>SMMW01000001.1:16032500-16430000 GCA_004794655.1 Marisa cornuarietis
CACAGTGGAGGATATCGACCCCAAGGTGGACAGAGAAAGAACAGGATGGCGAATGTGAAGGAGTGGACTGTTCATTCCATGTAGGATCTGCTCAGAACCGTTCAAGACCAAAGTGGATGTCCTTCTCAGCTGCTGCCAATGACCGATACCAGCATGCAAGCTGACTTGGGGGCAAGTTTATCTGGTAATTAGCAAGGATTAGTCAAGTAAAGGATGATGATAATGAGGATGATTTTCTTCTAGTAGAAACAACTGCTTGAGCTCAGCTCATCAAATTAAAGTTTATATAACTGCTCTTTACCCTATGACGACAACAAAAAAGTAAGAATAGATTAATTCAACGCGTGCATTTTATATAGATATAGTTTACTGTTATTCCCCTTTCCAAAACACACACACACACACACACTTCGTCCTCAATATCACCTCTCTAGACAGGACATATAGATGATAAAAATATTTGAACGCAAGGTAAGTAAACACCAAGGCCAGACAAAACAAGGGGAGATGATCGATTGCCCTTGTGCCTATGAAACCAATCGCCCCTCTCGCCCCTCGACTTCTAATCAGATAAGCGTCCCCTTGTGGAGCGAGTCTTTCTCAAAGAAGGCTCCTCTCTAAGTCAAGAGGGCAGATAATTATAATGTTATCGTAGACGAACGCGAGTCACCGACCCTCTGACACACGAGGGCCGATGACTGTGAGGCGATCGCCTGAAGTAGATAGTAGGTGCCAAACGGCCTCGGGCCACCATCGCACCGTGATTGAGGAAGGTATTGTTCGACGTATTCACTTTGGTCTTTTCATGTCCTCGACCCAGCAGCTATCAAAGGATTCTCTAGTCTTTTATGTGCAGCCTCGTAACTAAGCTGATTTGTAAGCAGGAAGGGATCGGTTGGTTGAAAGTATTAGGTCCTGCGTAGTCATCGCAGTAGGTTCCCTTCACCCGGCTCCAATCATCAAAGCGTTGATGGAGTTGAAGCAGTCACTTTAAGACCTACAAGCTCTTCACCAAGCCACTATCAATGGTTGGCCATAAGAAAATATTTGCAAGTCATGAGCGATTACACTGGGTGCTCGACTAAAGAAACAGTAAATGTTTGTCGACAGACAGCTACTACTAACAGAATTAGCGTTAATAATTAAGTAAAACAAGGGCTCGGTCGTAAAGGACAAGAACCTACAGGGAAAAGGTTTACTTCGGAATTGTTACGAAAAAGAAACGAAGTGTTTTTATTTAATTAAAAAGCAGGAAACAGCTTGGACATATACTGTTTGTGGTGTGGTTTTTTTCGTGGTAAGGTAAAGGGAAAGGTCGTCCTGTGACCTATATCGGGTCATTAGGGAGTAGATATTAGAGACTTCCCTTTTCTCGGGGCCAGCTCTACGTGAAGGCGGTGCCAGGCTTCTGATTACTACTGAAGGGCGTCCAGATCTGCTTAAAGATTCTGATTATCCTCCTCTGTGGCAAAGAGTTTGGTGTATCAAAAACGGATTACTTAGTATAGTAGCCTTCTCCAGGTTATGTGTATGAAAGCGTGTACTGATCGTGTAGCGAGAATGTCGCCTTTCAACTGTTGCATCCTTATTAAAAAGCATCTTTAGCACCAGCGGGACGTCTACCACAACCTTGTTGACTTTAAAAAGCGTTTGACAGAGTCTGGCACGAAAGGCTATGGCATGTGATGCGAGAATTTTACATCGAAAGCCACGAGAAACGAAGTCATATCTCAAGTTTTTCTGACCTAGGAAAAACCGGTGCTAAACAATTTTTTTTTTAAAAGAGACACGGGTCTGCTCTCCTCCGTATCCCTATTATAGACAGACTATCTGTAGCTCCCATCTTGTTAGGTACAATCCATTAAAAACATACACGATCTTCGACATTAAAAGCGATATTTTATTGCGAAAAATCTCGTTTAAAACGTCTGGATGTGTCTCAGACCTCAACAGCAGCATCTAAGCCTACATAAACTACTGGTTGTGAGCAGATCGGATCCCTCACTGGAGTTTCCTGCCCAGTATGGAAAAAGGATTTATCTGTACATCATCTGTGATATTTTTAAAGTAAAGTATTTCGACTTTTTGGTTTTGGAAAAAATGATATACAGCAATGGGAGACGAAGGCACGTGGTTTCTTTTTAGCCGATTTACTTACAGCAAGTTCTACATACACCCAATATTTAAATGGTCCGCTCATGGCCTTCGCTTTCTGCGCGCGCGCGTGTGTGTGTGTGTATGTGTGTGTTTCTCAACGAATGCATAGATCGATAAGGATTTATGCCATGGAGAGACTGTAGTGGGAATTTTCAGTATCTTTTGCGTGTTTTCTGTAACATTTTTAGAGGTGAGGGATTTTGTCCACGGGTCACCCAAATTTTATGACGGGGGAGGGATGAGGAGTGAGAAGAAAACTGTGTTTCTGCAAATCATGAAAAAAGGCAGACATTCAAATCAATGTCTCGCGTAGCCCAGTACGCAGACCGCGTGATCAGCAGAAACACACACACACACAAATAGCCCAGTACACAGACTGCGTGATCAGCAGAAACAAACAAACACACACACACACACACACACACACACACAAAATAGCCCAGTACACAAACCGCGTAATCAGCAGAAACACACACACACACACCACCACCACCACCTTCTTCATTGCTCTGTACATTTCGTCTACCCGTCATAAAAGTTAATGAATTCTACCCCTCATACACGTTTGTGAATAATTCAGCTGGTCATGGCTGTAATGAAGGCGCGCGCATATTTTCACTCAAACCAAATGTTAGCACACACCAGGCCAGCCACACGTAACCTTATAAACAAGGTTCAATATCTTACTCGGTCCAAGCTAGGAACCACTTTACCCTCTTATCTAGTATTCAACACCACTGAACTCATCAGAAAAAGTTTTCGACCCACCCAGCTCAACCCTGACCCCTACTACCACCCAACACCCGCATTGAATGGATGCTTGTAACACTCTCCGGAATGGAATCCTTTAATACATGTGTGGGTTTTTTTTCTATCGGTTTCTCTTCCATTCTTGTCGGCAGTTATTGTAGAACATGGGCCATCCTGCCGGTACACACCAGGAGGCATAAAAGAGTAGAGAGGAGATAAAATACTTGGCGAGAGGTTACTGACGGCGAGAAAACTGTTCGACGACTTCGTGCCAGCGACTCACAGCAACAACAAGAACAACGCCGGCGACCTGAAATTCCCCTCGAGAGGTGATTACTGTCTGGTGGTGGCAGTAACATCAACTATCGCTTCATGCGGGGGTTGTAAGCAGGAGCCGGCGAGACGCTCATCGCTTTTATCATTCTCACCACGTTCATGGCCTTCTTCACTTCCATCACCTTTCTTTAAAAAGATTTCTACGCGTGTCGTGTAAGTAATATTTGCGCTTGCTATACCTTAAAAAAAATTACGAGGGTTACTGATGTTTACTCATCTAAGAGGTCAACCAATTAAAGAAAATTTGTCTATGTCCGCTGTACCTGAAGATTGATTTTTTATGGCCAGTTCTTTCAATTCATCATCATCATCGTCGTCGTCGTCGTCATCATCATCATCATCATCATCACACGGTTATCGGCCTTTTAGCTATGCTGCAGCAAAACTGGAATTGTCTTCCTTATTATATTCTCCTATTGCACACCACTGAGTCCTTTAACGACAATGACGATGACCAACTTTATTAACCCCAGTGCAGTGGCTACTAAACGACACATATTTTCCGTATACACCACTCACAATCACAGTCCACCTCAGACACAAAATAGTGATCTCATCACTATGTAATTAGGCGAGGTCCTTAATTTTCGGAGTAGAAAGTTTCACTCCACCGACAAAGAAAGTGGCGGCCAGTTTACTCGTCAACATTCTGCCACCAACATCAAGGTAACGTGTTCCATGGGGCTCGCCTAGGTCTAAACATGAAACCTTTTCTGAAATGTGTGTGTGTGTGTGTGTGTGTGTGTGTGTGTGTGTGTGTGTGTGTGTGTGTGTGTGTTTGTGTGTGTGTGTGTGTGTTTGTTCTCATGTCAGTTATAAGAAAGCGTTTCTTACATCTACTCTGACTGCTTGCAGACGAATTTTCCGCGTGGAAAACAAGGTTCCCGGTCGAATAAACTTTTAATGTTAATCAACAAGAAAAAGAAAAGGAGATGATACAAGACCTCGCGTTGACGGAGGTATAAAAGCTAAACTTCTGTTGTGCTTTCGATATACAGTATTCGCTCTAAGACATGTGAAGTGAAGATCGACGACGTTTGCCACTCACTCACTCACTCACTCACTCACTCACTCACTCACTCACTCACTCACTCACTCACTCACTCACTCACTCACTCACTCACTCACTCACTCACTCACTCAATCAATCAATCAATCAATTAATCAATCAATCAATCAATCAACTAACAAAATTACCTCGGCACCCAACCGCAATCTCTTTTGAAAGGCTGGTAAAGTGCTAAGCATTTTTCCCATTAGATATAATGTGGATATATTTAATTGGTTTCGGCGCCCAACAGAAGCTAACCCCCTTGTATTAATCAAAGCTCACTTTGATTTCTTTTTTTTCTCCTCAAACCTCTGCTCCTCCTTGTCTCACCCATCCTCCACTCCTCATACTCCTCTCAGATCACCATCACCTACATTGGGATATCCCCTTTAGATGGAAGCACATTTCCTTCTTAAAATAAAACAACTTTTTCTGGATTGTCTTTAACCTTTTCTGAAGCACAATCTGTGGAGTTTAGTGCTAGAAGATGTTTGGGCCTGCTTCTCACATCTCTCCCAAGACATTGAGAAGAAACACCTTATGACCCCCCACCCACCCCCACACACACACACACACACGCACCCACGCATGCACCCACGGGTGCTCGCCATGACTTGATGAGCATCAGAAATGTTGAAATGGCAATTCTTGGCCATAATTATCTTAACATACCTCAATCACATATTTAGCATTTCAACTTTTGACAAATTCACAGAGCTATAACACTTTTTTCTTAGAATCATTATTAAGGATTCTTTTTACACGATGTTTGATAGGGAGATCAATACACCAGATAAGATTTGAACCTTAAAAGGTAAGGGGCTGTTACGCCTACACAAACCATTTATCTGCTCTCGAAATTTACTTTGCATTCCATATCCTCCTCAGCATAAAGCTGAAACTTTGAATCATCTTGGTCATCTTGAAAGATATCCTACGATATTTCTGACTCAGCGACAAGATGTCTTCGTGCTCTTTAGGAGGGCTTATAGTTTCTTATCAAAGAAGGAAACATGCACAAGTTGCACCGTGTTCCCTGGTTTCATCTCAAAATGATTGCTCTTTTAATACCTTTAGACAATACACACATTTATTATTGTAGTAAATGTGCATAATACTTGTCATCCTTTATTCAATAAGCCTAAATAGGAACAGTATCCATATAGTCCTCAGAAACAATATTGATGCTACTATTATAGCATTTATATAAAATGTATAACATATCTGGAATAAAATCAAGCAATAAAATTAACAAGAAATGGGGCTGACAGCGCAAGAGACGAACTGGAATATTTTTTCCTCCCCCCCCCAAAAAAAAAGTCAGTTTTAGGTAAAAACAATAAGACACATGAAAACTTCTTAGACTGCATTATCTTTGTGCTATAAATAGGGTACATCATGATTTTTTTCTAATTTTTCTTCGTCAGTTTCCCTGTTTTTCAGAGGGACTTTTAGCAGGCTGTTATAAAAGCACACGATAAACTAAAATACATGAAACTAGGCCTACTATTAGATTTCAATATGCACACTAGGTATCTGCATCTACGTAGATGTGTAAGCTGAACAACCAGGTTCATTAATTTACTATATTACTAGTGTCATTATAGTTAATGCGTTCACGCGGTTTAATGTTCGTGTGTCTTTGTTGGGGAGGAATGGAGGAGCCTGGGGTTTGTATCTGGGATGGGAGAAACACGGGTAGAGGTGTAGCTAATGTAATTTAGGATTTTAACCCATCTCCAAACATTAACAGCTTTAGAAAAAATTCCTAATAATGAATACATTTATTAACACTTATTTACTCTGCATCTTCAGTTTCCTAAGTAAAGACAGTAGCTTCTTAACTTGCTGACCATTACAAGAGTTTACTCGCTTATGTCATGAACTGACGGCTAAGTATGTTGTTTAAATGACTCCTGAGGCAGTGTCATCTCATTGTTTTCAGCTGTCCATCGATTCTGAGTTCTTTTTACTCCATTCAAATGCATTATTATTATTATTATTATTATTATTATTATTATTATTATTATTATTATTATTATTATTATTATTATTATTATTATTTAGAGCCTCGTTTACGCTTCTTGTCTAAACAAGTAGAGATACATCAAGTTTGTTGATTTGGGTGGGTGGGGGGAATATTCACCAAGGGCATTTTGTCCTACTTTTACATATTCTGTGCTGTTATATCTACGTCTGAAAACAGATAATAAAATAGAACATTGCTCCCTGCTCTGTTTTCTTTTACCAAGGATTGCATTGGTTTAATGCAATCTTCCTGCTGCCTCGTCGGTAAAAGATACTTACTGTCATGGGAGCAATTTGTCCGAGCGAATCACCTCGGCAGCATTTGACGAACATAAAATACATTACACAAAGTTCCTGTGATATGATTAAAACAGAACTTGCCAGACCGAGTAGGTGTTCGGCTAGAGATTTCCGATGGTAGGCCATTAGGATGCTGCAGTTAATGGAAGGAATTCTGCAGTTCGCTATTCCTTTATTATCCTTATGTACCTAACGAACTAAGAAAACGAGGAGGTCTTTTGTCGGTATGTCGGGGAGGCGGGAAAACTTTCCAGGAAAACAAAATCATTGAAGTATTATGTGTTGTCTGAAGCTTTAGACAAATCTGGGTCGAAAACATCGTGTGTCTTTTACCAGACTGGACAAAGAGGTATAGACTCTATTATAATATTGACATTTGAGAATTTTTTAATCAAAAGAATAGACGAATGCCTTTTACATAGCACTGAGACTGTCGTGCTTAAGATGACAAACGAAATTTTTTTCTGCTCTTGATAGAGGTGACATCTCATTTCTCACCATGTTAGACCTCTCTGCTGCCTTTGATAGTATAGATCACGCTGCTCTCATTCATGGACTCAGTGCTCTCTATGGCATCTCAGGCTCCCACTCAGTTGGTTTGAGTCATATCTCTTAGATAGGACTCAGTCAGTTATAATGGATGGCTAGGTGTCTCCGCCAGTCTTTATTTGCTCAGAAGTCCCCCCCAAGGTTCTGTAATTGGTCCCATCCTCTTTATCATGTACACGAAGCCACTTACTACTCTAATTCAATCTCACTCTATATCTGATCAGTCCTTTGCTGATGACACTCAGCTGTATACTAGCTGTTTTCCTTCTCAGGCTCACACTTCTATCCAGAGCATACAAGATTGTATTGTTGATATTAGACTATGGATGACCCACAACAAGTTAAAACTAAATGACTTAAAAACAGAAACTTTTATATTTTCAAAGAGGAGAACCAGCATTTACCCCTCATTGCCTGTCTCTGTTCTGGTAAGCGATGACAATGTTCCTTTTGTCACTTTAACACATAACTTAGGATACATAATGTCTGCTGACATGTCTCTTGATAAGATTGTTTCTCACACCTGTCGTTCTGCCTACTATGAGCTCCAGAAGATCAGCTCCATTTGCCATACTCTGTCCATCTCAATCACTAGAATTCTCATCTGCTCATTTGTTCTGTCTAAACTAGACCATTGCGACCCTCTTTCTGGCTGTCCACAGTACCTCATGGATAAGCTTCAGAAAGTCCAGAACTCAGCTGCTTGTCTCGTTTTCAGCACTCGCAAATCTGAACATGTTATACCACTTCTTCACTCTCTTGATTGGCTACCAATTAAAGCTATAATAGACTACAAGCTGTCAACTCTATGCTATGGATTCTTTAATGGCTCCTCCCCCCAGACTATTTTACTGACATCTTGTCTGTCCACACCCTTACCGAAACCTTTGCTCCTCATCAGACTCCACATTCTTTTCCTCCCTCCCACAAAGTCGCATACAGACAATGGACTTTCTCCCTCTGTGCTGATAAACAGTGGAACTCTCTTCCACATCACATTCGCCTCTCTGAATCCAAGGCTACATTCAAACGCTCTCTGAAAACATATCTGTTCACTATTATCCCTGAATAACTATTATTTACTCCCTTGCAATACTGTCTGTCATGCTAACCGTCATGTAATGACTCCATCTCCATCTGTTTAAAGTATTTATATCCCTTCATACCTTCATCTATTGCTTTATGTTCTACTCTTGTACCTCATCTTTATATTGCTCAGTGTGGCTATATGTATCTCACCGTGCATTGTCTGTTCTCTTTTATTTATCATTACTGGTCTGGAGAGAGAGGCGATCTATCTTGGTCGTGATGCTGCGTGTTATAAGTTGACATTATTATTATTATTATTATTATTATTATTATTATTATTATTATTATTATAAAGATCGTGTGGGTGATTACGTAAATGTAAGTAGCTACGGAAATTAGAGTTCGTAAAGCAGTGCTTTTTAAAACCAAGAAAACAAATAAGTGGTTCTAAATTTACTGTTCCTAATATCTGTGTAGAAGTCAGGCCTCCTTTTAGTGAGACTTTTTTTTCTTAATTAAGGTAAGCATATTACTTGAAAGACGGTATTTTCCTGTGCTTTTCTATTTACGATAAAACCACTAATATTATCAAATTCGTTCAAAATGTTTGACTGAAGAAGCATGGACTATCTCTCTTTATAGAAATTTAAACTAGGTGGGTGCAGAATAGCTTTTTTATGAATTTTATATTTTAGTGGGGTGGGGTATAACATGACATGACTTTCACTACGTGAATGGCTGTCAACCGCCTCTGCACAGTAATAAACATATCCTTACCATATTTTGCAAATATGTTGTGCCCATGTTCTGTAATGAAATTATCAATTCTCAGACTGACTAATAAATTAGACAAAAATTTAGAATTACACAATAAATCGCCTAATTTCTTTTCTGTGTAAAACCAGTTTCCTCTGCACCTACAGGTCTAACTGAAGTTCACTTTTAAAAAAAATATACTGTAAATCACAAACTTACAAAATTTTATAAAAAAAACAAGATGAAAACGTTAGGAAATATTTTGACAAAAGTGATGTTTAAAAAAATACCCATCTCACTAAAATATGAATGACATCAAAAAAGGAGTACTCTTCAGCCACCTAGTTTAAATTTCTATAATGAGGGATTTGATAAAATATGATAATATTTAGTAGTTTTATTGTAAATTGAAAAAACCAGGGTAATACCGTCTTGCAAATTATATACTTACCTTACATTTTTTTTAAAAATTAAAGTTGTGGTTAATTTTGATAAGCTCTTGAGCACTTTTGACGCAATTGAAAAAACTGGCACATTCGTACAGAAAACGGTACACGGATTTTTTGTAATGAAAGCACACGAGTTTTTCTCCCTCTTTCTCTATGTTTGTGAGAAAGATAGAGAAGAGAAAGACAGAAGGAGGAGAGAGAGGGATGGGAGTATTAAGAGTCTCGTCCCGTTGCCGTTATTCTATTCTGCTGTGTTGAAGAGGTTACTAGAGAGAAGAGACTGGCTAACAAGTAGTCGTGTATACATAAAAAATACTGCATACGCTTGTATTCCTGTGTATACACTAGCATAAAAACAAACAAACAACACTCCAAGTTATAAAAGTTTAGAAAACTCCTGGACTCCCACGTCGTCTGAGTCATCGCGTCACCAAAGCGTCGGGTGGTGCGCGGGCGGTCACGTGAGACGACGAGGCCGCGACAGAGGCAGACGACGACAAAGATGGCGTCACCACAGCACCACCCTCGCACGACTAAAGCGGATCGATGCGCCGAATCCTAACCTCAGCGGATTCCTTCATCGTCGGCATCTCTCTTTTGAACTTGAGGCAATAATGTGAGATGGCGGGAAGTGGCGGTAATTTATATAGGTGGCACTTCCGCTTCAAGATTACTTACTCTTCTTGGTGTGGGGCAAGTTGCACAACACGTTTCTAAACCTTAAAACTGTTCTAAAGAAGCAAAATCTCTTCTTTGCCATTTTGATGCATTGCAGAAAAACATAGAAAAAAATTGTACTGACAGGACGGAAAGTCAGATTTAAACAACTTTATCTTACTTAAAGCAGTTTTAGTTTTAAAAATTCTAAAATTGTGGTGCGCACTTTAAACTAATTATCTAAATAGAGTTAAGGCCTAAAAGTGTATAAAATTAGAAATGTGTTGTGCAACTGGCCCCACTGGTCACGTTCTTCTAAATACGTGTTGGTATCCGACAGTTTTGTCCGATGTGTCATCGACAAGAAAATCCTACTTGAAAAAAACTTTAGAAAACTTTTAAAGTGTACTTTGCTATTTTTAATCACAATAAAGCATGAACAAAGTAATCAATTATAAATAAAGATTATTATATTTAAATACAGTAAAATATAAAACACTGAAACTGTATGGTGTATCTGAATACATTAAATTTGCGCTAAATATAAAACATAATATCAAAACCATTTGCAGCACGAATTTTAACTGATTATTGTGTTGAACCCCCAACACAGAGCTGAAATAGTTCTAGTTGTCTCTCTTTCAAGAAGGTACGTGAACTGTTTTCGCCCCTATCCATATCTTTAGTAGAATGTTTGAGCCTAACATTTTCTGGACAATTATTTGCATGGAAACAATTTTAGTATATTGTCCTTTATTCTCTGGATTTTCGTGAATATTCTTGGCCATGGTATTTTGATGCTTGATTTATTTTCTCATTGGGTTTGATAACAGCTTCGTACCTAACTATTGCTATGTTGGTCAGACGACCATCTGCCGTATTACGATGGGATCTGGTGCCAAACATTGCTAAAATAATAATAATATAGTGAACTTTTATAGCACCATATCCTGGTCCAATGGACAGACTCAGGGCGCTTTACAGAAAAAAGACACACAAAGACAGACATACACGGTCGCATGCAGCATCACATGCAAAATTGTTGTTTATAGAATGCCATGAAATGAAAGATATTTAGCAAGATACTACTCCAGCGTGCGCAATTCATTTGAAAAACTGTTATCCAGGCTGCACTTGGTTTGCTTGTAAAATGCCTATGAGAAAAACCAAAATGAGTGCACAAGCTGTTGGATGACAGTGCAAAACCACCGATACAATAGTTTCAAGACCTTCTTCTAGTCATGAATAGCAAAACCAAATGCTTTCATTAACATGAAAAAAAAATTGTCGAAACACTACGATAATCTTCAGCGAAAACATTAAACAAGGAAGATGTCTACTGCATGTATGCAAAAGCACTAAATCAATTCAACAATAGTCAGAACTATCAAATGCGGTAGTGTAGCAACTTATCCCAGATTAGGATGAGCCAGAGTTGCAGTTCTACAGCTCGTAGTTCAGACCTACAAAGTTATTATTAATGTGAAAAAAAAGATATAACTGGAAGTGGTTGCTGTCCAAAGAACAAATCATCGTAGATAAGCTAGGATATACATGCTCACGAAGCAGAGAGGATAAAACACACTGCATCGACTACACAGACCTTCTCACCGGCGAACTACACAAAGAAACCGTTATAACGAGATGAAGGAGGCAGGCAGTCGATGGTGGGAAGTCGCTGTGAGGTGGTGTGTAGATGAAAACCGTCTGGTACAGGCAAAGAAATAATAATCCAAATGAGTAGTAAATGCTCACAATATCCACTCACAATCGTTCTTTATTGTCTAACCCTGCATCTGTTTGTAGTGTTCATTAATTATTTTTTAAAACAAATTTATATTATTTGCTATTTCCCCTTGACCGATTTCGCAAAAACAAAAACCACACATTTAATCATTCTGTGGCCATTCCTTGAGTTCCATGGTTTCTTTTTTCTCTCGAAATACAAGAGCGGCTATAGAGTAAGCACGGGCATGATGTTGCGAAAGGTTTTGACAAAGTAGTGAGAGTGTGGAGGGAGTGTGACACTGGCCGGTGGTAGTCGTCTGACTGGAGAACCACGGACATCAGCAGAACAGATGACTTCACACTCGCTGTCAATGTCCTTCTGGAAACCAAGTTCTGGGGCCAGTTGCACAACACATTTCTAATTTTAAACACTTTTAGGCCTTAAATCTTTTTAGATAATCAGTTTAAAGTGCACAACATAATTTTAGAATTTTAAAACTAAAACTGCTTTAAGTAAGATCAAGTTGTTGAAGTCTGACTTTCCGTCCTGTCAGTACAATTTTTTGTATGTTTTTCTGCAATGCATCAAAATGACTAAGAAGAGATTTTGCTTCTTTAGAACAGTTTTAAGGCTAAGAAACGTGCTGTGCAACTGGCCTCTGACCTTTGCATGCAGTGAACCATGAAATGAACTTCTTCGACTGGATATATTTTTTTATTAAGATAAAAGGGCTGTCTCGCCAGAAAGACAGCAGTTATTCACCCTTAGAGAGATAATCAGACGGTGGCACGGTTTTCAAGTAATATCCCATCGTAAAGAATTATTTTAACATTCTATAATTCAAGTAAATTTCTTTCGTTTCTAAATCTGCAAAACAGCTTCAAATAAATTGATTCTGCAGGCACCCATCCACTTTTTTGTGAACCGTGCACCTGTGATTACTTACACTTGTTTGCTTGGCCTCAAGTGCAGACAGGATTTTTTTTTAAGTAGATTTAACAGCACAAATAAAACTTGACTGATATCTTCCCATCTTGCAAAAAAATTCATTCTATAAAGAATACTTGATAATTTCTTCCGCTTTTTTTATTCATTAACCGATTTGAATGAGTATCATAACATTTTACTTTAAAAATACAGAAAAATGCCAACATTTTCAAAATACCATACATAATAGGATTTACATCTTAGTTCGTTAAATCCTAGTTGCCGTTTCAGTTCCAGATTGGTTCTTGTTACCAGCTATACCTCACAGATTTATGCGAAAACAGGAAGCGTGGCTATATCAAACAAGTCAGATTCAAGGTTTATTACAAGGTGTACTTGTTCACATCTTTTCAACAGTGCAAACATGACTTTGGATGCTTTAGTATAGAGGTATAGTTTCAAACGTTCAAGTAAACTCGTAAATAATTTACGAAAACAACTCAGAATTGGCACATTATGATATTTACTAGGGTCACCCCGTTTCCCCCTTTGTTTAAATCGGTGTGATGTAATCCATTGCCCATTCTGTGGGTACATTTCAATTTACTACTGTGAGAATGAACAGAATTATTTATTTATTTATTTATTTATTTATTTATTTATTTTCCCATTGGGTTAATAACAGTTTCGTACCTATCTGTATTGCTATGTTAGGGTCAGCATCTTTGTCTGAACTCAAAGTAGGCAGAGAGACAGATAGACCTCCAAGTTCATGAAATTAACAGTTACGAAATACTCGCTTTGATGATGATGATGATGATGATGATGATGATGATGATGATGATGATGATGATGATGATGATGATGATGATGATGATGATGATGATGATGATGATGATGATGATGATGATGATGATGATGATGATGATGGAGCTTGCTTTCAGCGCTTGAAACAACTTGCAGACATGGAATCAGAGAACAAACGATAATGATGGAGAGTGTCATAAATCTACAGAGGAAGACGAGCAGGTGGATTAGTCAATTGACTATAATCACAGTTATTATTATTATTAAATTATTACTATTATTAAATACCAATTTGGATTTTTACCTGTAAAGTGATATTCGTAGAGTACATGAAAAGTACACATATTTTTGTCTCCTGTTGAAGGCAGCCCAGGTAAATGTATATACATTTCTGGCCGCTATTTCTCGTGTCTTCTCCTTCCTGTTGACTTGTTTTGAACATCCTCGTGCTGTGCCATCTTGTGATATGGATTTCACTGGAAGTAGTAGGAAAGAAACAGCTTCCGTTTGAAAAAAACAAGTGACAAAAGAAACAAATTAAATGTGCACTCCCACTTTCGTGATTTTCTTCAAAATTGTGGGTTAAAAAAACTACGCCTGGTGACATTCTGAATATTGTTTTGCGGAGTTGTAAAACTTAAATTACAGTAATTAGAGGGTAATTTTGTCGGGCGCCCTGTTCAAGAAGAAAATAATAGAGATGTTTATGCAATCTTGGTTTTGTCCTTTAAAATTTTGTTTTTGTGATGTTGTTAGTTTTTTTGTACGTGGTTAAAATGCGCAGGTAATGAAGTGCGAGTGTACCACCTATACATTTGTTAGGAGGGATAAAAAGCATCCCAGTCGCATGACACGTCTTTGCTGGGTGCTCGGCAGCCTCCCTCATTCGATACATGGATTAAAATTCAGCAGAACAGGCTTCGCACATCTCTCTCTCTCTCTTACACTCACACACACACACACACACACACACACACACACACACACACACACATGAAACATCTCTCTCACTCACACACACACACACAGAGGAAACATCTCTCTCACTCTTTCACACACACATGAAACATCTCTCTCACTCTTTCACACACACATGAAACATCTCTCTCACTCTTTCACACACACACACACACACCACACACACATGAAACATCTCTCTCACTCACACACACACACACACACACACACAGAGAGAAAACATATCTCACTCTTTCAAACACACCACACACATGAAACATCGCTCTCCCTCTCAAACACACACACACACACAGAGAGAAAACATCTCTCTCACTCTTTCACACACACACACAGAGAGAAAACATCTCTCTCACTCTCTCTCTTTCACACACACACACACAAACAGAGAAAACATCTCTCTCACTCTTTCACACACACACCACACATGAAACATATCTCTCACTCCTTCACACACCCACACACATATAAAACATCTCTCTCACTCCTTCACACGCACACACCAAACACACACACACACACACACACACACATGAAACACATTAAACACGCGTATGCTTGTGTACATTCAGACCAATGCGTTGGAATGCATTCAAAAACTGTGTGTATATGCATGTGTGCGTGCGTGCGTGCGACAGAGTGTTGCTGGAGTAAGCGATTGCCTTTCGATGACATGCCTGGTGTATTGCAAACTCTTCCGAGAATAGCCGTCACCCTCGACAACAGTTAGGAATGAAGCCGGTAAAATCTATTTTTTGAGCGAGCTGCGGGGCGTAAAATGACAAAGGACTGGATTAAGTGCTATCTTCGAAGAACAACATCACATTACCTCTTGGAGAATTCACTCCGAAGAACCTCTCTATTGATCTGGCCTCGTGGAACTAAAGCTTCGCCATTTTCTGAGTGGTACTGAACGAGCTTTTTACTTGCCGTTCAATTGTCTCCAAATGTAGCAGATGTTCTTCATCAAGAAAGAATTCCACTTTGCACACAGAATGAGTTTGGGTCCCGTGATGTATATTGTCCTAATATGTAACACGTTCGGGGGAGTGTGAACTGCCACTTACACATGGGATTATAGACATTTAAAGACCTAGTGTTGGCACTAGCTATCCTAGTCTATGGGTTACAACCGATTTCTAAGCCATAAATGAGCTGAATGAACTGAAATAATGAAATCATAAATTTTCAGACCAACAAACTTTCGCCTAGCTACCCTGGAAACTGGTTTAGGACAAAGACACCAGCGATGTTTTTCGGGGCAGCAATCCTAGTGAATAACTGATCATCTTCTGGTCCTGACTGTAATGTGACCGGCCAACATTCTCCTCCTCCCACTAACACCTGGGCTCCGCAGATTTAATATTCGATTATCACCCTGCTCTTGCAGTTCGCGGCGAAAGTCCTCGTTGTTGTTCGTTTTAAATCATTGATTGTGATTGTCGTGAAGTACTGTGACATGTGCAGACCAGTGAGTTTGGCAGTTTCTGGAATACTGTACTATACCAGTGACATCATCATCATCATCATCATCATGCTTAATTATCCGTAAACGTGGATAAACACTCCATGTGTTCAGCTAATAAACATGTATTTCCAGTTTTCCCTATGACGAGATGGATTTAAAAGTGGTCGTCAGGAAGTGAGGTGATGAGATCTTTTTTATGAGGGTGGTTTCTGCAGGAGCGACGTGCATTGTCAAGACGTTGGTGACACCAGCTCTGATGACCTCTTCTAGCAAAGCTTTGATGCGCTTCACTTAATGAATAGTCCTGTCTTGTGCTGTAAGATCTAGGCGCGAAGAGCGAGTGATGAAGCAAAAGAAGTCCCGTGACCTACACCGAGAAAGAGGGACAGCACGCCAAAAGTCAGAGAAAGGTATAAAGCGATAAACCTGAGAAAGATATATGAACGAAATAAAACATGACAAACATTGGAGAAAATCCTGAGCGAAAATTTATTGAAAGAAATCAACGAGAAATGTCAGAAAAGATAGAAAGAGAGAGGCAAGAGAGCAATCAGCGATGTGAAAGAGCCCCCGCCCCCCACAGACTCATAAATGTCTATCACTGGGACCAACATAATACCCAGGTAGCACTCAATATGGTAATACAAGTATCAACTGTGATCTACGCGAACACATCGGAAATGTGTGTGACAACGATGCGTGAGCTGGGGCGGTTGAGAACTGGACAGTGCGGGAGATGAAGGAGAAAGGCAGTTATTCTAGAAACTTAAAAGATGCTAAAAAGAGGAAGGACATGTCAGGAAGACCTGGCCTAGTTGTCAGCTTTCGCTTTAAAAATAGAAAAACAAAAACAGCAAAAGCAAAACAAAAACAAAAAAAACAAAAACAAAAAAAAAACAACTAACAACAGAAAAAAGCCTATGAAGTCAAATGTCCGCCGTGCTAAAAGCCTTGCCCAAAGCAATTTGCCACAACAGATCGAAAGACTTGGCCTTGACCTGACATCACTATCAATGCTCGGCAACTTTCAGCGAGCCTTCCTCCCTACGAAAGAAAGAAAGAAAGAAAGAAAGAAAGAAAGAAAGAAAGAAAGAAAGAAAGAGGGGGAGTGTGTTTTTGTACGTGTGTGTATTGGAGGGAGGGCGCATGAAGTGCTGTGTTTTCTCGTCTGTGTGTGGGTGGGTTGTGTGGATGGAGAGCATGGGAAATAAATGAGGAACAAGTGTGACATGTAAGGCAATTATGCTAAAATGTTAATAAATAAAGGCTTTCATAAAATTAATTGCTGTAAACACTCGAAGCGACATATAGCATCTTCGAATCCTAACTGTTTGCATGCAAAAGCGGGATGAATGCTGCTCTCGGAATCTGCCGAAAAGTACCGGACAGCCCGGAGCTCGTTCTTTCTGTAGACGACTTTGCAGGAAAAAAAAAATCGCCGCTGAAGGCTATAAAGTGGGTCTGGATCAGCACTGGTTTCCAGGAATCAAAAGACATCGAAGCAGCTGTTGCGATGTTTGTTTCACAATGCAAATTGCACGAATCATATTTCAAAATAATAGCAAAGAGAACACCAGGCAGCAGAAAAATGCCGCCTTAGACATCAAAGACAAGATCCGAAAAACAATGGTTGAGCATCTGCTTTGTGAAGTAGGAGCATCAAGCAGTGGCCCCAAGAGAGCTGATGGCCATGTATTGAAGGATGCGCGCTTGACATCAGCAGGACTAAACATCACAACCTTTATTTTTACGAGCAGCCATGATTCATACCCGTAACCCTGCTTTTATCTGAATCTTGAAATGACATTCTACTTGAGAGGGATAGAAAGTCATCTGATCTCGTTTTCTATAAAACCAAATTCTTGTCGAAATGTTTCTAGAAGCTGGATGACAACACAGTTTTTTTATGATTGTGTGCTGCTAGTGCAGCCCACGCAGGTGTTCACAGGCAAAACAGAAGTTTGCAACGTTCCACTGCACGGAAAACAAGGTAAAAGTCATTAAGTGGGTCACGGACGTTTCCTCCTTTGCTAGGTGAGTGACACACCTAAACAGAAAAAGGGGCCGTGAAGACAGATCTACTACTGAAAGTAATTACCAAGCAACATAAAACTTTAAGCTGTTTCCTGAAAATGCCGTCAAAGCATTTCCCTGAAGTAATTTTTGCACCAGCTTGCAAAATTTTTTTTTTCGTATTGGCAGCCTGAATCCCGACAGCAACATCAAAAGAAGTGTTAGTGTGGATAGTGATAAACAGTGATATGTTAACATAGTATTATTACTGTAAAAAATTATTTTATTTATAAATTATATGACAAAAAGGTTACTCCTTAGATAGTGAAGCCGCCAAGGGACTCGATTGCTACCTTTGGCTCCTTTCTTTTCCCTCCACTGCTCCCTTCCTGTCTCTCAGTGTGTCTAATAGGTTACTCTCTCTTTCTCCCCCTCCCCCCTCTCTCTCTCTCGTTAATTACGATATTCTCAAAATTTGTACCGCGTAGTTGACCGACGTCCACCTTTCTGATAGTACTTTTCCCTTATATAATGAAATAGTCAACACAATTAAATGCATTATCACATACTGTAATGTGTTGCATGGTGCACTAAATTGTACTGTAGTAATTTGTGGATGATGTTACTACAAGGCACACACACACACACACACACACACACACACACACACACACATGCGCGCGCGTTTTAACAAAATCAGCAGCACACCCCTGCACCTGAATGCAGCCAGCAGCGAAGCTTGCAACGAACAGGTGTTGACGCTGGACGCTAGTCTTGTCGTTTCTCCCGCTAACAGCATCGGACATGCTGCTTACCCACGGACCATTATGGTCTCCGATCTGGCCTCGCCTAGCTGAGAGAACGTCCAGAAATAACTGGTGTACTCCACAGGGGCTCAAGAAGGTGGACAATTTGCGGCCCTGAACCCACTCCGACAGGAGGGCACATCCACGCTCTTCCAATCGATGTCAAAGATATGTTTTGCTACAACTGCCGTGGGAGTCGAGAGACAACACAGGGAAGCCACGCCAAGCAGCTCGTTTCCAGGGAACTATTGAGATGCGTGTCATCGCCGGAAATCCTCGAGCAAAGAGAATTACGACAAAAGCGATTCGATGCCATCTGGCTGGTGTTTAGAGACGCCGGTTTACCTCTCTTTCAAATGCACTGTACTCAGCGACTACCAGGGTTGGTTTGAAGGGCTGCCACTTAGCACCTGGGTCTTCGCACGAAGTGAAATAACTCACCTTCGTCATCGGTGTCAATTTCTCCTCATCATTCTTAACAGAAGCATCGTTATCTTTATTTTCAGCATCGTCATCGTTTTCGTTGTCGTCCTCATCATCATTGACGCTCTCATCCTCCTCATCATCATCTTTTCTTTCCGGTATTTGTGTCTTTGTTTACATGTTCCATTTTTTCTATTCTCTGACGCCCTCGATCATTTTATGTATATATAGTTATATACACATACATGTATAAACATTTCTCTTTCTCTCTGTGTGTTTCTTTCTTTTTCCCTTTTACTCTCTCTCTCTCTCTCTCTCTCTCTCTTATATATATATATATATAATTGCAGGTACAATTGTAGTAACCCTTCGTCGCAGCCAAACTTCCACACACCACCGCAATATTCAGCGCTGGCAAGGTATGGCAGCAGGGACTTTCAAATATGTCTCCCACGCTCCCACGTGTCTCGGCCATTTCTGAAGACATAACTCACGTCTCCCGCTGGTTTTTAGAGGGATCGGACCTGCCCTGCCTCATCGCCTGGCCATTAGTGTTACGACACGTCCTGTCTTTCCTCAAAGTTGTCCACCCTTCTATCGTGGACAGATAATCCCGGGCTAAAACCAGAGTCGCTGATCGCAAGCAAGACCATTTCATGTGACATCAACTTGCATTTTCCTTTTCAACGATCGTAAATTTTACAAGACGGGGAGATAATGCAAGGAGAGAGCTATCTTCGACGAGGACTGTGTCCTTCCACAGTGAAGAGTCTTCGTCTTCTTGGCCAGCGAATGTAAGAAGTGATATTTAACACACACAAAAAATAGTAAAACTGCATTATTTCTTGCTGCAAGGGCTCTAGTTCTTTGAGACTATATCTTGTTATTTTCACATTAAGGATGTGAACTGAAATACGGACAAAATCGTGATTATCTGGCTTCATGTGCAATGCATACTCTTGCTTTTCTTCCCATAGAACAATCGTGCAGTTTACCACCTTGTAAATATTTTATGAAAATGCTTCACTTCGCGTCAAATGGTCTGAAATCTGTGAATTTATTTTAAGTTTAAAATAACCGTTTTCTTGCGACTGAGTAAAACTTAAAATACATAGTTACTTCGGAACATTTATATATCTTGACGGTTCATGCAAGCTGTCGAATCTTTTGGGCAAGTGAGAATAGATTGCAGTGTCTGAAATGACTTTAAAAGCTGTTATCAATCAGTTTTTTCGATTGAGCATGCGTATTTCGAGTCGCTCTTAACAGAGCAGCTTGTGCCAAGCTTTGCTGTCTTCGTGCTGACGTGAACTGTTTTCACAGCAAACCTTGGCGAACCTCGTCCTTTGCGACTGCTTAGACTTTCCTCAAATTAACACAGAAAGTTTCAGAATGTTCCAGAATATTAGTGGATGCAAGAGTGCTTCTGTGTGTGTGTGTGTGTGTGTGTGTGTGTGTGTGTGTGTGTGTGTGTGTGAGAGAGAGAGAGAGAGTGAGAGCGTGCGTGCATGCGTGTCTGAATATGTCTGTGATGGGTCTGTGTATTAATGTGTGTGTGTGTTTCTCTGTTTTTCTCGGTGTGTGTGTGTCTCTCTCTGTTTTTCTGTGTGCGTGCGTGTGTGTGTGTGTGTGTGTGTGTGTGGATGTGTGTGGATGTGCACGAACCTGCTTACCTATTTGCTATCGCTTTCTGTTGGGGTGAGGGGAGGGTGTTGAGCCACACGCAGCGGGTACGAAAGTGAGGTAAACTTGTCAATAATACGACGTCCACGACATCTTGGATCCATTATGTACGGTTACTTCAAGTACAGGACATGCACGTTTTGTAAAGCCTCCCCCTTCATTGTTTCTCACAGAATACCTTAACGGGATGAATCTTCCCACACGCGTCTGTGATTGAAGACATTTTCCGAGTCGTCAGATTAATCTTCTCCAGTGTTTCCTGGTCCTTGTCCGATAATGCTTCCTCTTTCAATAAAAGGCATGCCATTCTCCACCCATACCGTCCTTCGTTCTCTCCTGATCTAGTAAGCAGTCTGTATCGATTGTCTGGTTCAAGATCGGTGCAAACTCCCCCTCCCCCCCGGGAAATTCTCAGACCGCGAAACTAAATAGTTCCCTGTACGTGTTTAGAAACCCGGGAAAAACTATTCATCACGGAAATTCGAAAACTCAAAGCAGGTAAAACAAGAAAGAGTTGGAAAGCCTTTACTGTTGTCTATTCGTCCTATACTCATGTGACATCTTTACTCTATTTGTACACACAGAGCGACACACTGAAATAGTAAATAAATAAATAAATAAATAAAAGAAAAGAAAAATACAACACTAATTCAAAATTATTAAAGTTTCAAACATTTTGACTAACTTTTCAATTCCTCATCTTTGTCCAAGAACTTTGCTGCTGATGGCTAGAGCGTCATTTGCGGACTGTTGCATATGTTTGTTTGTTTTATTTTCGAGATTTAATGTTATTATTCTATTTTTTTCTTCTACTTCTCTTTCTTCTGCGATCAACATTTCGCCATCTAGAAACATATTGTTGAGCAGTTTTGGTGTTATATAACCTACCAGCTCTCCTAATACTGGTGGACTGTTGAAAACCAGTCTTGAAGAGCGGACGTGCGCTTCCTGTTGTAAGATCCTGTTGTTCGGCGATGCTTACTGCACCGTATGTAGAGTGTTCCTGTGTCTGGCCTTTGGATGCCGTCTCGACAGGCATTTTTTTTCTTTCGAGAAAGAAACGAACCGCCTTATAGAATGCAAACACACTGCTAGAAAATGGATGCTTACAGGAAAGGGAAATGGGTTTATTATGCGCAAACACATACTTACCATGCGTGAATAATGTGTTTCCTCTTCATAAATATATGTTTTGAGTCAGGTCAGTAAACAGGGCAGTGAATTATATGGTCACGAGCTGCTCAGTTTTGGATTCACGAGAAAAATACTTAGACACTGTAGCTTAAGGTCTCTATTAACTTAGCTCTATTTCTGGACCTTTCAAACTGACATTCTCCTCGATCTTCTCTCTCTTTCTCTCCCCTCTTCCCAAGCATTTGACTGCAACTTTTTTTCATGTTAAAATAACCTTCATTTTGAAATAGAACTCGTATTTTACTCCGCTTTCTTTTAAATTCTCCAATTTTCTTTCCTAATGCTTTACTTCCGTTTCTTCGTTCTTTCGCTTAAAGTCTTTTTAGATAGCTTTGTTTTCGTTTAAGAATTCCTACGCCCACATATTTTGAGAGAGAGCTTTTATGCCTCAGATGATTTGAAAGAACAACAACAAACCCGAGACGAGATAAATTTCTTATAGGAACCCGGATGTGAATCGCTTATAACGTTCAACATCATCATTAGTGTGACAGACCAGCAGGAAGAGAAAGAGACAAAGTGACGATGTTGCATTAAGTCAAATGCCCTTCTAATTTTAAACGCTTTGGTAAAATGTCAATCAAAACTGAACAGAATACAAACTTTTTCTTTCCCTCGTCCACCTTCTGAAAACTGGTGCATAGCGCCATTGGCAAGGGACTGAAGGGGGTATTCTCCTGTTTCTTCAACAGTCCTGATTTAGGCTTTTCAGTCTACCAAGCGTCTTGTCCAGAAATGCGTATACATATTCATGGAGGTCCACCCAAATCCTCAGTAACTGCTACTGTTTGCTCCGCAAAAGGTATACGGGTAACGCACACCGGAAGTGTGGGTTGACTGACGTCACGGAACTGTCCTCGAGTAGTGCTTGCTGCATCAGGCCAGCACGAAACACTAGCCAACAACCCAGTGTCAGCCCACAGGGATTGTTGTCTCTCTGTCCACAAGTCAGAAACTGAGGGCAATAAAAGGATGGTGTTGAACGAGTCTAAATGTCTTTCTTAAATATTCTACCCCATGTTCTCTTTCAACATGAGTGGTGGCAGCGCCAGAGAACACTTTTCTTCAATTAAGGAATCTTACATACTAGAGTTAATTTCCATTTAATAGATGCTTTCTGGCGTTTCTTTACCACACGCAGCGTACCCAGACAGGGTGCCAGTCCCTCTCCTCGGGTTGGTCGTCCCTCCAAAAAAAAGAGCCGCCAAATATCAACATTATCCCACAAATAAAAGAAAAAGTTTCCAAACACGAACATCGTCAGAACTCAGCTCAGGAACCGAGTGAAAATTGCGGGCGTGGATAGTGTCTGAGCAATGTGCATAAGCTAACTGATCCACTTGTTGTACTCGTGTGACGTAGCGTACGTTTGACCCAGCCATGGAGTGGAGACATGACTTCGGTTGGGGGTTGAAGGTTGAGGGTTGGGGGAGATCCGGTAGGGAGGAAGAAGGATGGGCACTTCACTTACAAAAAGCTGGCTCACAAGATAAGTAAAGATTCTGCCTCTAACACCTTTCGACAGTAAGGTCAAGAGACTGCCTTGACCTTTTTTACACAAAAAAACATTGCGTAACTTCTGGGGTTTTTTTTTACTTAAGAGATAAAGTGCTTACGCTAAGCATTATGGGAAACAAAGATGAAGATACATCAACTCAGGACCTACGATCCTACTGCACTGCTGAACTCGCTTCATTGGTGTGCTGACTGGTCATCAACATGGGCGTAAAGACATTATAGACTTATAGATACAGGTCTCTGGTGGGCGTGCTGTCTGATAAATACAGTAGAAGCAGGGGAAGAAAAAAAAAGTCTTTTGTACGGATGGAAGGAAGCAAGGAAACGGAAACAGAAAAAGAAATAAGTAGGATGGAAATAAAAAAATAAACAAATGTTTTACAGAAAGAAAAAAGAGCCGCAAGAATAGGTATGGTACCACCAAGACAGCCTAATAGGAAACAAGGCTGCCGCCACCTAGCCAAGCACTGAGATGGTTGGAATGAAATAACTATTTCTCAAGCTGATGTTACGGGTAAGCACAGAGGACGTCTGACGAGCCACGTACAACACGCGAACATTGCTGTTGCGAACATGTTGCTAAGATCGGTAGACGGAAACTTCGCGAAGGTTGGACATGCTACGCCTTGGGTGGCCCTACTAACACTCACTATTCATCCGGCGGCAGGGCGCTGCTTGCGGCAGACGCAGAGACAGACAAAAGTTTAAAAAGCGTGGCTAATGAAGAAAAGAGAGGAATCAGGATGAGGTTAACTGCGACAATAAATTTGGGATTCGTTCTGGAACAGGAGCAGAAGCGTGGGTGTAACGTGAATGGCAGAGCTAAGGAGGAGGAGGAGGTAGTGGTTACGGGGTGGGGATGGAGGGTTGGCGAGAGAGGGAAAGGGTGGTGGTGGTGGGGGGAGAATGCTGGAGCAAGGAGAAGGGAATCGGGGACTGAGGTCTGCAACGACGCTCTGGAGCTATTTGATCATCTGTTCTTGAATCGCTTAGTGCGGTCGATGCTGATGCTCAAACTGCACCATAACTACATAATGGTTGTACTCAGGTGTACTTAAAACGTAGAATTATATTTCTTATGTCATGTTTTCATGAAAATTATATGAGTTATCATTATTTGAAGCTATTCATAAAGAAGCGCAACAAGTCTCACGTGTCTGCTGGTTATACAGAATTTTATTCCCGGAAAGATGCTATTATTTTATTTCGCGCGCGCGCGCACATACACACACACACACACACACACACACGGACACATATCAATACATTCTGCTTAATGTATTATATACGATCAAATTTGTTAGTTTCAAATAAAAACGTCGTTATGGAGATCAGTAAATCCCAAGGTCTAGCTAAGTTCCTTCGAAAAATAAAACAAAAAAGTGTAAGGCAAATTAAGAAATTAAGGCGTACAAAGACAGTAGAGTAGAAGTAAAAAAGTTGGAGTGAGAAACTGAAAAAAGGGTAGTTGTCGGAGAATAAGATAAAAAATCATGAAAGCACTTCTGACTAGCAGGCAAGGTTAGGTCGACATAGTCACTCTACTAGAATGTCTCACATATTGCGGGAGGGTGTTTGTGCAACAGCAAATCTCAGTCCAGTCGCAACAATATCCTGCTTCGAAAGCAGAGGACAAACGAAATGCCTGGGGGATCTTTCCCCCCCCCCAACCCTCGCCATACAAACGTCAACCATGTCACGGTCTGATTTTTGCTTTTTGTTTTTTTTTTCTCATGTTGAGCATTAACAATTCATGCATTTTCCGCAAAGATGTGACACGAAAGGAAATTGTTCCTTCTTTTATTTCCCTTCAGTTCTGCAACACTTTCACAGCTGCCAAAAATTCGGGCAATACGAACTTCTCTTTTTATCTGCCCTTATTCCCACCCCCATCCTTTCTTTCCTTCCTGTTTTGCGTTGCATGTTCATCTTCCATCTTGGTTTTGCAATATCTGATGACCTCTAACCAATAGGTGTGAAATTTCTCAGAAGTCCATCATCGCCAACCCATCAATAAAGACGGCGATTCTCATGGGACTTGTGAAAATGAGCAAAAATAGATTTCGGCACGAACTGAAATTACTAGCAAGCGCCGGATACGTTAACCACCCACTGTCTATTGTGATTAACAAGAAAAAATGCAAACAGCGATGAAGTCGACCTCGATCCCGCTGGTATACGAAGTGTGCAACACACACGACGTCAATTTTTTTCTCCTGAATTACCGCCCTCACTGTTAAAGGTTAGGCCCTGCGTTTTTGTGTGATAATAAGAGTGTATAGGTAACAGGAACTACAGAACATGTCATTGAAATCGTTGGGAACAAAGAAAATCGCTCGTGAAAAATGTTTCCGAGTCCCGCCCACCATCCCCGTGACGGCAAGCGCATGAGGTCTGCATGCTCTGAACTCATAACCTCCTAGCACTCGAGATGACCAAGGCACACATTATGTCACATAAATGGCAACGTTATCCGAATTTAACACATAAAGGCTAACCCAAAAGTGATTTTATTATCAGATTTAGTTCGTTTTAAAATAATAATCCCCAAAATATGTGTACATCATTCTGCTTAATTTGCGAAATATAAACCTTCAAACCTCGGCATTTTCACCTGCTACTCGGAAAGTAGACGAAAATTACCTTCTACGAAGGAGAGTTCTCGTGACGTATGTACTGTTTTCTAGCAGCGGGGGCGGACTAGTCCAAAGAGCGCGAGCTGGAGGCAGTTGAGTCCGATGAAAGTCAAACGCTCAAGCAGCGAATTTTACTCTGAAGACGAAGACACTAAACTGATTTTGGAATCCTGCGGAAGGAGCTCAGTGTGAAAACGTGGACTTTGTTCGTGAAATAGCCCCCGTTCTCCCTCTCTTGACAGCACGATGTTGTAAGACAATGTGCGAAACTATGTTGGATTTTAACAACAGTGGCCACTTCAGTTTGTGAAGAATGCTAAGTAACTCTATTCAAAGTATTAACTAGATAAGGAACGACGATTGAAAGTTGAAAGATGTTAAGGTATCCGTGTGCTGACACTCCACGTATTTAGGTCTTTCTGACCACTTCTATAGATTCATACTAACGGAAATAAAACTAGGGTTTTTTTTTACCGATTCCTTGAGGACCTGGGGACAGTTTTGTGGGCTTTGTGTTTTTTTTCTACCACTATAAAACAGTTTTCAAAATATTTATATCAAATAAACAGGACCCAAAAAAAAAACTTCATAATTTATACCTTCAAGTTTGACTTATCATACACACGTGTGCGTTAAACTGTTGGAATTGTCTCATTTATAAGCATACCCTGATATTACAACTCCTTTTTTTTTCCTACATAGAACTCAACCAAAAAATACGAGCTGTCCATGTTGAGAATAGTGTCAGCAGCTCAGACCACAAAATGAAACCAAAATGTGACAAAAATATAGTTATCTAAAACTACAACCACGGTCGATGTTTCTGTCACATGATCAGCCAAATGGCAGATGATCGAGTATGTTATTCATAGATCTAGAAGTTCATTCCTAGGTCGTCTAGGAAGTTTTATCTTGTCTCGTTGTTGTCGAACTCCAACCTAAGGGCTCCGGTTGTCAAGGAAGATACAGCTGCGGTGCCGTAAGAACTGTCCAGACGACACAAAACTGGCTGCAAGACATCCGGACCAGGAGGTCGGTTCTTTGAGACCAGCTCGTGCAAGATATCGTACACACACACACACACGAAGGCGCGCGCATGCCCCTGAAGCCCTGACTTGGCAATTGCAAGAAGCAAATAAAGTTTTAATACAAGAAGTGGCAGGATAAAGGTGGACAGCCTGCCAAACATCCGCCGTACGTTGGCGCTCGAGCTGTTGCTGTCTCGGGGTTTCAGCCCTGGGCGAGGGGTCGAGCTAATGACAGACGTAATCACGGCAGCAGTGTGAGGCTGACAGAGCATCCTTGACATCCACCACCACCACCCGACACACTCACTGCGTGCGAGTCATCGCGACAAAATGATGAGAAGAACGATTTTTAAAAAGTGACCAGAAACTGCCTAAAACCCACTTTGCTAATGAGGGAAAAATGCAGTTGTATTTTTGGAAATGTTTGCTCTTACACACACACACACACACGACAGACGCTTCAGTGAGGGAACCCACCAGATAAAATAGTAAGACAAGCAGTTGAGAAACTTGCAGGATATAGTGAATATTACATCCTTTTAATCTCAGATGTCAGTAAGTTACAGCACACTGAAACAGCACGTCTATAACCGTATATACTGGTGAAGAATATTTATGAGGCACTGGTTGTTTATGTCATGACTCTGACAACGAAAGTGTAAACAAAGATTTTATAAAGCGGCTGAAAAATTCACCACACCCACCCAGTAAGCAATTTATATACATCAATTTCGCTGTTACGTATGTGAGAAGAAAAATTGAGTGATCAAATAATTACATTTGAGCTTACATCTCACTCGCCTCTCTCATCCAGCCCAGAGAGAGAGATTAAAAAAAAGTAAAATGCTTCACAAAAAAATGTCATAATACTTATGCAGGAGACAGAAAAATTATTGCTCCAAAGTTTTCTCGATTTCTATACTCTTGAAAAATATTTTTAAAAAGGCATCCTCATTGCGTGTCCACTTTGCTCCACCTGCACAATAGTTCTTCAGTCCTCTGCACGACTTATTTTGCTAATGCAGTGAAAGTGATCAAGAAAAGAAAGACAACAGTCTGCTCCATTCCCTGGGGTTCTCACTAGAGCTGAGTGGGCATGCACTGAACACGTGAAAGATTACATCAGGTACGACACTGTGGGTGGTCGACCCTTTAAAGTATGCAAATAAAACACTGCCAATATGAGGTCAATACCCATTAGGACTAATAATCAGCAGCAATAGTCGGGAGAAGATTTTCAGCAAATAATGCTCACCTGACTTTCAGCATGTACACAGGGACACGATACATATATTCCAAGCGAGAACCGTTTACGTACGGTTCAAGGCCCAACCAACCATCACCGGTAATGCTAGTCCCCCTGCTTTATAGATGAAACCACATAGAAGGCAAAAAATAAATAAATAAAATAAAATAAATAGCACTACCTGCACCCTCATCTGGGGACAGCATAATTTCAGCACTGAAAAGTCCTTGTTCTAATCTTGATATAAACGGGAAAGGAAAAACCTTACTAGCTGGGGCCAAAAAGGGTGTTCTGTGCCAAACTTGTTGCAGCATGAGAAATACCGGAAGATGCTTCGGAAGTTGTTGTATGACATTAGGATGCTATGTTCGAAAAACAGCATGGGTCACTTCTTACTTTTAATCCTCAAAATTGGCACAAACAAAAAATACACCCACTCAAATAAACCACACACAAAATCCTTGGTCGGAACTTCCTGATGGGAAATCGATATATAATAATGCTGAATACTGCTTTAATCACCAAGCTAACTGACCCAATCAGAACAGATTCTTGGTTTGTGTAGGCAGATTATGAAGACTGTTAAACTGGGAAGAATCTCAAGACAGCTTACTGCTGCCTTAAAGTAATCACTAAAAAACCAGAAACGCCAGCAGATATCTTACTTATGGGGATGTAACTGACAACAGCATGGATAAAACAAGTAAATACATTTTACAAACTCTTGACAACACTGTGTTAAAAAAAAACAGCTGTGCTGAAAGCCATTGAATGATTTATTTCAGACTGCCTTTATTTAAAGCATCCATCTCTTTTATGCAGATTCAACATCCAGCAAATCCACCAATTTGTACATATTTAAGTCTGTACAGTTACCAAAGACAATGTACATGATTGCATATTACTACAATAAGCAAAAAACATTTGCTATATTTCTATCATACACTTTATAGACCGTCATTTCACAGGCCTTGCTGGAAAATGAAAGGAACTCTTGTCAATCTGTCTCTGAGCCCAGCTTGTGATCATTATTAAATATATTTACATACACTCAGATTGCACCCTGTATTTAATCTTGATTTCAACATTGTATTTTTTACTTTGCTAAAATATCTTAATACAACATTACTGTGATTTAAAAAAAAGGAGAATCAGAGATTACTATGATTGTATTTTAATGGTAATGATTCTTATGATGAGTACATGTAGCAAACATTTTACCAGTTAATGCCCTCATTTAGAGATATGAGAGGAGGTACAAAACTTCACTCAATTTCACATGAAAACTCTAATCTACAGTCAATAAATTTAACGAACCTGCTCCTGCTTAACTTTTGTAAAATGTTTCTTAATTCCAAAACCTCACATTCCTAGCTTGCCTTAATCCCTGTTAAATGAACACTGTATGATTCACTCTTACTGTAAATAAAACATTAAACCTCCAAACTCGCTTTACATTAAAACTGTACAATTTTTTTTTTGCTTAGCAAATAAATATAGATGGCTTTTTGACTATGCATCATCAATTATTAAACTACAAGGAGCAAGAGCAGGTCTCTCATCTTGTTCCCTATAACTTTACATTCAACATACTTTGAAAAGAAAACAACTTTAAACAAAAAACCCAAACAATTTTCACACCATGATTTTTGGTATCTACCTCCTATGAAGACTACAACAAATGTACACTTATAACTTATGCGCAAAGGGTACATCTGTTTGCTACAACGTTATGGATCTAGGGGCTGCCTCTCAACATCTTCCCTGAGACCAGCAAACGAATATTTTACAGACTTGAAAAAGCATGTGTTAAGTTTTTGATAACATCTTCTACAGTATCCATATGGTTTAAACATTGATCACCCTCTCATTAATAATCATCTTCATAGCCCTCTTCATCATATGTCGTCTCTAAAAGAAAACAGAAAGATGGATGTATTATTTTCATTTTGCACTCAAAGCTTCCAGCAACTCAGTGGTAAAAAAGTCAGTCTAATGAACTATCTAATAAAATAATTACAAAAAAAGAAAAAAAATTCCTCACAGATAAATGTGTCTAGTCAGTTTAGCTCTGTTAACAATAACTTTTTTAATGTTTTCAGATTCCAGCTAGAACTTATTCACTGTGCTATCTCTCTCTCTCTCTCTCACACAAGAGAGTAAACTATTTCTGGAAAAGATGAGCTTAAGGTATTTTTGTTTCTTTTCTCAGGGTATGCCTTAACCCGCTTAGCCCAGGATAAAAATATTTCTATGTTCAAAAACATGGGCTTAAAATTCACGATTTTGAAGACGATAGTGAAACTGCAGAGCCAGGCTCGTGGAGCACGAGCCACAATAGTAAGCATATCGTTGCTCATTGTGTTCTGCCAGTAGGGCCACAATCGTGCAAAGAGAAAATCACGATCGTGGAGCAGAGCTCATCGCGCTCTACCGGGTAAGCCAGTAAACTGGCACTACGGAGTCAGCGGGTTAAGTGCAGTGGCAAGGAATTCTTAACTGTGTGTCCAAATGCTTCAAACGATTGTTGTTACAACAATGTGCCATATTCATATCCAAGTGTAAAGCTAAGCACACACATGCTTATTTGCTCACCTGTTTTTCTGTTCAATATGGACAAAATTTCTAAAAATTCTACATAGTTGATTATAGCAAAAATTATGTGCTTAAAATAATCTTAATGTTTTGTCTGCTGCTTTTGAACTCAGCTTGTGAACACAAAATTAAGAAAGGATATTTTAAAAAGTAGCATTATTTAACAAAACTACTTTGTAACTAATTTTATACAGATGATTCTGCTCACACCTTCATCTGAATTACCCCACATATATGCATTTATTTGTGGGCATTTGAATTCTATCCATAATCACCTAGGAAAGGCAACACACTTAAAATGCATCAAGTACTTAGTAAATATGACCGTTAGGTGAACATGTATTACCTGGCATGGCAAAGTAATCTCGTGCACTGAGTTCAGTCTCCTCTTCCTCATCCTCTTCTGCTAATTCCTCCTCTTCTGCACATAAAAATAAGGGAAATGCATGCAAGTGAATGAAAAGGAAACACAAATATTAAAAGGCATCCAAACCAGACCTATATAAATACTGTAAATCAGTTACAAATATGCAGTATCAAATTTAGAAGCTGATGTAAACTGATGTTATTACTACTAGCCTTGTGGCCCCATTAACATGCAGATGCATCAGAGAGAATGGAGAACTTTAAAAAAAAACCATCACTGTAAAACAGCTAAGACGTGAAAGAATACAAATAAACCCTTGATGATATTAAAGTTTAATAGAAGAAAGTTATTCACTCAGTGCTGAGGAATTAGTATGTCATACTAATCTCACGTCAGAGGGGATAGGGGTAAAAAAATTTCTCCAAAGTAGAGCAATCTTATCTCTCCCTATACAGCTTACACGCTCAAATCAAACTTCATAGCTACAGCTTGATTGTGTCGATACGTCTGTATTGAATGAGTTAAGTATAAGGATTACCTGGCTCCTCATACTGCACTGGGCCACTTTCAACCACAATTACTGAACCAGCATCATGTGTTCCACTTCCTTTTATTGTCTGCTTCTCCTCTATGGGTTCCTGAATTTTGACTTTCTTATGCACTGACTAAAACAGAAGGAACAGGCTCAATAAAAGATATATCACCTAAAGATTTCCATTAGTAACTAAAAGCCACAGGATATAAAGGTTTTGTGTGCATCCATACTTCCAGCATACTAATGCATATTGTGTCAAAGCAAATAATAGTGAGATACCTACAGCATAAGGGAAAGAAACATAATAAGCAATCCTGTCACTCAAAAGGCATTATTAAATTAGAATAAAATAATATTGATATCTTTAAAATTGACTTTTAAAATTTTGCACCTGGAAAAGAGAAGTAAATCTTTGTGCAAGCTACTAGCTAAAAATAGTTCGTTCATGGTCAACAAGGCACACATTCTTACCTCAGCTTTAGTATCTGTGAATAGGCTGGGACGTTTGAATCTGAAAAAATGCAGTAGTTAAGCTTTTAATGGACTTTACATGGTATTACGTCCAATTTGTATCATCTACAGAACTATTAAATAAGCAAACCAATAGAGAAGCTAAACAAAATCACAATTTGTAGTGCTTGGTGCCTTTCAATTGGCCAATGGGAATTTATCCTTGTCTGCAAGGAAGGATAATACTAACATGTTATAGTACAGGTGCTCAATAAAATCCATTTTTTTTTAAATCAGCCATGCATACCTGTTTATGGTTGGCTCTTTTTTCTGATTTTTTTCACTATCAACAGGGCTTCCACCTAAACCATAAATTTTTTCTTTGTCTGTCTGTGCTGCCTGAATGTTGAGGTCATGCAGCACCTCATAATTAATTTTATTTGACAACTTTCTTTCCTGTATTATCATGGCTAGTGCCTCTTTGGCTGAAGAAGCCTCTGTCAGTTGATTCCTCTTTTTGTGCTTCCTTCTCTAAAGGAATAAAAATACGAGAACAGGTATTGAAAACCAAGTTAAAATACCAATATTTATATTTGATTAAAAGAAGACTAGAAATCTCTTCAGTATAAAAAATCTAAAATAAATGAGGCACATACAGATGCATCTTTACTTTTTTAATGATTTTATGTGGACAAAATGATTTTCAACATGCATTATTTTTTATTATTAACTAAGTGATCTCCATACTGATAATGCATATACACCATACTTTTACAATACTGTAACTAAAAAATTCATGTGCAGCATACCTTTTTTTCTAATTTTTGTCCTGCTTCTTCTTGTTCTTTCTGTTTTTTCTCTTCTTTTTCTGACATAAAGAGTAACCTATTTATAACAGGACTTTCCTGTGCACATAAATGGCTACACAAACATTTGGTCAAGAAAATGTAAATATATATAATAACTATAATCTAAAGTCCCTGCTTTATCAAGAGATACTGTTTTCAAACTGGAAGATGAAAAAGAATACAGTTCAGAACCAAATCTTATGAGATTTCTTATCTCAGAAGTATTTTTATAATTTTGATTTTTAAAGTATACACAACTTTTAAATGCTTTTCAGACAAGTCTAAAGTGTGTGTATATATCTATATATATATAAAATGAACCAAAACTTCTACTCTTACATGAAGAACAAATAAAAATGATGCTTGTACATATGAAGATACATGCTAACACATACAGACATGCATACTCACACATACCCTTTTCACTAAATCTATTGAAAGCATTAGAAACAACCTTTTTGTGCTTTTAAGTAGTCTTCATTTTCTCTCATCCATATCTTTGTCTTGACACGCACCTCTTCCTCGCTTAGTAAAAACTGCAAAAAGGGTTACAGTAATGATAAATATCAAAGCCTTTCCTTAAACACTGCATCAAAGCAATTTTCAAACTATCTAATGGCTGTCCATACCTTACTTTGTCAGAACAAACAGCTTATCCCAATACTTGAACGACCTACCCAATTGGTCTCGAGTTATAAATAGATTCTGGTAGTTAATAAAAGGCAAAGAGAGACACAAAAAAAAGAAAGAGAGAGAAAAAAAGAGAAAGCGCACACACTGTGGAAAATGCAATACCTATTTTATTAAAACATGAAAATCAGTGTAATTAACATGCACCACAAATTACAATGACAAAACATAGGTATGTTACAAAAATCTGCGAAGAGTTTGCATTGCAAGATTTGGTCAGAGTTTTCTTCCTAAATATGAAAAAAACTGAGAACATCTTGAACATCTTTTGCCACTCAGGGTTTAGGAAAGTCTAAACAATGTAGGCATCCAAGGCATTGATATCCACCATGTTGTATAAGATTACCATAGGCCATCTGCTTGTCTTTTGTTTCGTGGTGTAGCACTGAACCAGTTGGTTCATTGTGTGGATGCCACCTTTTGTCTTGTTGTAGTCCAAAATCAACTGAGGCTTTTTCTCTACCATGGTATTGGCAACATCCAGTTGATCATGAGAAGTGCTAAAAGTAACTACTACCTTGCCTTTCTTAAGGCAATAAGAAGCCAGCATCCCATGATCATGAAAAGCAAAAAGTGTACTATGTTTCCCTACCTTTTGTTTCTGTAAGAGCATGTGGAGTCTCTTTTTCTGGTTTTACAAATGGTCCCCAGCAAGGTAAGCATCTTAGCAAGAAGCTTCTCTCCCAGCCCAAAGCTAGTAAAGAAGTTGTCACTCGTTACATTTCTTCCACTATTTTCCACTATTTTCCAACCCAGACATCATGTCCAACACAACTGTTTCACCCTGGTTCTGTTCTCTTGGTTGATCAGGCCTTCTTCCCGTGTATACTTGGCAATTCAAAACATAAGACGTTGTGCTCTTACACCAGACCCACATTTTTACACATTTCCCTGGCTTGTTGGGAATGCATTGTTTGAAAGGACATCTGCCCCTAAAGACGACTGACTGCTTATCAACAGTCACATTTTCTGAGGGTTTGTAACATTCTTTCAAGTCATCTACCCAAACATAAAATATTTCAGAGTTTTGGTGATAGCCTTTCATCGGGTCGCCTTTGACGTCGTTCAGCAGCAGCATCAAATCAAAGCACTCTCCTCAATTGCACGAATCTAGCTTTGGGCATCACTTTTGGAAAAATAGCTCTCTAGTGCTTCTTGCTTCTCATCGGCTCATCCTGAACACCAGCCAAATTCAGTACACCCATAAAGCACTCAAATTCATCTTCTTCCAGTTTTCACCATAAACTAGTTCACCTTTCTCATTCATCCATTTTATAATGATGTCACAAATACTCTTTTCCATGAGGAGTTTGAATGAGGAACTAATTATGTTCATGTTTCTATTTGCATATCGGGTTGCCCCTGAAGCTTGTCAAACAATACTGACTCCCGACCTTCGCCCAAGTTGTCTTCTAATCGGATTTTTGTGCCAGGTAATTTATTTGCCATCCTTTGATTGTGAAGTGTCATCATTTGCACTGTCACCCTGCCTGCCTGTCTGATTTTCATCTTTACTGTGGGAATTATCATCCAGTTCATCGTCTGTAGTGAAACAGAAAATGGGATGCTGGATAGTCTACTTCGCTTTGACAATTTTCCCCCAGATTATCTTTTCATATTTTCACCAGATCCCCTAAGACATTCTTTCCATGTCAAATTTTTCACACTATACATTTTATCTGACATTTTTCCGTCAAATTGTCCACACACAATTTTCCCAATTACAATTCACAAAGTATGTCACAGAACACGCACGTTGTACTATGCCCACCCTTGTTCTAAAGGGACACTATAATTTGACATAGAGATAAGAAGTACCATCAAGTCAGGCACACACAGGGAATGCCAGTGGAAAAATCTGGATGACGAGATGTTCATTTCTTGGAATACCTCTGTAAGCATGTGGCATTTATACGAACCCCGCTGGTGGTTAATGATAGAATTTTAATTTGCGCTAAAATTTTTGCATGATGAGTCCATCACTAAAGTTTAAAAGTCAAGAAATTTCAAAATGTTCAAATAAATGGTTTGCATTTTATAATTAGCAAAACTTCGGATGGGGTCCCTATGGACCCCAGCAGCCATTAGAAGGTTAGAAGGTTAAGACATCTTATATCACACTTTTGCTTCTACAGAATTTTGGACACAAACTGATGGCGCCTCTGCTACATACATGTATCTGCAAGTTTTATAGTCTTAAGTCCAGTCATATCCGGTGTCTCAGTGAGAGGCTACAAAGCTTCCTATAACCACTATTACATAAAACAAAAATTACTGTAACTTCAAAGATTATTACTGTCTACTATCTACAATTAAATGCATTTGTTTTATAATCAGGGAAGCAAGATATAACAAAGTCTCCAACTGAGGCATAAATTAACAAACTGTAAAAGTTATAATTTAATAAAGCATATAGGTATACATGCAAGATTAAATCAAAAATTCAATTTACAAGATAAATAAATTTTTGACCAAGATTTGTTGATTAGTTCTATGAAACTTTTGCCTGCACTCTATACTATACAGTCTGTACATTTGTTTTCACAAAAAATAGGTCAAATAAAAATTCACTGCTCACCTTATCAAGTTCACTGTCATCAATGCCATCTAGGTCAAGTTCACCTCCGACTACTGACTCTCCAGCTGGGAATGAAAAATATTTTCACACACTGTGTTTTTTTTCATAAATTATCAAATTAAATACTGCTGTTAAACCCAAAACTTACAATCATTTTACCTTGCATATAATCCTTTATATTTTAGTATACACCAGCTCCTAGCTGGACTACGACACTGGGAAAGAAATATGTACATTGTTCTTTATGCCAAAAAATGTCATGCATCACCAGTTTTACTGTAATATTGACTTAAATACTTAAAATTACCTTAATCAAACAGTTTTAAAAAAACCAGCTCATTCTGTTATCATCTGATTATGAAGTATGAAGTATGAAGTTATATGGATTCACAGCAAGTGGTAAAAGAAGAAACTGAGGGAAAATCACAGCAAACCTTTGTTTTCTTTTGATGTTATGCACTCCTCAACCATTTCTTTTATGCCAAGACTGGCCGCTGTTGGAGCAAGGTTTGAGACTCGCAGACTTGTGCTAAAATCCCCTCCAGCAAGAGCACTGTCTGCTAATTTGGAGATCTCAGATTTGTTTTCACTGACTTCAATCAATGGCTGATTGGCCAAATCAATGTCATCAACGAATCTCAATGTTTCTTCCTCAATAAATTTTGTGACCTCATCAATGTCATTATTAGGACTGTCGTCTACCATTTCTGATGAACAACAAACAATGATTCAATAAATTACATCTAAATTTGAAAAGAAACAATTATTACTCCTTTACTGGATGCTTTCTATCTAGATATTTAACCTGCTTATCTTCCATAACTAGGTATTAAAGAAAACATTTATGAATTTTGAAGCCAATAGTTCTAAAAGCAGACTAGTGAGACTTGCAACAACAACAAAATTCAAGACTAGTTTCAGTCAAAGTCTCTCATTTCATTTATAACTGGAAAGAACATAAGTGTAGCATTTCTTTTTTTTCAAAAGAGACTAGGAGAAAAAAAGAGAGATGATTTTGAAAGAGCCATTGAATCACAATCCTGATGAATGAAAGATGCATCTTTTATGTACTGCTTACTTGCATATGCTGCAAAGATACCCCGTGGCTTTTTGGGCTCAAGGGATTTCTCAATCTCTTGTTGGAGGTTGCTAACTTCAGTGGCTAGCTGGTTTGTCAATTGTGGATTTTGTTCTTCAAGCTATGACAATAAAAGTAAGATAAAACATTATGAACTTCAAAATGGTTTTGATGTGGTGGTAACTTTTGACACTTTACTCAAACATGTAAAAGTTGAAAAATCACATCCACTCTGGGGTTGAACAAGCAACCCTGAAATGTAAAAAGTTAGAAATATCACATGCATGAGAAATGCTACCTGTGCCAATTTTGATCTCATTTTTCCCTCTGTGAAACAAGGTGGATCCTGCTCTTCTTCAAGGTCAATGTTGTGAAACTCTTCAATAGTCAGCTGAGATGATGGAGTATCATGAAACTCCATAAGCCTACAACACAAAGCAAGACAAAAGCCAGTTCCCACATGCACATCCAAATGATTCACAGGTCATGCAATAAATACACACAAATTAAAAATATGATAAAGTCAGATTTACTTTCATTAGAATTATAAAAACAGTTATGCAATAAGAAGCATATCCTAAAACTGCTAGGTACTGACACAAGCTGGGACAATAAATGAACAGAAACCTCATGTGCACACCCTCTCTGTCTCTCACACCAAAACTGTATGTACCAAAATTACATAATAATATTTCCCTTGAAAACACAAGAATAGAAGGATCTGTTGCATTTATCACCACGTTCCCATTTTTTAAATTACAAAATGTGCACAGAATAGCTCCATTTCTTTACTGTTCTCAAATAAACTGCAATGTCAAGAAAATGTTTTAAATGTATCTGCATTTTGCATACATTCTTCTAATTCAAAAACATGTCTTTTTTAAAATTCAAATGCTTTCATAAAAAATTGAAATGACAAATAATTAAGTAATATTATGTGAACAGAAATTTGTAAGTACCTTTTACGAATAGTAGCTTCACAAACTTTGACCACTTTTATTATCTCCTTGACAGATCTGGCAAAGTCATGCATTCGTGCAGCCACCAAGAGAGCTGCAAACATACACACAAAAGTTTAACATCATTTTTGATAAAAAACAAATAATTCTAGCAAATATGAAGTGCTGTTCATGATTTTGAGTGAGCAAGCATGTAAGAGATTGTATCAAAACTTACCGATAAGGAATATATACAGGACCATTGCTGCATTATCATTTAAACTACTATTTTTAAATGGAACTATTTACCACGTTGCTTTCAATGCACTAAACAAATTATCAAAAATGTCTTAATATATCTATGCCATTTTATGCATCAAAGTAGCTTTGACAAAGCCACATACGGTCAATCACCAAAATGGTATATTCATCTCAAACTGTTTTCTGAAAAACAAGAAACAGTTCAAACCTGCACCACATAAACCTGAGGGCCTGCGCCCTGTATGCATCCAGTCACGCTTCATTCTGGCCACCAAGCGCAGAGCTGTCATGGAGACTTCGTGGGTTTTTTCTCCAAACTGGAGCTTGTGGGCAAATCTAGGCACATACAGGCATGGATCTGGGAAAATATTCGAAACAAAATTTGTGACATTTCGCATGTATTAATTCTGAATGGCAGCTTGAGCAAAACATGTTTTCAGTGATGACCTTAGGCCTTATCTTTTTTACCAATTATTCTATTGTGTAACTATTTTAATAATAATAATAAAAATAACAATAACAGGATTTGTATAGCACATTTCCCCACATGGAGGCAAGCTTGATGGATGAGTTATAGTAGGTGTTTTCAAAAGCTATATGTTTTAAGTCCAAATCGGAAAGCATGTACCAACTCTGCTGTGTGGAGAGAACAGAGGTAGGCTATTCCAAATACTGGGGCCGGAGGAGAAAGAGTGACAGCCGAACGTCTCCAGTCTGATACGCGGAATAGAGAGAAAACCAGCATGGGCCAATTGAACTGGCTACAAGGCTGGTATGGTAACACAAGCTCGCATAGATTAGGGCAAGATCATGAACAACACAATAGCAAAGCATGGCGATCTGAGCTGGCAGCCAGTGGAGATTGTGCACAAGTAGTGTGGCATTGTCAGCCTTCCACTTATGGAATACAATGCGGGAAGCATTGTTCTGAACTCTCTGGAACTTGTCAAGCAGGTGGCCAAGGAGATCTATGAACAAAGAGTTACAGTAGTCAAGTCAGGACAACATAAATTCTGACATAAGCTGCTTGGTGGAGGCAACAAAAAAGAGATGTCTGATGTAGCTGATCCTGCACAGTTCGAGAAAGATGGATTTGCAAATCGAGTTGACATGATTCTTGAAGGACAATGATGTGTCGAAAAGAACTCCAAGATTTCTGACAGACTTGGAGAAAGTGAGTGATGTAGACAGAGGCAGATGTTTAAGCATATGTGCAGAGGCTATTTGGATGACTTTAGTTTTCTCCCCATTGAGCTTTAATTTGTTCTCCAATTAATTTGTTTGACAGAGTCGAGAGTCTGCTGAGTACTGGTGAACAGACTTTAGTGGTGTCGTCTGGTGATGAGTTTCATGTGATCCTGTATCTTGCTCCCTGTGTGTTTCTGGTCTGCTATCGTGTTCGCTTTGTCAGTGCCAGGATTGTACTGTTGTCAATTGTGTTGCCCTAAAGCTTTTTACTGGGCTAAATTTGCGAAGGTCACTTCACAGGAAAGGCTGATGCTGGTGGGAATGAAGATCTGTCAATGAAAGGCAGCCAAATATCTCTACTGACAAGTGTGAAGGTGATAAGGACTGTGACTTCATCTCACCTGTTTTACCTGTCAGCAATGTCATGCCTGCCACCACCTATACACTGCTCTTGGATCCTTGGTACTGTGGCTATAACCATGGCAATGAAATCAAATCTTTTGTTTGAGACAACAACAGCCCCAAAAGATATCCCCATGAGCCGCTCATCAATCATCTGGCCCAGAGACTGTTCCTGCTGGAATCGATACTGGTATTGTGCAAGCAGTGTGGCTACCTGTACAGTCCTGTCATTGTACTGGCTTTTCTTAAATGGATAAATATGGATGAATGTTGATAACATTTAGCAAAGATCTTCTAGAGCTATAATGTTCTTGCACATTTATGTATTTATGGAGATGCCGCCCTAAAAAAGGTGTGCTTGCGTGCCTATATGTAAAATTTAAGTTGTATTCAGTTGGCAAGCTGGGCCAGATGCTAGGAGCTGAGTATTGTAGGCGTACATGTGATACTGCAAGCCAGAGTAACGGATCCCAGAGCCGAGTGGCTGAACATAGGCAGTAAACAGGAGAGGCCCGAGGACAGAACCCTGAGGGACTCCACGAAGAGCAGGCTCTGATGCGGAGTAGTGGACACTAACGGACTGAGCGCGATCAGACAGTTAGGAGTAGAACCAACTTAGGACGGTGCCAGAGAGGCCGTAGGTAATGTGAAGCCGCTGGAGGAGAAAGTGGTGCAGTTTCTGTCGAGTGATGCTTACGGTAGGCCGACTGAAATGGTTCCAGGAGACTTTTACACTAAAAGAAACAATTAAAACTTCGTTCCATGGTTCTTCTTGTATGCCCTTATTTGTTTAGTAATATAGGGGAAATGGTTAAAAAAAAAATCCAACATGTCAACAGTTTGGAGCTACACGGTTGTCGTCTGCAATGCACAAGGGAAGTAAGCCATCGGTGCATATAGAGTAGGAACTCTTACTCGTTCACAAGAGGGCGCAGCTTCTACAAACTTCGGTAAACAAAAACCCATTATCAGAAGTGCTGTTTTCGTACGATATGTGGTAACTTTTAAACGGTACCACGTAAGCACTAATTTCAGACGTTACTTTGCATTTAGAGACAGTAAAGCGGCACATTCAGTTGTATCATTTGTCCGATGTTGATGCTTTAACTGAGGGTAATCTCCTTCGGCGTATAATATTACTGTACAAAAAATCTCATCAATGATCAGTGTTAGTCCTATGATGGTGAGCAATCTTCGCAATATATCGATGTATTTCCAAATCAGTTGTTGTTATCGTGTATCCATTATCATTTTTTACTTCGATTATTAAAAATAATCATAAAAAGTTAAGTGTTAATAGCCGTTTTGAAAACTAGCGCAATTCTGTGAACGCCCCCCGCCCAACCCACATACACCCCATTTCGTCAACTAGGTCATTAAAATTACGTTTTCAAATGCAACATAAATATGGATGGCGACGTGTAAGTTTACTTCTAGTTGTGTTACAAATCCAATACCGCTTGCTTAATTTTCACTCCAATGATGCTGATATAAAGTTTTACTTATGTGCACTGACTTTTATACAAGATTCTTGGGTGCGTAGTGCATGCTTAGAAGACTTCAAAGCTTATAAGGTCTACGAACTTTTGTCCACCCAGTAGCAGGTGGGTATCCAATCTATCAGGAATATAAAGGGCAGAGAATCTGAAGATTGGGCTTTGCCTTTCACATGTTGCTTTCTAAACATCATGAGCTGCTTGCATCTCATTGGCAACATTGCCATTACACAGTAGAATTCTTATTTCAATAATCTTATAAATAAAGCAGAGCATCACGAGCTGTGTGTGCACAATGAGCGGGCAGCCCGAGTGCAAATCTATTTGTCTATCTCCCACCTGATATGGCAGAAATCTTCCTATTCATTGTCACTTGATCAGTGGTTATGGGTGATGTTTATTGCTCTGAACAATGCTTTTTTTTCCCCAATATGTTATGGGTGATTAAAAAAATACTACACAGAAGACATTGCAATATACATTTTAACATGCAGAACAAATATGGACCGTTTCAAAATTTGAGACTTTACCGATGAGGGAGCGGGAGCTAGGAAAGGGGAAGTGATTGATTTAGCCTGCTACTTCTCTTTGTGCTCTCACTTCCGAACATGAGCTGTCATGTTAGGGAAAAGACATCATGAGTACAACTGTTTCATTATTTATATCAAATGTAAATATGACAAAAGATAAGATTAGAGATCCACATCTTGAAAGTAAAAGTGAAAATGCAGTTACAAGGGTGGATAATACGAGAGAATTTGTGACCACTCATTAAAACCAATATAAAGTCAATAAGCACATATTTTACAATTTTAGAACAATTACCACATAGCAATTTAAAAAAAATACTGCATAAAAGAATTCTGAAGATGTTAATTACATCTGTAATTAAGCAAATTTTAATCAATTTTAGCAGTAATTAATTGCAGTCACTTATAATGGGGGGTGGGATCTATCCTTCACTGTTTTTAAACATTTCCATCTTCATAACCATTTTTATGTTAATAAGTCACTTAAATGTTTTAAATGTAACTTGTTCCAGTTCTGAAGATTCCATCATGATTGCTGCCATAGCTAAGTCTTCCTTCCCTGCACGCCTGAAGGATGACGACGATATTAACCAGGAAGTGCCACAAAACTATGTGGTTCCTGTCAATTCATTCTCTTCATCATTCCCATCAATCAGCAGACACCATCCTCATGAGACTGGTGAATTAAATTACTGGGATTCCTCTGTTTGCCCATCTCAGTCACTGTCAGTCACTGCAGAGAGACAGGATTCTGAAAACTCTACCTTGGTTTCAAGTCCTATACCAGTGGATGAACAGAACTGGCAAGGTGGCCAGACATCTCTGAGGGAAAGAAATGCCATCATGTTTAATAATAGTCTCATGTCAGATGTCACTTTTATTGTGGGGACCACCAGCAGCCCTAAGAGCATCCCAGCACACAAGTATGTTCTGGCTACAGGGAGTTCAGTTTTCTTTGCCATGTTTTACGGAGGACTGGCAGAAGATGTTAGAGAAGTTACTATTCCTGATGTGGAGCCTGTGGCATTTCTGAACCTCCTTAGGTAAGTCTCTGACTCATTAAATATTTAAGTATCATTATTTCAATACTGGATGGGTTGTAGTGATGTCTTCTGGATTTTTTCTTCCTTTATATATCATTCAAGTCACTGAAACAAAACTTTTTTTCAGAAGCAACAGAGAATGGAGACTGAGAAAATTAAGAATTACTATGTGTTGGTTAGCAGGAATGAGTTGGATTACAGCATGTCAAATGCCAGGCTCTGTTCTTTTATTAAGAATCTTTAGGACCAAGCCCTCATAGGTATGGTTTACTTTCTGCTTATCAAAACCACCTTTGTTTTTAGGAGTGAAAAAATGTAAATATGTATAAAAATCTAACACGGTCTTCTTTAGATATTTATGATTGCATCCCTGTATTTTGTATCTTTTAAATTCTTTTGAAAATTCTTGCAGATACTTGTATACAGATGAAATTCAAGTGGAGGCTGATAATGTTCTTGCCACATTGTATGCAGCCAAGAAGTACATGGTATCACATCTGGCTCAGGCTTGTGTTCATTTTCTGGAGACCAGTCTTAGTGCCCGTAATGCTTGCATCTTGCTCAGCCAAGGTAGGCTCTTTGAAGAGCAGCGTCTGATGCAGCGTTGCTGGGAAGTCATTGATGCTCAGGCTGAAGAAGCATTGCATTCAGAAGGGTTTGCTGAGGTTGACCATAAGACTCTAGAATCCATTCTAAGCAGAGAGACTCTTAATGCCCGAGAAGCATCCATATTTACTGCTGTGATGCGGTGGTCTGAAGCAGAGTGCTGTCGCCAGGGCCTGCAAATGACAGCAGAAAACAGACGCCATGTACTGGGGCCTTGTCTGCACCTTGTTCGCATGCCTGCCATGACGCTGGAAGAATTTGCAAATGGTCCAGCACAGTCTGGGATCCTTTCTCTCCAGGAGACCACTGACATCTTTTTGCACTTCACGGCACAGATCAAACCAGAGCTAGGTTTTGACTGCAGGCAGCGGAAAGGCTTGGCACAGTATCGTGTCCACCGGTTTCAATCTTCTGCCTACCGAAGCAACCAGTGGCGCTACAGAGGCCGCTGCGATAGCATCCAATTTGCAGTGGACAAACGCATTTTCATTGCAGGGTTTGGGTTGTATGGATCCAGCAATGGGTCTGCAGAGTATCACATAAAAATAGAGCTGAAAAGAAATGGGTTCGTCCAGGGGCAGAAAATCACCAAGTTCAAGTCTGATGGATCCAGCAACACCTTTCCTGTGTTGTTTGACATACCTGTACAGATTGATCCAGATGTCTTTTACACAGCAAGTGCCATTCTTGAAGGTTCAGAACTCAGTTACTTTGGCCAAGAAGGTTTAGCCGAGGTACAGTGTGGCAAAGTTACCTTTCAGTTCCAGTGCTCTTCTGATAGTACCAATGGCACTGGCGTTCAAGGTGGGCAAATTCCTGAACTTCTGTTTTTTTGCTAAATGTGAAGTGCAAAGCATACTGTATTTATTCCATACACCTGATACGGAAAATCTAAATTAAATTTATGTTCGTGGAATTTTACAATGGAAGCAATCTTGAATCACAGGTAGCCTGTAGATCTGTATCCCCTCCTCTGGTCATATATGTGTTATGCTGTAATTAATAGCATGATTGATTAATAAGTTAAACCCGCTGAGTTCGAAGAGCCAGTTTACTGGGGTATCCGACAGAGATCGAAGAGCCACAAAAGTGGCTCTGATCCACGATTGTGATTCTCTTTGCACGATGGTGCTTGTGCTCCACAATCGTGGCTCTGCGGTTTCACTATCGTCTTTAAAATCATAAATTTTAAGCCCATGTTTTTGAACATAGAAATATTTTTATGACGGGCTAAGAGGGTTAAGATTAGCTTAAGATGTGTGTATTTGGCTCAGCAGTTCAGAGAATCAACTATCATGCATGTTGACTACACATAAATTAAAATCTAGTCACCAGTACTCCTTTGTCTGTCTCAAGGCTGATTTATTAAATTGAAAATTACAAAAATAAAAATAACTTTTGACTATTTTTTAACCACTGACTACAGAATGTCATTGAAATATGTGTCTAAGCAAGAGTTGGGAGGGTGAAGGTATGGAAACGAATGTGGAGATATCAAAAAGAAATGCATCAATAAGAAAATTATATCATCAACACAGCTGTCTAATAAACACACTAAACCTTTGACTGAGACTGTACAATACACAGGCACATCTGTGCATAAGGGCTTTTAAGTGTTAAGTGGGAAACCAGATTCTATCATTACGATGCTAGACATTGGAATGACAAAGATAAAGAACAATCCTAAATGCAAGACGAGCATCTTCAAGCCAGACTGGGAAGAACAAAATAAGATCACACATCTAGAGAATGCCTGGCTCGGAAAAAAACATGCCGCATAAAGTTAACTTTATTCTACATATTAATGTAGAAAAATTATCACATTTCTTACTGGCAGTTTATTTTTGAAGGTAAGGGGGATGAGCATGGAAAGAAAATAGTGTTAACCAAGTAACCAGCAGCATGTTCACTGGTAAAACACGAAAATGTGTTCCAGTACTTCCATGAACAATGTCTTTAAAGTGGCTTGATAGTAACATTTTCCAACGCATCCTGAACTACTAAGTCATTTTATTTTGTTATACATGGACATTTTCTTGCTCTCATATACACAAAGTGCAGGTATCAATAAACTGCACAATCTAGGCAAACACTAATACCAGAACATGTGTACTTTTGCATTATGTCTGGTGATAAGCTTCTAGAAACCCTTAAAAAATTTTTTTTGCTGCCTCCCTCAAAAGCTAAAAGTATACCAATGAGAAAACCCACAATTTAGATAACATCCCAAATATATGGCCCCCTAGTTCTCAGTGCAAACATTTTTAGCAGTGGTGACCCTTAAATGCACTTAAAAGTTTATTTAAGTCTTAAGAAAATGGTACTGTTAAAGGGTTTTCTTTACAAAATGTTTAAAGCTAACTTACCTATGGCAGGAATATTCAAGCAGAGTTCCTTAGAGATGTGTAAAAATGTCTTCCCAAGCATATAAACATTTACCTGAAATGTTTAAAAGAATTTTTATTACGTTTAAAAAAATTAAAGCTTGATGATCATTCTTTTAGCTACTATATATGCTTTTGTATTGAGATTTACTCTTTTACTAGGATTAAAAAAGACAATGTCAATAACAAACACTATTTTTGCAAAGTTTGCTATGGCGTAACCTTTAAATATTGTAGACCAAGAATGTTTTCAATGCTCCTTTGATGATGAAAGCAGAAGTTTAACTCTCCAAAGCTAAGTGCTTTGCTAATTCCAAGACTAAATCTGTTTTTTCGATTACGTTAGACCGATACCGCTGCTGGTAGCTGACCGAGTCGACTAATAAAAATTTTCAGCTTAGACAATTGTAGGGTTTTGTCTTCACTATTTGTAATTTATTTATACTCATTGAAAAGACATCCCAAGAAGAAGAGAAGGGATACATACCTGTAGCACATCACTAAAGTCCAGTAGCATATGTTGAACCCTCAGTTAAGGATATAACAACAAATTTGAAAAGGTAGTAGGAAGCAGGGCATTACAGTCACTAAGAATGTCACTTCAAATAGCATTCCTTATTTTTGAACCTACAACAGTGCATGCTGTCTAGAAGCTTCATTTATGTCACTTTCTCTGATGAATGCTTTCATTCTATGTGTTTGACCATCAACAGAACATGCTTTGTAAAATAAAGGCATGCTGATGGATAGTTGTCATGCCACCTGGCTTGAACCAGCACAAACAAACAAAAGGATATGAGGTGTTCCTTCTGTTCTGCAAACAAGATAAAGACATGTAGCAATTACATGTGTTATCTTCCGACCACGAGTAAGCCGTTTGGTCACAGCCATTTTGTAGAAGTTAAATGCAGTATCCATGCAGTGTTGGTTCAGTCGAAGCTGTGCTCCGATTTCTTGAATCTTTCGCTTTCCTGACAACAAAGAAAATACTCCAACTGATGAATGACAGCAACTTTTTATACCTAGAAAGCATTTTAAAAAATCTCAAATTCACAGTATGGCATGTTTTGCAGCAAACATTTTAATTAAAAATATTCTGATATAGTCGTTTAGGATGTCTTGAATGCCTTTAAAAATCAAATTCTTCTGAGTTTTCAATGACATTTTAAAAGAAAGAAGATAACCACAGTTTTATAGTGATTTCCAAGATTTATTTTATAGACTTGTCTTTGAATTAACTCCCAAATAAGCTTTACACTAATTGTATACTTGTAGATTTTTAAAAATAGATTTACCATTCTGCAGTGTTACTGCTCTGGATTCTCTTCCAATTCCATGAGAGAAAGTTCCTCCAAATGTATGAGACTTTGTTCCTGCAATGAAACCAAATACAGGAAAAATATTCCTCTTTACATCTTAAAAAGCCATCATTTTTGCATTTTTAATGTACTGTCTTACAATAATCAGTCACACAACATTTATCCACAATTTAGGGACCTGTAAAATGACTGAACACATGCATAACACAATTGGTATCAAGAGCCAGTTGTGTGACAACCCAGCTGTTTACTTCTATACAAAAAAAATAGATAAAAATGCTCAGTCATGCTAATAATACTCTAATAGTATTAGAGTTTTCATCTTTTTCATATAAAAATTGAATATACACACTTTAAAATAGTGAGGCAATCTTGTCAAAAGTTATAAAAGAAACATGAAAGTTCATGAGGCTCAGCCCAGGACCGTTTGTTACAAATAAATGTTGTAGCAGTCTGTGTGGGGTGTCACCCGGCGCAAGCAGCACTTTGATGAGGTATCTGACCTCGTTTGACCTGCCGGTCGGCCGCACAACTTTAACTAAATGTGTCTAGATCATTCTGGCAAGTGCATGAGCAAGTGTGACTGATGCAAGCCTTACTGCCTGGAATGTTCGGTGTGAGAGAGTGCATGTGTGACTAGTAGATGCTGGATGTTTCTAGATGTTTGTACTTAGTACATAAGCAGTGGAAGTGAGCGTCAAGGGTCCAGAGAAGTAGTAGAGAGTCAGAGCAAAGCAGAGAGTTTTGCGGGCATGTGTGTCGCTGCTAGTCTGTTGTGTCAGGCATGTGTCGCGTTGGTTGGTATCATAACCACTGCTTCACATTTATTTAGTGATATTAAAACCTGTTAAAAGAAATTAACTTGCAGTACAGAGACAAATTAAACTAATCAAGTTTATAGTTGGTATTATAACCACTAAATATCCCTTTCTATTGGAAGATTAAATTGAATGCTTCCCAATACATTCAACAAATAATGAAAGATATATATGCATTTATCCACCTCATTCTCTAAAAACAGCTTTGACATCTAGAAAAACCTAGAAGGACAACTCCAGGAACTTCACAAACTGACAAATCTTGAATCTCTATCTTGCTTACATCTATGATATTTAAAAAGAAACTCACCATCATTGGAGACAAACTGTCCAATGACAGAAGCACCACCAGCTGCATTCTCCTGAAATTGTACTTCTGAGACAATAATCTGATCCTCTAAAACTGACCCACAACTTGTACATACTGCATCCCCTCTGCTTGGATCAATGTCAATTTCATTGCAGCCACAATGCTGGCATACTTTTTCTGACATGATTACTGTCACCTATATGGACCAATCATGCCAGCCGTAGCTGTATCTGCCTATTGAAAAAAAGTAAGCATTCTAAGAATTAAAGTAATCAAATAAATGCAAATGCATTATACGTATTTATTTAAAACCTCTTTTCAGTTTAACATGTTTCCAAATAACATGCAGACTGAAATGCAATACTTATAATCTTCTTAATCATTCATAACACACTGTATTCTTTTCACATACAGTTTTACACGTGTTAGTATAATGTATAAAAAAAATAATCTTAACTGGTGTAATTTATCGTCGGGCGCTGGTCAATTATCGACAAAAAAAATTACTTTTTCATAGAGAAATAAGTAAGAATAAACACTAATCGTTAAACACAAGCACACAACAATACATAACATCCTGAAAAAGTCGTATGCTCGCTGGGTCGGTTAGGAACTGGAACTGTGCAGCTGTGCATCGCTTACATCTTATGTAGTGCATTTCTTTTGATCAGCTCTTCTTCCAACAACATGCTTCCTCATCAATTTCCATTTTTCTTCCTTATAAAATCGAATTTAACCACCCTTACCAAAAGCATATCGATACTAGCACTAGTAATGAATTGAATAACTATACTTACTAACCCACGATGTATCTTTTACAATTAATTAAAGCTGTATTTCTATTCTAAAATGATGAAGTATGTCAAAAAGTACTATTTTCAACTTCCACCCATAAAAGCTGCTGTCAAACCTTATTTCTCCAGCTTCTTTCCCAACAAATTCAGAAAGAATATGATCGTGAAATCCTGATTACACCATAAGTACATCAACTACAAAACCTTGAATAGTTTGATTCGAATACGGTTCATTATGAGAAACATTTTCACGCAGGCGCACTAAGTGCAGGGTCAGATCTTCCGGTCGTCGGAATGTTTAGTTTGTCCAATACAGGTAGGGTATTAGGGTTAATTTACTGACTCATATGTTTCAAAAATAGTCTTCGTCATCAGGAGGACGGTCCAAACGCAGGGCAGTTGCTGTATCTCTCACTGGTAAGTAACATTTTGTGGACAAAACGCGTGATTATCGGTGTTTTAATGGGACCGTTCATACGTCTCAACATTGCTACAGTGACTGCAGTACCTTTTATCTGCGTAAGATTCCTTTTATGCAGTTCGTGATTCTTTTCCAGTTCTTTTATTTATACATTCAGAAATCATTGTAAATGTATTCATTTTAACGTGTAGTTGTTTGGTTCTAAAGTATTAATCGCAGTGCTAGTTTTGTGTTCATGTTGTTCACCAGCCGAGACAAGGACCCGTCGGATGGACACTGGATTTGAAATGTAGGCCTACCCATCACTGCATTTGTTAATATTTCATTCTTTTAACACATTTCCAGTTATTGCAGCACGTATACTGATACTCAATTATTGAAACTATTAGTATAATTAAATTTCGTCTTTTTCCGATCTTCTTCATCTTCATTAATGGAAAGTAATCAGAAGTAAATGAGTTTTGCACCATTAGGGCTAGGACAGTCACTGGTCAATTCAAACAGATCGATTCTACCATGCACGAATTGATTTGATCACAGACCATAGTCAGTTTGACTGCAACTAAGAGTCAATTTAACCACAGACATTTTGATTTTACCACTATTTACAGAAGGTTGCTATTTAAATTAGTCATCACCATCTGATATAATAATTGGTCAGGTATTGTAGATAAACAGCTATATTTTTCAGCATGAATTTCTCATGTGTTATGTGTAATTAAACTGCCATTATTATTATATAAAAATCTGATCATATTGAACTACATTAAAAAAAAAACTAAAATCTTAAGCCAGTCCCCCTACTCATCCACACACACACACATACACAAGCATGCACACACACACATGCATGCATGCACTCAAATGATGAAAGAGCAGCATGCAGAGGTCAACCAATGATGATAGAGGAGACAACATCAAAATTCATTTATTTTGTGGTTGAATCATTGTGGGGATATAAGGAAGTGGTCAAATTGACTGCTAGCAGTGGTTGAAAAAGCATATAGTTGAATTGACTTGTTTTTAGACAGATTTTTCCCTTCCAGGTATTTCTCTCTTTTCACTTAAAATTGCTTTCGAAAAAGTTGTCATCAAAACCATGATATTTTTAAATGTAGTGGTTCTCATGATCAGTACAGGGATTCTAATCAATGGCTATGTCTTTAGTGTTCCTCACCAGAGAGATATCAAAGTGGTTGCCTCAAGTACACACTTGAGCAGTCTGACACTTTCACCATACTTTGTAGTCATTATTTTTTTATTTCTGCTTATCAAGCATCTTTGTTATTCATGCCACTGATCTGCAAAAGTCACTGTTTGGCTTCTCTTTTTTGAATTTCCTTCCTATTGATTTCTTATTCAAAGAATCAGTCCCTAATGTACAGATTTGTCATCAACAAAAAACTTTAATGGTTTAATTCCATAATTTCAAGCAAACTAGCATGTCATTTACTTTTATGGCCTGTATCATAAATATTGTAGGTCCTTCGGGTGCCATATGGAAGTCTACTGGTAGTCTACATCCTCAATGGAATTGTGTTACATATTTTTATAATTTGGAGGTTGTGTGCTGTGACATGAATAGTGACATGCTTTTCTTCAGCTTCCTGTTGCTAAACCTTGTCCAACAGCTTCTGATACACTTGATAATATGTTAAAAACATTTGCTGCTGCTTTTAGTGTGCAGATATCATTCTTGATAGATGCTAATCGCAGTGCATTATTATTATTATTATTATCAGGCTGCAAATTTATTTTTGGTCATTGTTTCAGAGATAATTAATTTGGCAAGAACACATTAACTCTTTAAGGTTGCAATATTTTTAGCAGAAGCATCAAAGTCAATATGCTATGGAGATGTTTGAGTGTGTTTTGTCTCATCATCATTCTCTGTTTAAGTGTTATATCAGAATGCTTTGCATTTTTGTATTTCAGCTCTAATTTTGGTCTGTACAGTTTTTTAAAATAAGAGTAGTTAATAGCAGTTAATAGGAAATGTGAGCAAATTGTCTTTAATGGGAAACATACCCGTTAGCAAGTTCCCCTTTATGAAGATCTACAGTTGGTAATGCCCAAGGTTGGACTTTTGTTTGAGCAGGAATTAGAGGTTAAAACATACTGCTGTAATTGAGCTATACAGTATTTATATATTTCTGAGATTTTTTTATTATTGTTTTTTCAGGCCAGATGATGTTAGATGCGTAGAGGTCGAAAGGTGAGAGTGCTGAGTAAGATGGCAGAGGGGCAGGAGAACAGCTGTGTCAATGGAGACCTGTTCCGGATGGATGAACGCCCAGAGCACGGCATGAAAATTCTACAGGGCTTGAACAAACTCAAGACAGACCATGTGCTGTGTGATGTGACCCTGATAGCCGAAGGTGACATTTATGCTTTTTTAGCTTGCTAATCGCATTCTTCTGACGAATTCTGTTCAGTTCTTTTAAACTCCATTTGACATACTTTGCTAATATTGCAAAATGTAAATAATGATGCATTAAGTAAAAGATTTATTTTTTGATTAATTTTATTTAAATTCAAATTAAATTGATTGTAAATCTGTTATACAATCAAGATGTGCACTGTGTAATCAGTACACAAAATGAATGTGTAATTGAATAGACTCTGTAGACATTAACAGCAAATGTAATCACCACCCCTATCCTTAGCTTTGGTTAATACTTGTCATTAAACCACCTTTGTATGCAACTCATGCTTCAACTTTCTATGGTCTAGCCTAAAAAGGGTTGCAGATATCTCTTATTTACTGCACTTTTTTTTTTTAACTTTACACAGGAAACTGCTTTGCCTCTCATCGCGTGATCCTTGCCTCCTGCTCAGACTACTTTCGCTCCATGTTCACCAGTGGCATGCGCGAAAGCAACCAGAAGGAGATTGAACTGAAGGGTATAACTGCCAAGGGCCTGGAGAAGACACTAGAGGTTATCTATACATCCACCACCACCCTGGAAGGAGACGACATCTTTGATGTCATCGCTGCTGCAACACATCTTCAGGTCACACCTGTGATTGAATTTTGTGAGCGCAACTTCCTTAGTGGGATGACAACATCAAACTTCTACGATTTCATCAACACAGCAAAGCTGTACAGCATGAACAACGCTCTGAAGCAGATAGACGTGTTCATCGCCAAGAACCTTATGCAAATTGCAAAGGAAGGTACCCTGCACTTGCTGACCTACGATCAGATGTGGAACTGTCTGAATAGTGAGAAGCTGTGCCTGAGGGAGATTGACATTTTTCACATCACTTGGGAGTGGCTGCGGCAGGACCCCAACATGGCGGACCATGCACCAGCTCTCATGCGCCTCATTCGCTTCCCACTCATCAGCCCAGCCGATCTAGTGCATCATGTCCAGAGAGTGGACATGATGATGTCTAATCCTGAGCTTCGGCAGATGGTTCTTGCTGCACTGAACTACCATGTAGTTCCCCATTCCCAGCCCCTCGTTTCTACCCCCAACACCCGTCTTCGCTCATACGTGACTCGTCTTGTCAGTGTGGGTGGGCGAGAGATACACCCATATCCTTGCCTCCATGATGAGATCCTGGTCTTTGATGCAAAGATCACCTCCAATAGTCTGCTGAACAGACAGGAAATAGCAGCTTTGCCATCTGCCCTCAGCCACATGCAGGTGTTAGTGTTCAACAATTTCCTTTATGTTTTGGGTGGCTGCACTACTCAGTGCGCCCATGGAGAGTCAGCTGTCAACTCAGTCTTGCGTTACGACCCACGCTTTGATAGTTGGTTCCAGGTGTGTCCCATGCTGAACAAGCGAGCTTATTTCTTTGCTGGGGCTCTCAGCCAAAAGATCTATGCTGTGGGTGGAAAATTCAAGGATGGAAGCTTGGCAACAGCAGAGTGCTATGACCCTGCTACTAACTCATGGGAGCTGATTGCATCAATGCCCATGAGCTATCATGCCCATGCTGGAGCTGTGTATGGCAACTTCATCTACATCTCAGGGGGCTACAGTGGCAACCACTTCACACCTGACATGCAGCGGTACGATCCAGTAACCAATCAGTGGGAGGATATGGCTGCTATGCTAACACCAAGGGGCTGGCACGTGATGTGTGCCACGCATGATAAACTCTTTGTGTTTGGAGGCTGCAACCTCAACGTGAACCAGCAGGCACAGCCAGAGATGCAGTCAGAATGCTACGACCCTGCCACAGACCAGTGGACCATCATCGCACCACTGTCTGTCTCACACAAAGAAGCCTCGTGCGTGGTGTATAATGACAACATCTATGTCCTTGGTGGCTACAACGTGCAAACCAAAACCGGCCAAAAGCTTGTCTCCAAGTATGACATTTACACCGGAATTTGGGAAACAGTTGGTGCACTGCCACGTAGTCTGACGGGGGTTGGCTACTGCACTTTTAAGCTTCCTTGCTACAACCCAGATGAGAAAGATTGATCTCGGCTTTGGGTCAGGGAATGAAACATCGCTGCAGAGTAGTAGTCTCAAAGTTGCTTATGCTCCCTTAATACCTGCGTGATTCACACCCTCTTCAGTGGTGTGATCATATCTGCTGGTCATAGCCAGGCAGGGGAGAGCACCCACTGGTTAGGGGAGGCAGCATCTTTGCCTGATTTATTTCTTGTGCAGAATCATTTCCTTGTGGTCAGGACCTGAATGGGGCATAGCTACAGCACAATGTTAGACACTCAGTTATTTCCCCATATTTGTGTCAAAGGATGCATCACAGTGCTGCTGAAGGTGAGTGAGGGAAATCTATGGATTTTTGCTTGCAAACATTCTCAAAACATAGGGCTGCTTTTACTGCCGTGTGGTAAGGATTGAATGAGGCCTCTCAACTTGTAAGGGAAAGGTGTCCTTTTAATTTTTGGAAAAAGAGGATGCGGTACTTCTCATCCCAGCTCACTTTCCCCACTCAAAAGACAGATGTATGTTATACTTGCTGTGGTAATTTTACTTCATCTTATTTAACAAGGAAACTCATAGTAGTGGCTACCTCTTTGGTGGTTTATAAAAAAGATTATACACTGGCAATAATGCTCTGGTTCATGTAGTATTTAGTTGTACCAGTAGCTCCCTATTCTCTTTCTCTGATACGGTTGTGATGCTTAAAATGTCAAACAGCTTGGCCTTACAGGGAAGGAAAAGTGAAAGTGTTTATTTAAAGCATTACTAGAATTGGACAAAGTAGCAGGTACCTTTTTCACCACTCTTTGAAAACTGAAAGGGTAGTTGTTTTTAAACATACATGCAAAAACAGCACAAGGCTTATCTTTTAATATTTAGATATTAGTGTGAGAGTGCTGCACAAAAAGAAAGGTGGAAGATGTGTAAAGACATTCAGATAGCAGTAAGCCCTTTGTTCCCTCCAACTGAGCTATGTATGAGGATGGATCGTGTACCATAAAATGCTTCAGACTCTTATAAGCAAATTATCTGTACCATTTTTTTTTTAAACAGGTCATGTATACATTGCCCATACTTTTGTTAACATCAAAATAGAGACCAAGTTGGCATCTAACATTGCACAGAACCGACACAGACATAGGGTGTGTATTTATTTCTGTGCAAAACGAATTGCTGATTTGTGTGTTGATATTCAGGCATCAGCATTTGTGCAAACATACATTTGCGTCATTCTGCTTTCAGTGTGACTTCTTAAGCACTTGTGTAATTTTTCTTTTCCATTTCTGTACCTCTCTCTTTTTGTCTCTGTCTTGTCAGATTGTTACTTGTTATGGGAAAATGTCAAGGCATCTTTCTGTTTTTACCAGTAGACATTTTAAGATTTTTTTAAGCACTTAGACTGCTCTCACTCAATAAACATATTGATTGGAGTGTCTCCATTTCCTGGCTTGTAACATTTTTGCTTGTCTGGAGTGTTATATCTTTAGGCATTTCATACTGTTTTAGTCTGGAGGAGGTTCACCCACACCTGTCTTCTCTCCCTTATTGCAGATGCTAAAATTCCATCAGGGAAAATACATAAGGTCTATAGCCTGTGTAAACCCTCCCATATTTCTCCCCTCCAGTCATGTAAAGAACCCCTTGCACTTGGGGTGGAGAGAAGAAATTTTATTTACCAGCACGTGCTCAGCCACATGTGTACACATTCACACACAGAAACACCTAAGACAAATTATATCCTGTAAAGATTTATCAAATATCTCCTTTATTACTAGCAAATAAAACACCTATTTTAATATATTATATAAACAGTTCTATATTATTTAAATTAAAATAAATTACTGCAGATAACCTCTGCATGGAGGAGCTTCTCAGTAACATTCTACAGGTCTACATTTTACAAACATTCTACCATCTAGACTGTCTACTTTCTACCGAAATGTTTATTAATGATTCATAACAGGAGACAAAATCTATAAACCCACAAAAATATTAACTAGTGCATGAGTATTTCTGCAATTTCATTTGGAGGGTTATGTACCAATGCCCTAATGTGAATACACATCAAGTTCTTCCTAATGGTCTTGCTCTCTAAATGCTATTTTAGCCTTTTAGTTTAAGTCATATCCATAAGGTTATTTAGTTTGAAATTATGCATATTAGACCAGAAAAACCTTGGAAAACTGTTTTACAATTAAATGCACAAAATAGATTTCCCCAGTGAAAATGAAAAGAAGGCTTGATGGATAAAAGCATTCTGCCTTGTTAGCTTGGTTCAAGATAACTGTATAATACATTGTCATGTATGTTGACAAGCCAGTTACCAAATGCGCTGCACATAAATGCAAATTTATTAGTCTTCGGATAATGTGAAAGCCCTCTACGGTTATATATGTATAATCTGGAACCATCAAGAAAGTGAGATTGTCTGCCGCTCGACAAGCTTCTTGAAGAACCCTTCATTAATGGACATCAACTCACTGTATGAACCAATCTCTGCAATCTGTCCCTGGTTTATGACAGCAATTTGGTCAGCTGTTTTTATGGTTGACAAACGATGTGCAATGGTTAGAACTGTGCGGCCAGCCATCAGCTTGTCCAGAGCATCATGAACCAGGTACTCGCTTTCCGCATCCAAGGCACTAGTGAATTTTCATTTTATATTTTAATTCCATAACATATATATCTTTAAATGCATGAAACATTTGGTAAAAGCAAGCTTTTGAAATGAAAGAATAATCTAAAACAGCTAAATATATTACAGTGAACATATCAAAAATAATTCAATCTGGAGGAGCAACATTAACTTCTTTATTTAAAAGAAAAATGCTGGGGAATGGTAGCAAATCATGAGAAGCAATAGTGCTGGCTTTATACAAAAAAAATATTTTTTTACCTTTTTTTTTTAAAACACTTAATTTTCTCTACATACCTTGTAGCTTCATCAAGAAGTAGAATTTCTGGATTCTGAAATTGAAAATTGTATCATTGAAAGATATTTTCTTATAGTCTCCTCATATGCAAGAGAAATTTGTATATAATGTTTACCCAGCTTACAAAATCCATGCTATATTTTGTGTTACCAAGCTTGGTATTATAATAATGCGAGCTTTGCAGCATATCATAGTTTTACAAAGGCTAGTATAATGTAACAATTCTCGGACCCTGCACTTTGTACTAAATGGATGTACATTTTTCACATAGCTTTACCTTCAGAATGGCCCTGGCAATAGCTATTCTTTGTCTCTGACCACCTGGAAACAACATTTAACCGACTTTGTTAACGGATTCTTAAATTAATGAGTATAAAGATTTGGTTCTCTTTCTTAGAAAATGAAAAACCCTTTTCTTCAGTAAAATTAAAAATCTCTTTGGTCAATGGTGTATTTCATCATATCAAATTATTCAAAAATAAAGACAAACAAAAGATCTTCAGTTATTTCTTCTATATTCTCTTGGCATGACTATTTAACAGCACATTTGAAATGTTATTTAAAAATGACTCTACTAAATAACTGAAAGCAAAGAATATTTTTAAAGCATGCAAATTTTAAACAAATTTATCTGTAAAATGTAAGGCTGTAGCCTACAACTAATCAAGGAAATGAGCAAATGTTTGAAAGCTATTTACAACAAAATATTTGCCATTTTATGATCATTATTCCATTTAGTTTTACTAAGTGCGAAAGGAGACAAGTAAATCTAGAAATACTGTATGCATCCAAAACACGATTTTTTGAGTATCTAAATAATAAAATAGCTTGCAAATTAAAATAGTAACTGCATACCAAATGAAGATTTTTGTGGTTCATAATTTATTGTGAAATCATATATTCAGGTCTTATAATTTCGATGCTTTAATGCTGTGTTTCTCAATTTATTCTGATAAAAGTCCAAAGATATTTGATTCTACCTGATAACATCAATCCCCTTTCTCCAACCAGCGTATCAAAGCCTTCTGGGAATCCTTTGACAAAGCTGTAAGCATTGGCCTTTCTAGCTGCCTCTTCAATCTGATGTAAAGTAACAGAGTCTGGATCTGTTGCTCCATATGCAATGTTCTCACCCACCGAGCAAGAAAATAAAATTGGTTCCTGAAATGCAATTAGTAAATTATAAATAAAACAGCTTGCTTTGATTTAAGATGTGGTAGGTTTTAAGATTCCCACATACAACATATACTTGCACACACAGACCAATGAATTTAAAAAAAAAACAGGGGAAAAAATGCACATATCAACTACCTGGCTGACAGTTCCAATGTGTGAACGCAGCCATGTTGGATCTAGTGTTTTGATGTCATAGCCATCTAACATGATGCTTCCTGAAAAACAAAAGTTGTGACATTACTTAATGGATAAATCAGTCAGTTCTCCCTTGACAGGCACGTCGTTGGGGGAGCACAGGGATAAACATGGCAGCTGACAGGACTCGCCACTCTTTCCTATTTTGGGCAATAGTGAGCAGGTCCTGTACAGGACAATAAATTCTTTCTTTGGCCACTGTGGCGTCGACTACCCTCCAAGGTGCCTTGAAGGATAGTTTTTGACAAGGTGTCGTGCCGGGTCACATGGCCAAAGAAGACCAGCTTACGTTGCTTGACTGTTGAAAGTAGAGGTTCCTGGTGTCCTACAAGTGTGACAATCTTGTTTCGTACAAACTTGTTGGTTCTATGTTCTCTGTATGAGATCCAGAGTATGGATAAATATAGGTGATGCTCTTTAAAAAATAGAAACTATGAAAATCCCACAACAAAATGGTCCATGATATTTTACACTGTTTCATTCAAGACCTCATCTTGCATCATGTTGAATATCAGATCCTAGTGCGGATAATAAATAATTTTACACCATTATGCTTTAGTCTTATCAGTTAAGCAAATGAAGCTAAACGAATCCAAAGTAATGTATGTGCTTTCAATTAAGGGTGTAAACTTAGGAGAATGAATATTAATAATTACCACAAACTGGATCATAAAATCTAAGAAGCAGACCAAACACAGTTGATTTGCCAGATCCACTCGGCCCAACCACAGCTGTCACTTGTCCTGCAGGTGCCTTGAGATTAAAGTTGTTGAAGATATTTATATCAGGGCGTGAAGGATAGCTGAACACAACATCGCAGAAGCTGATGTTTCCCTGTACAGCTGGAAGTATCCGCATGAACTCTGAAGGAAGCTGAAGTGCTGTGATTAAAATGTCACAAATAATAGTCTCACCAGTTTTTGACAATTTACAAAAGTACACAAAATGTCTCATGTAACTCATACTGCAATAATCACAACATTCAAAATAGCAGATTGCTTGGAGGTAAAAGGTAAAGGTCATCCATAACTTTTTTCAGATCATTTGGGAGTAAGGTGCTAGATACTTCACTTTTCTCGAGGCCAGCTTTATGTGAGGGTGGTGCACATCTCCTCTCCCTCACTGCCTTACCTTCCCCAACCCTCTTAGGAGTCAGGTACCCATTTCCACCAGGTGGGTTGACTGGGGAAAGTGAGCTGTGCTACACAGGTATCACACCAGTGAACCACTCAGCTATTTGCTCCACCAAGATAGCTTGGAGACTGAATGGTAAATGCCAGTTTATGATGTACAATTGTTTACAATGATTAATAATAGCCAACTCAATGGATGATTTTGTTACAAGGGACAAGGAGTAAGTTCAGTTTATGAGAGATGCAAATACTTACATGGACTAAAATGATTATTTACATACCTATTAATGTTTTTGTAATGTTGCATGATTTCAAGATGACAAATATAGAGGTTCATAGGCATGACATTGTGCACTCTTGACAAGTAGTGACAAAAGTTAACTGTTACAGGCAGAGGTAGAGTTGCAAATGATGAAAATTTGCAAAGAAGAATAGGCAGATATGTGTGCTTAACCTCAAACAATAAAATCTAAATTATATCTGCTTCTACATTAATTCTTATGGCACAAAAGCACAGTACTAGTAGGACTAGCATTTAAAGACATTATATACTTTTTTTCAAAATTTTGTGATGGATCATAAAACTTTTTTCAACTTAGCTACCAAACTGATTTTTTGACATAAAAGACAGTGTTTATACCTGAAACTGGAATTGTAGGCTTGCGATCTATTAATTCCCAGAGCCTATAGCTTGCGCCAAGTCCTCGATTCAGCTCAGTGTAAAAGGAACTCAGACCTACACATACATCACCAGATGTAAATTCATAAAAGATATTGTTAAGCAGGACAGTTTTTCAATAAGAAATTCTTACACTAGAAAAATAAAAAGTAAAGGCAGTTGTATGGTCAAAGAAAAGTGAGGTGTTACAACCTTCATTTACCTGGGGGCCCATTTCCTCTCCATTATTGCCTTACCCTCCCCGACTCTCTGGGGAATCTGGTACCCATTCTGAACCTGGGTCAGCATCAGTTTAGAAGACTAGGGTATCTGCTTCCCCAAGAAAATAAAACTGCTTAGTAAGAAGCATCACACATCAAATACTTGTGAAAGTATCACAAATTATTTCTTCCTAAACGTAAAATGTGTGTACACAACAGCAATCAAAATTGTCTGTGCATCAATAAAATGGAACAGAAACAATGCCATGCTACAATGGATGGTATTTCCTTTAGGACACCTATTAATTTTATGTTTAAATGAAATAAATGAATGTAAAACCTCCAATTGAGATTCCAACATAAGCTGCATACAAAAGAAATGCAGAGAGTTCTCCCACTGTTATCTGAGATTCTGTCATCATCAAGCCTCCATAATAAAACACGGACAACACAATCAGATTGCCTGTCAACCCTGTCTGGAAAAAAAACAGCACCCAGCCCAGAATTAAAACTCAAATATGCATTTGATATTAGATATAATTGTATAGCATTCTCATTTTTACACAATACACACCATAAGCAAAATGTTCTCTTATTTGTGCAACCAATGACAGTTTAAATCTTTCCTGCACTTACAACACCAGGTGCTTGATGAAATCTACGCTGTAGCAAAAAACAAAAATATATATGTGTTTCACTTAGACTCCTTTCTAAATAATAAGAAAATTGTGAATTAAAAATTATAATGTATTTCTTGCTGCAATTTCATCTTTTACTAGAGACCTACTTTCTTTTTTGATTTAGTGATTGAGAAAATTGTCAAAAGAAATGAAAGAGGTAAAGAAGTTTACTGAGCCAAAGAAGATTCCTCGTGCCAATGACTCTTTATAGGACAGCTTCAGAACATCTTGTATTTTTTGCCCATAGGTTGTACACTCCTTGTCTTCATGGGCAAAGGCTCGGACTGTACGAATGTTACTAAGCTTCTCTTCTGCCAGCTGGGATAAACAAGTTTTTTTTTTAATTCAAAACATATAATGAATGTCATGTCCATGTGTTAAAAGTATATTAATCTATGCAGTACAGAGCAATAAGCAAGGCCAATACACAGAAAATATGTTGGCACCTTACACTCGAAATTTTTCTCTTATCCCTAAAAGTGAATAAACCAAAAAAGCCGCACCAAAAAAAAAATCCAGTCTTCACTCAGTAAAAAAATCTTGCTTTACCTTTCCTTATTGTTTACAAGAACTGGATCTTAAAGTGGCCTTTATGAAGTACTAAAATACTGTTCTTTTTAAGAGTTGTATAAAATTGTAATGCATCAAAATGCTAAAACAAACAAAATAATAAGTAAAACAGTTACCTCAGTGGCACTGGCAAGAGAGTCTTGAACCTGTCGTGTAATACCTCGCATGTAACGGCCATATATAATGGACATGGCTGCTACAGGTGGGACTACAGCAAGTGAGAAAAGAGCTAATTTTGTTGACACATACACCTAAAAATAAAAAAGATACTTTTAGAGATCCTCACAAATCCCAAAATTAGTGGGATGTCAGTATCCTTTTAATAAACCCAGATTATCGTTGTTACTGCTACTGTCAAAAGTATTGTAGACAGTGTTACAAATGTTATAAAAAACATCAAATAAGTAAAACAAAATAAAGCAATAAGTAGAACAAAACAGACAATACCACTAATCATTTGATGAAACAAATCGGACTTACTGAGAGATACATATGGTACAGTTATAGAAATTATGTGACATCATCTGTTTGACCCAGATGATGCCCTAATCTAAACCTATCCCTAACCCTGTCATTCATTATATGTTATATTATATGCTATATGTTACCTTCACTGACTAGTGTCTTCTGCCAGGAATCAATGCCTACTTCCTCCTTAGTTAAATGACAAGTCCCATTTGTTCATATCAGACAGCCAGAAGTGCACTTATATCCCCCATTCAACATACACATTAAATAATCTTCATTGTTTTAGACCTTCCATACATTTATATAATGATACCTGCATCCAAGTAAACACACTCTGAAGCTGACTCTCTCCCTAAGATATTCATTTCCATATATGTACATACTAAAGTTTACATATACGAGTATATAAACACACTTATCCACATGCACATGCATATGCACCTAAACTAACAAATATTAAAGCAATAGACCTTTAATTACTATCTCATGCTGACATCAGGCTAAACTTACCATCATCCCTACTCCACCTATCGCCTGTGCAACAGCCCGCAAACCATCAGAAATGTTCATCGTTACAGAGTTGCCAACAAGACTTGTATCTGTTGACAAGCGATTTATGAGTTCTCCAGTTCTTGTTTTATCGAAAAAGCCAATCTCTTGCTTAATCAGAGAGCCAAACAGTTTCTCTCTCAATCTCTTGATGATGCGCTGGCCTGCAACCTGCATCAAGTAAATGCGACCAAAGTTAGCAGCACCTCCAATTATAAAAACACAGATCAGAATCTGACAGATGTTGTTAAGACGACTAATAAACTGTTCATCCTGTGAGGTGGTGTATATGACATCTATGACTTTTCCCATACAAAATGGCACAGACATTGTCACACCACTTGAAATCAACAGCAATCCCACAGCACCTGAAACAGATGAGATTTTTTTAAAAGTAAACTATCAAATGCAAAATGGCAACCACTGATAGACAACTTTTTTTACCTACTGGTCATCAATCTCATCCCTTAAAAATGTCCCTTTTCAAAACTTTGGTTTCCATAGCTGTAACCATTGTAACATCTCCAATGGTACAATATTCTGTGATGACATTTAAGAAGATCATTTACATCAGACCAAGAATTTCATTACTATATAAGAACTCCCTACTCTTCTTCCATCGTTGGTATGATCTATTTATCATCATCATCATCATCATCATCATCATCAAACTGTAGACAATATTTTATTAACATGGGAAACAATTACCTAATATTCTCCATTTTTCTGGGGCTGACAGACTAAGCAACCTTTTCAATTCTGAAGTCTTTGGAAGGGTGGATCGCTTGCTTTCCACTTTCACTGTTGGCTTGATAACTCCCGGGTTTCTGGGTTCTGAGCTTTTGTATCGGCATGATGCAGTAAAAGCGTTTGTGCGGAAATTTGTTTTTACTACACTACACGAAGTCTTGCATTGAATATATCGTCTCCAAAGATTGTGCACTGTGTTCCCTCTGTGCAGGCAATACTGCGCTGTGGTCTGCTTTTGCCATTTGGAAAATTTTTCGTTGACACATTCTGGCAAACGATTATGATGCCTAACATGGGATGGACCTAACAGGGGTCGCGTGTATGATCTCAAAGACAGCACACTAATCGAATTGTTGCACTTTGACAAGTCCTTGAACACATACATTCTTTCACACATTAGTTTCCAAGCCATTTTCAGTCAGTTATGTCACTTATCGTACAATTATTATATTTCTAGCTGAACTCTGTTAACTTCCCCGGTTTTCTTCTAACATTTGCATTTACAGAGTAGACATTTTGCCCTTGCCCAAAAATAAACCAGTTGTTCCCCTTGATTAAAAAAAAACTATATAGTGATATAAACATACCGTGTACCATGTTTAGTAACAAACGACATCAACAAAACAAGTAACGAAGAGCAATTTCAATAAATATAAAGACTACATAGTTTTAACTATCACTTCATATTCTTTTTCTCTTTTTTCGGTGTGGTTAATAATGACTGGTAATTTTAAAATCATAAACGATGATTGAAATGCACATAGATGCGAGCATCATTGCTGTTTGTTTGTTTGTCTGTTTGTTTGTGTTTACGTACTTTCAAAAATAATAGTGCTTTCTAATTGAAATAAGGAATAGTTTTGTATCAAGAATAATTATGAAATATATGCAACGCACTTTCCTCACAGATCGTGACCGCGCGGACTTGCGTGAGATCGGGGATTCCCGATAGGTAGTCTTTTCACCAAATCTATTACTTGCGTGCTGATGAGAAAGATTTTCAAATGGCAGAAGGGGGAGATGAATTAGTTGATAATCTCGAGGGTAAGTATGGGAAATAGCTTCGCCTAACACATAACCTTTGAGTTTGTTTTAAATCGTACTTTTATATGATCAAAACATGACAGTTGATGAATATTTAATACCTGGACTCGTGGTAATTCGGTCATGTAAGTTAATCGAATATATAAGACAGACCTTTTCTTGTAACTTAGATTTAATAGACATACATGGCTATGTCTTTTGACTTTGGCGACAGTTGTTAGTGAATCCCTTACCCTCTGTAGTTCGATTTTTCTTCTTTTCTGGTCGCTATAAGTCACCTTTTATAAGCCATTGATCTAAGTTTTGCATTTTGTTAGAACTTCCTGGTTGAGATCTGGGCATTTCAGAAATGCCATGTGCTTTAAATTGGATCTTCTTTTTGTTTCATTGATCATAACCTGTATAGTTTTTGCCCCTGAAGTATCTATACAGGGAGGGTCGTATGCAAGAATGTCTGGGTTGTCAGCTATAGGTAAAGGATGTACACCGAGCACACACTTAATATAATTGTCTCCCGACACTTATGTGAACAAACCATTACGAATAGTCTGATAAAGTTAAAAACAGAGAATATGAGAGATTTAATACTTTTTTCTATTATCTTTAAGAACAGTGAATATGTGGTAATAAATGTATGTACATATAATCTGTTTGCTGATAATGAGATTGGTGTCTATAGAGAAATATTAAAAGCCACAGAATATCTCATGCAAGTGTAGATATGTATGAGTTTGACTTTGTGCACAGTAGAACGGAAGTTAAAATGGAAGATGGATTTGCAAACATTTCAGATTTATAATAATGGGCTATACAAGGCATGTCACTATAACACCCATAAATTTTGCTGGTACTTCTTTAGTATAGACTTTATAACAATATAGCTACACAGTGCATAAAAGATTAGATGAAAATTAACATCACAAAATAAAATGACCAATGACAAAATGTTTGAGGACAAATACGTTACTCTGGTGGCACAATTAAGACACATGAGCCTTACCTGTCAGGCCTAATTCTTACCTTCTTAGCATGCCAAAAAAATGTAACATTACAATGACTGGCTTGTAACTGTGAAGACAACAGTGGTTGTTTTTTTTTTATTATTATTATTGTTGCCCTGAGGTAAACATTAGACCAAGAAACCTATACATTTTTGGAAAATAGAAAACTTGAACTTTGTCATAAAAGTAATGAAAATCACCTTGCCCATGCTACCCAGCAAAGCCACGATTGTGGCAAAAGGGTTAACTGATGCAATAAAATTAAAATATACCCCTATCCGGCTCATTAAAGGCAATTCAATCATTAACAGCACACAACTCCACACCCTATTTTCTGTGTTCAGTCTGCACAGTTCCACTGCTCTTTGTTGAGTGGAATCATACCTGATACTTCTGTTCAGGCACCTTAAGATGTCATGCCTGCTGCCTTTGAGTAACACATTTGTACGAATGTTCATGTTATTTTAGTGTGTGCCACTAAATAATAGTTTTTCCCCCCAAAAGCAATATTTGGATTAATTCTGTCTTAACATTTTGCTTGTAGAAAATCAAAATCTGAAGAACACACAAGGGAAGATGCTGTATGGCATGAAAATGGGATTGCCAGAATTACCTGTTAGCCACACATCAAGCCCAGGAAGTTACATCACAGGTCACAGATACTCCATGAGCAGTAGTACTGGTGAGGCCTTTTTCTAGCTGCTTAAAATCCTGCATGAGAAAAAAAAAACTGTCTGTGCAGGTAATTTTGGGAAAACACCAGAAAGATGCTTGCTTAATCTTTGGAGAATCTAAAGCATCTTGACAGAATTGGAAATAAAACACAAACACTTGTATGTCAAAAGACATCATGCTCAAGGAAAAACAGAGCATATGTAGATGAACACATGGGCATATTGTTCTTTAAGTGAGGATTCATGTCTACATCCATGTATTTGCGTGGGTTCGCTCACTGAAGCCAATCACATTTTTCACTTTCTTATATCTGTTTCAAATTATACTTTGTCAATTTAAGCATCCTTTCTTAATGACTGGGCAGGGTAAAAGTAGAGCATTTATTTTTCACCATTCTTTTTATTGTTTGTCGTCTTTTCTTCCACCAGAGTTGTTGCACCTGTTAGTGTGTTTTAGTGGGGACTTTTCTGTGATGTGGTTGTGCGACATGATGGTGATATGTTTCATTTGCATTTCAAAAACCACTAGACCACTTTTAATTGGGTGACTTTGATATTCCTGGGACAGCCATACTCACACCTATGGCAGTCATATTACCCGGTTTCTTTTTTCTGCTCGTATTTTGTCAGCGTAAGCAAAGCATTTCTGAATGACTGTACAGGGTAATGCTAGCACATTCATGTGTTCCCTTGACAGTATAACCACATAACATTGAGTTTTTTTCTCAGATCTCAAGGGACCATTGCAGGATGCACCCCCACTTAGTCCTGTTCCCCAGGATGCTCAGGATCCTCAGGTGACTTCCACGACAGGCAGTCGAGATTTTGATTATTCAGAAGGTGAATGCACATGATAAACATATTGTTTCCTTTCCAAAATTTAATGTTTGTTTTCCGAATGCATAAAAGTGAATAAATAACTGAATGTCTTGACAAATAGAAAAAAAGTATAAAAGTGTTAACTGACGGTGCCAAAAAATATCCAAGTTTAACTTAGTATTTTAAGAGTTTTGTAACTAATCTTTTCTGTTGCCTGTTCCAGCATGTCATTTGCATTATTGTAATTTTTTATACTTAAAATATGTTCTAAATTAAAAGATGGACAAAGTGCAAAATGTTTTTGTTGGGAAAAAACATTTGCCCAGGGACTGCACAACTTTAATGGCAGATTTTGTTTTTTAGATGTTGTCTTGTCACACACACACTAAAACATATTCATCGCTGACTAGTGGCAACATAGAGCTGTCTTTTATTACAGACTTTAAGTAATTGAAAAAATTTTTTTTTTAAATCTTCATCAAACAGGAAGTTGAGCTTGTGGTTGCTGATAAATAATGTCTTAGACATCCAAAACCGAGTGACTGAAAATAAAGTCCAGCTGAACCCTGACAAAACTGAAACATTGATCTTTGGCACTAGACTCTGCCTTTCTGCTGCCTCATCCTCTTGTCTTCGATTATCTGGCACCACAATCCCCTTATCATCCAATGTTAGTCTTGGAGTCATTCCAGACTCCATGAAGTCCTATATTTTTCCTTTGGTGAAACTTTGTTTTTTTTCTTTATTTCATCCCTCATCTTGACGCTATCTGTAGGTATCTGAGTACTGATGTCATCATCAAGCTAGTTGTCTCCTTTTTTTATATCGGGATTACTTCAACTCCCTCTTTGCTAGCCTTCTGGTTGCCACACTCCATACTTTTCAGTGCTTTCAGAATGCCCGCTTAGTGCTGCAGGCATATAAGGCTGATTACCTTATTCCCCTTCCACCCCAAGTTTTCTTACGTCACTTGTTGCCTATCACCAGGCATATCACTTACAAACTGGACTGTCTTGGCTATAATTATCTCCATCACTGTGCTTCTTATTAGCTTTCTTCCTGCCTCGCTCCATCCTGCACAGTTCATTCAGCTGCTGATACACTCTCACTCCACATTTCAGTCAGTGTTGTGCTGGCTAGATAGCCTTTGCGTACAGTAGTTCGTGCTTGGATCCCCTGCTTGCAGCTCCACCAGGCATACATGGAGCTATTTGAGACTAAAAACTATTTTTCAAACATTTCCCAGCACCTTTAACTGCTTTCATGTGATCAGTGCCCTTTACCTCTCATAAACTTAATAATGTTTCTATTTGGGGAGGGAGGGAGAGTTGATGGGAGGACACATGGATTGACTTTAATTCTAATTTTAATTCTGTAGGCTGAAGCTAGTGCAAGACTTTGTTTGCACTTTAATGCCACATAAACTTCTGTAACAGTCAGTCAATTGTGACTTTGCAGGAAATATGTTTTGTGGTCTTTCCATAATGCATGACAAAATTCCAATGTTTAAGGCTTGTATCTTGCAGTCAGAACTATTCATCAGCTAGTATACTGTAATGATCTTAGCCCACACGTTTGAAAATAGTTTTGCACTTGGGCTAGCATTTAAATACATGTTATGAGTGCAGCATGTTTGATATTCCAAGTACACTGGTAAATTTTCTTTTTTTTATATTACAGCTACATTTGTTATGAAAGGGTCTGAAGAACACAGGTTAACAGGCCAGCGGTACCAGTCATCTCAACCTGACTCTACGTCTCATGAAGGTGTCTGTTCAGAATCACAACCATTTCTCCCTTCGTCCAGCAAGTTGCAAGCTCAGTCTCGCTTCAGCAGTCCTCATGAAAGCCTTAACAGTCCATCCTGCTCACAGCCAAATAATCTTAATGCAGTCAACAGCCCTCAGCCTACATCAGGATCAGGGCCAAACGTGCCTTTCCCAGCATTTTATCCTCCACATCTCATGCAGCTGGGAAGTGTTCATGGAGTCTCCTGGTTGCCTTGCACACCTCTGTGGTTCCCCCACATGAATATGGCTCCAGGGACAGCTAGCATAAATCCATATATGCCTGTATTGTACTATCCACAACCATCTGGAGATGCTGGCATGTCAAGCTCTCCCTGTTTTAACTCTCCACATGTTTCCCCTGCTGTTAGACCACAGTTTTCCAGGAGCAGCTCTTCACAACCGCCCCAGAGTGGATGTAAGCAAACTTTGTTCTTTATGTGTGCAATGTTTGGAGGTGATGGGTAAAAAAGAAGGACCTCAAATATTCAATTTAGGGCAATCACATCCCTTTTGGCAAAATTATCTGATTGCCAAAATATGACCATTTATTTAAAATGAAAGGAATCATAAGATAAATAGTAAGTTTTATGACTGACTAACAAACTGTTAGAAAATGTGGAACATCACACACAAACTTTGACATGTTTTGCTTGCTTCACCACAAAGGAATTTTGAAAAAGATGCATGTGTGTGTATACTGTCATTTAATTAAAATTTTTGTTTATGATTACTGGCAAATAGATGAAAGTGGGGCATACTTTTAATGTGGGCACTGCTTGTGCCAGTTAATATATATACATACACAGAGAGTGAGCAAGAATGTGCAAGATTGTCACAGTTTTCCCATGGCCAACAACAAAGTGGTCAGATGGTGCAAATTTTAGCGCCTGTCACCAATACATTGAGTATTGGCTGCCCTGGGTTCCGATTTTGTTTCGGGCATACTCTTCTTTCTCTGCATGTGATATCCCTTTACAGGGCTGGCTGCTTTGCTGTGATATAGCAATAGTTGCTGGATCAGCATAAGTTCTTCTACCTCCTCCATGGCCAACAAAGTTAAAGGATTGATGATCATGACATTGATTACATGTATTGTCTGTTTTACTTAGTTTTTTCATCTTTTGTCCTCAAGCAATATAGCAGAATTGTGGATATAAATATTAGATTTGCTTTGTTATGGTTTCTTTCCCAGGTGACTCAATCTCCTTTAAATATGGGATGAAAATTAATGACGAAACTCGAATAACAAGTCTTCCCTTGCCGATGATAAGATGGATTTCCATGAAAATGGATGATACATATGCAGAGAAAAACTGGCAAGATGTTGCTGATCGTCATGGCTGGCTGTATGTAGAGATAAATGATCACAAACAACAATGCTGTAACTTCCAAAGGAGTTTTTTTGAATGGATGCTTAAAAAAGGCACATTCAGTACTTACACAGTTGGGGAGTTTAAAGAAGACATGAAGCATATTGGACGAAAGGATGTTTATGAAGATTTTGATGAGGAACTGAACAAACACCTTTTGAAATGAAGTGACAGTTTGGATAAAATGTACGAACTGTACTTGCTTGCTAAATATTTTTTTATGTGTTTCATTTTTTTTAAAGCTTCATGGCAGCTAGCCCAATATGCATCTTTGGCATCTTGAACTTTGTAAATAAAGCAAAAATTGGTGGGATTTTTTCTTGTGAAAATTCTGCAGGATTAATTGTACCTTTGTCAGTTACCCATTGCAAATTTGCTTGTAACGGGTTGAATACCAAAGTCAGACTAAATTTAGAAGAATCAAGAAATACATCTTTTTACTAGTGCCATGCTATGTAAATATGTTTTTACATTTAATTTTCATCATCTGTGAGCATTCATTATCAAACACAAATGATAAATCATTACACTTGCATTTAGGGGAGGGGGAATGCAATAATTATGCCTAACATTCTAACAAGACAAACCTGCCAATAGATAAAACCAACGTTTATCTTGGTTTCTTGAGTGCATATTTTGTAGATATCAAACAGATCCAGTGATCGCTGGTTGTTAGGCACTTAATGCCTATTTCATTTCATAATTTTATCATCAGTTGACATACTTGGTCTTAAGGATTGCACAGCTGGGATTACTGCGTCCATGGTGGATGAATACATTGCTTTGTGTAGAACAGAGGTTATTGGCTTGACCAATAAATGTAGTAAATGTAGTACAGGCTTGGCTTGAATTTCAGACCAGATTTAAGACTAAATTTGTAACTTTAATCTAAAAATGTTAAAAGAAGAATGGTTTTTAAGAAATTTAATAACTATGCTGTGGGTCGCTTCTTCAGAAAACATCATGGCCAAGTTATAGGGACTGAAGTCGGCTTTGAGATACTGCTAATTTGCTTTTTCTTTGCTTATATTTTGTGCATCACAGAGAAGACAATAGTTGATATAGCATGCCTGAAACATGCGTACAATTGACACAATGCATCAAAGTGAAGTAAGAAATATGGTGTAGAAGAATATGAAGAAAACACGAGACTTGTTTAAGTGGTTGCCACATATTGTTCGACAAGGTAGGGTTTCTGTTTGCTAGCTGCCTCATTCATCATTCTCACCTCCCACTGTTTTGTTTCTTTTTTGTATGCTATGCAAATCCATTTGATCCGAATTGAACGTTTGCTACAATTTACAGAAAATTGCTTTAATTTACAGAATAGATTATGTGGCTAATATCTGGATACCTGTAAAAAAAAACAAAAATGCAGACCATTCGGTATGGTCTTCAAAATGTTATCTGTTGTTTGTGGAGGCTTCAGGTGAAGTCCACCAGTCATGCCAAGCAGTATTTTTAGCAATTTAACATTTAATGGGTTTGTTGTGCAATATATAGACCTATGTACCAGTGCAGCAGCATTGTTTTGATTTTTTAATAGCAAGAAAATGGAGGTATATTAGAATTATTTAAAAGAAAAACAGAAAAAGACAATCACTTGCTGGTTAGCACTGAAGAGCTAGCTTCACCTTTTAATATGTAGTTTTATTTAATGCCTCTTATTTAATCCCAGTTATAAAGGCAGGCAGTTTTGATAGTAGTGACATTTCTGTATTTAGGTATTGCTGCACAGTGCGGCGAGTATAAAAATAACACACTCTCTGCATTTCACTATTTATCTGTATGAACTATTTATGTACTACACAATGGCCACAGTAATGCAGCAAGGAATGAGTTAATGTGGGAACATGTATGATGCAGAATCACAAACAGGAGCATGCACATTATGCTGGAGACAACATCAATATTACAGCATACAGAAATATGCCTTTTGTGGAAATATTTATAATGTCAGAATTTGTCTTACTTGTTTTTGGATGCAGTAATCTTATCCAAAATGTTTATTTATGGGGCATGTGTTTGCATCTGCATTGGGCGGGTGGGGGTTTTCAGATGCATACCTTTGGTATGTACTGAAATAAAAAGCTCATGTACATGTGTGTATAATCTGTGAGTATAAAATGCATATGTTGCTCTAACATTTAAAAAAAATGTGTTGCTGTCAGCATCTTTTTGATGGTTACAGAAAAATCATAAAAATGTCTGTTTCTCAATAACTAATTGCTTTATGAGTTTATCATTAAAATGCACAGCCATGAACAAACGATAGTTATAAAAAGCATCACAGATGTTAAATGGTATTTAAAATCTTAAATAAATGCCAGTTTTCTGAAAAAATTACTGATGTACTATATCAACCTGTGTACAGACATTTGCTGAGGTGCCATTTGATGGTTAAGCATGAGAAATCATTATGCTGTCTAGCTAAATAAAATTTAAATTACAAAAAAAGAAATTTTCAATTTACTGCTGCATGTTTTATTTCTCATTAATCTCAAACATGTAGAGTCAATGTGTAAAAAATCAACAACAGAAAACCAAAAAGACTATTTTACACATGAAATCCTCTTATGAAATGGCACCATAAAAGTGTGCACTACAATTCTTGCAATGCACTCACATGAAGGACATGTGCGACTGAGCGAGGTTTACAACTAACGTGAACAGAAAACAGTACTGGAATTCTGCGGTAAGAGTCAGGAATGCCTCTCTCCACAAAAAAGAATGGTGGCCCAATTCCCATTAATCATCCACTTTTTATCCTTCTTGTTTATTTCTTCTGCCAGTCCCTCCTGCAAGCCTGTGACCACATCTGCTTTCAGAGCTCGGAGACTGCACAGAGGTGCTGGATTAAAACCGCGGTGACATGCTGAAAAAGGTGTGGCAGGGTTCCACTGCCTGTCACCAGAAAGTTTACGAAAATTCAAATCTCCTTTGAAAAATATCAAATCGGCTTTTGCTAAGTCTGCATACAATTCTGGGCTACGTTTCTTCATTTCACTAAAGTCATATGGCAGTGTCCAGAAGTGGTCACATTTTAGCAACCAAGAGCCATCTTGCAGCCTTGACTTCCATCTGGATGCAAAGTGAGCTATGGCATCATTACTAGAGGCAGCCATGGTATTTAGAACCCAAACAAAATCCTCTTTAGTGACATCAGATACAAACCATGGCATTGCCTTGCCATGAAAGCAGATAGATGATGCAAGACCTGAGAGCAGCAGGAGCTCTGCAAAACAAAGATCAGTGACCAGTTCAAAGCCAGCATTGTCCAAGACAATGTCCACTCGCCCAGACTGGCCATTCCTGCTGGAAACAGCACTGCTTAAGGCTGCCAAAGCAGCAGTGGTTTCATCAGCAAGAATGTTAGGTTTCAGGTAGGTTAATTGTTCTAGAATGCAGTGTTTCTGCGTGTTTTCCAATCCCTGAGTAATGGACAGGTCACACTTGTTTCCCCAAAGTGCAACCTGCAATGTATATTCATTGTGATAAATAGTGATATGTGCAATGATTTAAAACAAAGTTCACCAGTTCAGGCTTTCCAAAAAAGTAATACTGATCTTCACAGACAATTATTCCTGATTCTGTTGTATACATGTACAACAATTAGGAGATTACACAGATGTTACATCTAAATGGTGATTTTCATCATTTCGTAATTGCATTGGGTTACTTTTGAGATTATTAAAAAACAAGTTATTTAATATTTCTATTATTTATACCAAATTTCCAGTAGAATAATTTTGGGGGCATTTTAAAATTTATAAAATTCATCATACACCCAAGTCAAAACATTTTGGTGGATCATCATCCCTACCACACAGCTCTTATTTCAGTTGGCACATCAAAAGACTAACATCAAAACATAACTCAAAGAGTGAGAATACTGTCATACTTGCAAAAACTGAGAAAAAAGTTCAGCTGCACCATTTCCCTCTCCTTTCTCCAGACTGGTGCTCACTTCCTTTAGGTAAAGTAGCAGAGAGGTGATGGCAGCCTCAGAACTCAGGTATGCCGTCTGCTTCTGGTCAGCAAATATATCATAATTTTGAAGCTTTTTTCTGAAAAAGAAATTTCAGCAGCATCTAGCAAAGAGTGAGTGGATCAATAATGTGGTGGTTTTGAAAGTTTTATGACAAATTGTGTGAAACAGGCAATATTATACAGTGGATGCATATGTGCATACCTGTGCTTACACAGGCAAGTGCATTTTAGTTTACAGTTATTTAGCCTCACCTTAAAGGGTAACTCCGGTAAAAACTTATTTTGAAATAAGCAGGTTTAAATCATCAAACGTAATGTACTAAGTTTCAATATCTGAGCGAAAACCTGTTACATTCATAAAGTACAAGCCTTTGTACATCACATATTTCATTTGGGTTTTTAAATGTAGTTAAATAAAATCATAACAAAATAAACTTGAGAACAAATCAAAATTATTAAAGTTCAAAGTAAGCAGAAATAAACTTTCTACTGCAGTCTATTGTGAAATAGCACTTTATTGTAAGTCCAAAAGCAATTAGGTATATCCCATTGTATTCGCCACCCCACCACCACCCCAAAAAAATGGAAATACTGTAAAATTAAATGTGTGATCAGTTACTAGACCTGGAGGAAATAGGTTCAAATGGTCACATGCCATGTAGAAATGAATAAACATGATAAAAACAAGTAATAAAAATAATACAGGCTCTAAAACACTAGCCATTTTAGTGTGCGTCATGTCTTACCGATGTTTTAAGTAAGAAAGATACATCCAGAAAAATTAAAATCTTCAAATTAATGTCTTCCTGATTCTGTGCTAAAGGATGTAACTCCATCCAAAAATGGAGTGACTGGATTTCATCCCTTTTCACTTTCTTTTTTGAATATACATATAACTCAAAGTGAATTATTGAGTTATTGAATACATGCAGCATATTATGTGCAGCTGTTAAAGGGGCTGTATATATTTGTACACTACAGTGTAGCAACTTGGATAACCAAGACACATTTATATTTAAAAAGCTATCATGAAAATATTAAATACATACGATGTCTGCACAAAGTCACAAAGGGCACGGTACATGTAGCATTCAACATATAGCCAGGGCGCGCTATACCATGTTGGAGGTTCACCATTGTTAGCATCCGTCCTAGCATTAAGCTCGGCATTCCATGTCACCACATCAGGCACATCTCCTTCTAGTGGCTGAATTGGTTTGTCTGTCTGCACTTCATATCTCAGTTTGGAAACTTTGCCAATAATGGTTTTAAGGTCGTCTGATGCATCCTAAATAACCAGATAATGTTGCACTCTTTCAGAATATGTATCCAAGCTAAAAAAAACTCATGTTGAAAGTAAAGTGGAAACTTAAAAGGACGTCCTCTTAAATTTAGCAACTGATTAGCCATAAGGTGTCACAAGTAAATGAAATATTCTTAAGTGTCTATCAAACTACAACAATCAAAGAAACATGCTTGCACATTACAGGTTAAATGCATACTATAGACCATTACATGAAAGGAAATAAAAGCCTCTATCTATATATGCACATAGGTTATAAGCATGCATGCATAATGTATGAGCAAGCATATCTTCATGAATGTACAAACATTCAAATCTTAATTCAAATAAACATTAAGTTTTGACATATAATTTACCACCTGAGGTATGCAGTTTTGCCTGGGTTTAGTTTTATTGCTAACTTTTCCAGTTGTAATTTTATTTCCAATTTTTGATCACTTCAATTAGATCAAGCCAAACAGTGAAGCAACTAGACTCTTGATGGCCCTTAATTTGACAGCTCTTGTTCTGCAATTGGTGCACAACATTTTGAGAGCTGCTTACTCTCTTCCTACTCCTTGTCGCTTTTTTGTCTCTTTCTCTTGTCACTGTGTGTGTGTGTGTGTGTGAGAAAGAGAGAAAGAGATTGGTACTGCCTCAAATTATGATGTTATCCACTTTTGCTCTGTGTAAAAGAGGCATGCTGCAATTTCGTTTGCAAAACATTATTGTTTCATCTTGAGCCGGCAGTAACATTTTAGAATGTAAAAAATTAACATCAAAAGTAAACAATTTCTGGTGCAGCACACACCTACCAAGCAAAACCTATGACATTTGCATGATCAAAACAAATATTACAAATTTTACAAATGGTGTGAAAGTGATCAAAACACAGAAACACATTTTCACACATCACCATACCTTGCTTTATTTGTATTACACAATATTTCCACTCGGTTTGAATGAGAATTGTTATTCACACTGAAATTTGTTTTCAATGAATTTTCCCTGTTTTATGCACAGTATTGACAATATGGCAAACTGTGAGTACTCACTTGTCCAAAGGTCTTGAAAGAATCCTTCTTCCGGTACAAGGTGTCGGCTACTTGTGCTAGTGTGACAGGCAGCCGAGCATTTATGGTGTAATAGGCAAATGAGCTGTGCAAAATAAGATTAGTTCTTTAAAAATGCTTAGCTTATGCAGTAACTGATTTTTTCACAATGAGGATATATGGGGGAACCCTAAAGGAACTGTATGGTTGTGAGTGTAAGAGAGATCCTTCCAAATGTTTAAAACGTTATGCTTCAGGTTATTAAAATTAAAAGCAATACTTATTATAGATAGTGATACCACACTCGCGAATTAATCCGACACAATATCGTTCACTGGTGAAGGAAAATCCGCAATACAGCAATTTCGATGGGACGCAAGTCTAAAGCTTAATAATGTTTCTAATGAATGGATAAAATGCACAAATAATAAAATTTATTGGCTGCCTACCTTTCCACTTTCGCAGAGAGAGGTTCTGGGGCACTGTCTGCTGTCATGCTGTGTGTTTTTTGTTCTTGCTTTCTCTGTTCAGCAAAGGCGACAGACCGATGGCCAGAGGGTCAACCCACCACCTTGTGACTTCGTGCGTGTAACAGAGTACTTTCCCTTGAAACATGGTTACCCTGTAAACAGGATATACTTTCCAGAATGATTTAAATCCGGAGAATAATTTTAAGTATTTAAGTCCGTGATGGAATTCGAAGTAGTACCTCTACATAAACATTCAGAGCATTTTGACGAGTGCGCCATTATTCTTAATGCTGAGTGGCCAAGAAGTAAAGCAGCAAGGTTGAGAGAAGTGTCACCACAGTATTTTTCTTAGACGTTTTACATGCTAAATAAAACCTCTTTTCAAGATGCTTTAATCGGGACGAAGTTTGTGTTTAAGTTAAACAAAGTGGAATAATGTTTTCGACGGCAATGATTCTAGTCTAATTACATATGTTTTGAGCTTAAATTCGCACGTAACTGCTATACAGGTTTTTTCGTAGGAACTGGCCCACTGCCCAGTCCGATCTATAGTTCGAACTTTATAAAATTAAAATTCAGGCGCAACCTTAGTGAAATCTGCATTAATTTTTTGTACGATGTATTCTTTACGGAAGTGTTGGAACCAGATTTTGTGTTATTTGCTGTTTTAAAAATAATACCAACTGATAGAATAAATGAATGTTATTAATTAACCATGCACCTCTTATCATTGTTTCTGCTTTGGCCTCAGAGAATACAGCCTGAGCAAGTCATGTGATGGCATGCCGTGTTCATTAGTCTTTCGAAGAAAAGAAACTCATGAAGTTTTGGGATACAGTCGGATAGTTGCTGTTCAAGGGAAATATAAAGCATGCCTCTTTGAATCTGGTATGATGTCTATTCTTTAGCTTTTCAACTAAACAATAAAGAGAATTTTATGTTAGTATAATTGAATTTTAAGATAAATATCATTGATAAAAAAACCATAGATAATTATTATTAAAAATAGGAGTGTTTGTTTCTTTCTGGAACCATCTGATAGCTCAAGATACAGTGCTTGACTCTGCTTAAGATTTCACCTGTGGGGCGACGTATTTCTTGCAAGATATGGCACCTGATGACATGCCTGGCTGTAAGAGAGATAGAGAGGGAAGAGTAAGAATACACATAAAACAAAGCTTACAAGCTGTACATTGATGTTACTACAATGCATGTAAGCGTGTGTGTTGAAGAATAGCGTGTAAGATTGAGTGAAAGAATGAGAAGCACATGACTGCATCAGTATAGTACATATTTTCTTACTTAACCTTACATTTCATTTGCCACAGTTATAATTCGAAATGACATGAGAGGAGTTGGCTTAGGAAAGAAACTGATGACAGCAACCGAGGATTATGCTAAAAGGTAACAACTTTTGTAACTGGTCACACCATGGCATATTTTAGCTTTACTAGGTGAAGTCTGCTGTGAATAGCATTGTTTGGCATTGCTGGCATCACCAAGGTTGTTGTGACATTTAGGGACACAGGTGTGCGACAAGATAATTGTCCTTATTTTGGAGATTCTAGCTTGTCGCTGCAAAAATCGCCAAGGTGTTGCTGGATTAAAAGACTCTTGATTGCATATCTTGTACTCTTTTTCATATGTGATAAGCCAAACAGTGTGCAGAACAAAATAATGTCTCATTGTTGTAGCAATATAAAGATAGTGCTTATTTTAAAATTGTGTATTTTTAGTACCTATAATAGGTAGTTCACAGACACGTTTTTTAACTTATTGATGGTATATTTATAGCATTGTGTCCCAAAACTTGCATTAAAATATAAAATATATGTTCTTTCTACTTATATAGTTTTAGTTTATTTTGTTCCAGCATTGGTTTCCAAAGAGCTTTCCTCAACACTATTGATAAAGAAGGATTTTATTCACACCTGGGCTATGATAAATGTGGACCAGTTACCAGCTTGGGAGCAAATGCTCACAGACTTCCAGATGATATGGTAATCATATGCCACTTGTGCTTTATGACAAAAAACATCCACACAGAAATAGTATACAAGCACTTTATTTCTTGGCTCTCACAGCCAGCAGTTAAAAAATTTATTTTAAAATTTATTAGGAACAATTCATTCTTCTATCCTATTCTCCTTTTTTGCCCTTTGAAGTCATTTCCCCTACAAAAGTATTTATCATTGTATTCTTAATCACTGTCATATTGACTCTTCATCTGCACTTTCGCTGATATTTTAATGCGTGTGTTTTTGTGTGCACTCACCCAACAGTATTTGTTGGTATATCTGATCTTTCTTTAGTGCTATGCTGTGAGGTTATGTTATGGTATGCAGAGTCTAAAATTTTAACAAAGAAGTTTCTCTCTTGATTCCTTCTTATCCTTACATTTAGTGTTATTTCATGAATCACTTTTAATCATTCATGTTGGATTCACATTGTACTTATAATTTAGTATTTTAATTATGTGCTTAACATTCAAGTAGAAAATAAAGCTGCATCTTAACTACAATCTACAATCTTTCAAAGTATTCCAAAACTCATGTTTTTTGTTTTGGACAGCTATTAAAAATACTGGGAGCCAGAACAGCAAAACCGGAAGAGCAGAGCAAAACATATACCAACACTGTTTCTTCTCTCCCTCAACTTCAGCCTCAACTGGAGCAACCTCCTCCTCCTCCACCACCACCACCACCACCCCCACCAGCACCACCAGTGTCATCAACGTCTGAGACCACCCCACAAAGTCGTCATGTCATCCGGATGAATCCTAATTTTGTCATCTGGATGCAGAAGCTGCTTGCACAGAGACAAGAATCACCAGAATAAAACTTGTTATGCATTTAACCCATGGCACTCTTGTTCTTCTTTTGGAAGAAACTTAAGAGTGTAGTTTTGTTGTTGCTTTGGTTTTACAAAACTGGGTGTATCAAGTCAAATGTTAATGTACATGATGCATGATAAGAGAGACTATATTGCCAGTGCTGAATTGTTTTTTTCTAACACCTGTTATTTGGCAGAGAATTATTTCTGAGTTGTCCATATAATCTTAATTCAAAATGAAATGGACTATAATTCTGCATGACCATCAGTCATGTCTCCGATGTGGCATTTACAGCATGAAGTACAGATGAACTGTTACAACTATCAACATAATCATAGTCATGACATTTAAATATATGCACACTTAAAAGCTTGTAAATGCAAAGGTCTAACGATGGTCACCATACCTGTGCAGATTTTCCCATGCAGCAATTCTTGTTCTCAACAGACATATTAGACTTACAAGGGACAGATTTTATAAAACATGTTATGATGCTGCTGGGTAGCTGAAAATGGTCTACCTTTATAGAGACATTGAATGTGCAACCCAGATATACATTGATGGTTTCTCATTTAGTCTGTTTGGTGTTATTGTTTTTATTTGGTGTTGTGATCCTTGATCCTTCAAGATTTTTGTGTTTGTCCTTAGAACCTGAATGCTTTTTTACACCAGTACTAGACAAAGCAATCACAGTTTTTTTGTTGTTGTTTTTGTTGAAACTTTTCTAGTCAACATATGGCACCACTTGCTTCAATTTTGCAAAAGATTTCACAAAGAGAAGATCTGCATGCAACAGATTTGTGTGATAAAAAAAAGTGATTTCAGAAAGCATGTTCAGATTTCATCTGGCAAAAGGTATAACAAGGTATAGTTTAGAAAGTTAAAGATTATTTATTCTGTCTAAGCTAAGACTTGCCATTTAGTTGTGTAAGTGCCAAATTTAAAAAAATGTTTGTGGGCTTTGTTTACAAATTTTTTATAAAACTTTTTATACAAGATATGTTCCTATGTGATGAAAAAAATAAACGTGCTTTTCAACAAATCACAGTTTTGTATTAAAAAAAAAAAAGAAATAAAGAACAGTTAACCGTGTTCTTAATTACATTTCTGGCAGAATCAACACTTGGTACAAACTTTTATATACTTCGATATATATATATATATATATTTGTCATAACATGTGATATATGTTTAGAAACTGTTGTTCTGATAGTCATTAAGTATGCTACTTGAACAAGCTTAAGGGCCAGATAGAAAATAACACAGAAACCAACCTCAACAAGTGCAATTGTTCCACATATTTTAATTCCGCTGACATTTAAATGTGAGAAGAATTTCATTTTTAAAACAGTATCATTTTAAGATGTGGCCAGTCAAACAACCCCACACCCAAATAAAAAAGTCACAGAAACCTTTTTAACTTATTGATGGTATATTTATTTAGCCTTACATTAAAATATAAAATATATGTTCGGAACACTTTGACAAAGTCAAATATGTGTATGGAGACCATTTGCTTTCTCACTAGACTTAACAAGTGTCACTACAGCTGCTTGAGGGATGGCCACCCACTTCTGCTGCAAGAACTGGAACAGCTGGACCATGTTTGTTACCTGTGGGTGGCTGGCCTAAACACAATATCCTAGTTTGTCCCACATGTGCTCAACCGAAGCCAAGTTAGGTGAAAGACTATGGTCAGTCAAGCCATTTAATTTGCTGCTGCTTCCTTGCTGGTCATGCTCCCTGATACAGATGTTGACAAATTATTCTCATGGTGCCACCACACTTATTTCCTGTCATAAGTGTGGACAGAGCAAGCCTGGACTTATCAGCAAAAAGCCCTCTGACCCACGGCTGCCTTGTGCACCAATGATGCTGTCTGTACACAAGCCTTGTGGAGTGCCTGTTACAGTGCCACACAGATGGTAGTAGTTCTGCTATGCAGATTACGCTGGTGCAGGCAGTTGTGGATGATCTGCTGGCTTACATTGGCATTGCCATTCTCAGACATTCTGCGGTGATAGTTCTGTTGAACAGAAGAATTAACTTTATGTGCTGGTCATGTGAGTGCTCTAGGGTGTTGGGCGATCCAGATCAAGGGCATTGTTCAGTGTTGCCTGTTATCTGGAATCATTTCAATAATCACTAAATAACAGAATGGCTCATCCTTAGCTCTCAGGACATTTTATTGCTGGATATGCTGTCTTGGAGCCATCCCATAGACTAACTATAATCGACTGGTGTCTTAACGTCTACTTGATGGCAGTTCTGAATTCATTCCACAAGGCTTTACTAAAGGCTTTTATTTATATTCTATAGCCTAAAACTGCAACTGGCCCATAACTTCTGAGGAGCATATAGTTGAGAAATTTGTATTAAAAATCAAAACTGTTTCAAGTGAAATCAACATGCAATGTAAATGGTATTAAAATCAAAATAAAGATTTAGGATACTATTCTTGACAGTCCCTTTAAAACTTTACGATACTTAACTCTTCTTTTTTGTAATACGCCTTTTATGGCAGCTGTTTTCTGTTAACCAGTGCTCATGGATTACTGTTTGTGTATTTGCATGCAAGGACATCTATGCACAAATGACTGATTTCTATGCAGACGTATTATTTCAGTGGATTCATATTTATGTCAAAATGTAAATGGCTTACAGTATGAGACTCATGCATTATATTTTTAGTTTTCTAAAGCCAGATACCTTACATATTTTCTGTCACAAATTGTGGAACTGCCAAACTATATACACTTTTGCAATTACTTTAGCAACTGCAACAACTGCATAATAAGCAATATTATATCCAAGTATTTGGGAATTGTTTGTTTGTTGTTGGTCTGCATCCATTTTTGTGAGATGAACAGCCCATAAAGTATTTCCCCACATCAGCTTTTGGCTGTAGCTTACGGCTGTAGAGATCACATAGTGAGATGTTTATGTTTTGTCATAAGTTAGTTCTCCTGCCTCCTTACTCATTTTAGCAAATGTCTTGCAGACATTTTAGTGTGTGTAAAACACAGTGGTGGTGAAAAAGTCCTATATGCTCTCAAAGTTTAAATTCTCTTTTTGACTACCAGATATTTCAAGGAAAGCAGGGTTCTAGCAAGGAATTTAACAGTTGAGTAGTGATGCACATGTAACAGGGTGGGATGAGGTTCGCTCTCAGTCTCACCACAATGATAACACAACACCGTCGTGGGTTCAGATTTACTAGCGCGTCAGAGGATAGGTCTGACTAGGCGAAAGCATATACATCAAGCTCTAACCACTCCTTGGTGGGGCGATCCTCCCACCTCTCTTCTCTCCGTTCGACTGTCCTCTCTTCTCTCTCTCTCACCCTCTTATTCCCCTCATACCCGACTTTTCTAGAAGCCCTGTCCTTGTTACTAGGCGACCCCCTTCCGCTCTCCTTCAGCCGGGTCGCCATTCGGCCAGTGGTTTTCCCCAACCCCCTCCCACTCTCTTTCGGTCACAAGGTATGTCACCTACCTTTCTATCCCTGTGTGTGTGTGTGTGTGTGCAATGCGTGTGTGTACCTGTGTCTGTGCGTGCCATACCCCATACTACTATACACACATGCATACACACATACAACAGATGTTAATTGCTGCTAAAACTTTAATACCTATACCTATAGCAAGTACAAGAAGGTCCTTAAATATAAGAATGCATTCATGTAAAAGACAGCTTGCAAATTAAAAGAAGCAAAACTGCATGTGGACGAAAGAAAGGATTTTCAATTAGGAAATTTAGTTATATATTTGATATAGTTATTATATGTTGTGATTGCAAAAAAAACCTAACTTAAAAAAAGACATTTGAACAACTGAATCAAAATAAACCTGTAACAGATTTTTCTATAACTCTTAAGTATAAAAAATACTATTAAAAAAAATTCATAAGTTGTGAAGCATATACCCAGTGTTCACATTCTCTCCAGCTGTGATTCGTTGTGCACAATATACACATAGAGAATTAAGCCACCTACACTACTTATTTCATTTGGTTCCAGAACTAACACAACAAAAGACTTATCACAGATATAGTAGTTGATATGGTCATACAATTAAAAGTTATTTAGTTTTTTTCTTCCCCTTTTAAATGATCATGTTCATCATTCTGTCTGTGTTTTGCTGCAATGACTTTTACTTCCTCCTCCAGCGAAAATAAGTGCTGATCATATGCATGTGGTGATAAAGATCGCAATGCCTGCGCAAGGTTAATCAGATAATCCATGTTTTTTCCACTAGGCCCAACTGAATGAAAGATCTGATGAGCAATGTCTGTAAGTGGGGCCGGACCAAGGAAGAACGGATTGTTCTTGGTGCCAACATAGACATTCAGGAGAATGGGTCCCCCAGTAGATGGGGGATCAGGTATAAATTCCACCTCATGAACTTCGTAGCCGCCCTTTTCACGATAATCAAGGTGTGAGCGAACCCTTTCCACGTGTTCATCTGAGATCTTGTATGCCACTCCCCACACACATTCCTAGCACAGAGTCAAAACATTTGCCATTCCATATAATATCAGATATGCTGATCAGATTTGAAATGTCATATTAATACTATTCAGAGTAAAATTAGAACTCTATTGTCAGTATAAGTTTTAAAGTGGGATAGTTTTATTGGACAAACTATTAGAAAAAATAAATGATGATTAGTGTATGACAATTAATTCTCGAGGATTAGCAAGGCCTTAGCTTTAGGATTGCGGAAACAATGCAAGAAATTAAGATTTTTATAAATTATACCTTCCACAGTGGCAGTATCATAAACTGCTGCCCAAACTGAACCATTGAGTATTACTGTTGACTATTTCTGTCACAAACTATTAATAATTATATGTAATAGAAATATTTCTTAATGTAGTGCACAAATGTCTAAACAGAGGCATGCATATGTGCAAACCATGGTTGGTGTATTGTGTTTTTGAGAGAAGATCCCAGGAAAGCACGATTACCTCTGGATTTTCTGTTGGAATAAGGGTTACAACTCTTCCTGGCTGTTGATACAGAAAAAAAGCAAACAATTCATAAATGAGTTAATCTTTTGCATGAGCATTACAGTTTTATAAAGCAGTTTTTATAACTAAATTACAATATTTATTTAACAGGATTGAAAAAGAGGTCAAAGAGTAATTATTGCCCAAGTTCTAATATAAAACTAAAATATGTTTATAAATGGGCTTGATACAATCTGAAAACATAAGCTAGCTAGGCTATCTGTAAATCATTTTACACCACCACCACCCGCTCTTAAACAATCGCCAAATTGGGCACAAAATTAGATGGGCCCAGACCGCCATGACACTTTGTACACATCAGACACTAGAATTTGGCTAACAAATTGTTTTCATGGCTTACTATAAAAGTTTTCCTCAAACAAAAACAAAAAAAAACAATCAAACAAAATGTTTAACAGTGAAAATCAGACCTGAAGTTAAATTATTACTAAATAATGATAATGCATACATGAACATCAGCAACTTTTGTTTATATCTGCTGATCTAAAGGAACTTATGACAGTCTACCCTTTGATCTAAAAGGCCTTGAAGGTTGGTCATATAGCTGCATGTGTGGTTTAAATTGTCTATCCTCCATCCTTTCAAAAGCTCGCCTGGCACCAGATCGTTACATGACATGTAATAATACGTAATAAGACCCAAACTCGGTTTCAGCACTTGGTTAATTAATAAGTGAGATCTTTATTACTATTACCAGAGATACCCCGGCCAGTTCTAGAACTTGCCTTTCCCGGTATTCCACGATGATCTTCACTCCCTTGCCAAAACCTTCTGCAAAATCCTTTTACATACCCGACAAGCTTTTTTTCGTACGGAAAATCAACTTTCCAGATAAGAGAGCCGTACCCAAACACCCACATAGTTAACAAAACAAGAGAGAGAGAGAAGAAAAAAAAAGGAGAGAAGAAAAATCTGCGAGTTATCCGGTATCCAGCTAGACGTCTGCTAACACTAAGGGACGTCACTCCCCATTTATCTCTTAAAGGCCCATAACCTAGTGCGTCGATCGTTTTCAGGCTTGTGAGGAAGTCTGTGACGTACTGTTCGTATCGATGGCGTAGTTGATATAATATAGATTTTTATCTATGGAAAGAATTCTTGAGATTTTTTGTCTTTGCTGCATTTCGACAAGATTTCTAGGTGACCTTTCTTAGTTTCGTTAAAGAACTGGTCATTTTCTGTCCAGGTTTGTATTTTCTTCTCTTTGATTTCTTAAATTTGCATCCGCTTGGTTCATCTGGAATATACCTTGGAAGGGCAATGGTGCCAGTAGAGACTGTTGTGTTTATTTCAAGTGGACACTTTTTAGGGCACTACATTGCAGGTGACATATCATTAACCTGTAAAAGAGCTCAGGCACAACCCACTCGATTCCTCAAGCGAGCGTTATTTTTTTCTATAAACCAAACATTGCTGCCCGAAAGTGCTAGTGCAGAGGACAGGCAAAACACTGGGTGCTGCTGTGAAGACATCGCACTAAAACATATGTACTCTCCTCAACCAGCATCAGCTCTAGACATATCAACTTCTAGGAAGACGTCCAGGCACCAGATAAGAACTGCTTATTCTGTGACACAACAGTTGAGCACAAAGAACCGAGGAATGAAGCCAAAAATGACAGATTATGTGATAAATTTTTTTTTTGACAATGCGTGAAATTGTCCTCCCTCATTCTTAAGTTGGATAGGCAAGATAGAAACCAATACTCGAGACATTAATTTTTCAGTCTATCAAAAACAAAACAAAAAATTGCCAAAATGACGATAACAAGTATTTTTAATTTATGATAAATCATGAAGAGCACTGTCACACTAAAACATGCCAGCAAAGAATGTAATCATGCAGACCAGTTAAAAAAACTTATAAAATTCCACATTTATTATATCTCTACATTTTTATACACTCAGTTACAACATAACCACAATGTCAACACCAATAGTGTAGATTAAATATTCAGTTCATAACATCCGAACCTACAAAACAGCCACACAACCAAAACTCCCTAGAATGTCATAATCACATGAATAGCAACATAAACATTAAGAAGCAATTGTGTCACAACTTTCCTATTACACATTTAATATAATCATACAAGAAGTATTTTTTCTGTACTAGGATCAAACCAAATCACTGGGCAAAATTGTATTTCTGCAAAGACATAAACACAATGAAGAATACATATAACTCAATGTAACTGACAGCTACTAAAAAGGAAAAAATGTATTTTTTTAATGACATGAATTTGGTGGGCTGCATCATGGAACATTATCACACAGGTGGTGATAAAGAAGTTGGAGTACCCAGAAAGAACCCACCCATCAGTCAGCTCTGTGAAACAGATGGCACATGGCAGTGAAAATGTGTGATGGAAGTACAGAATGCCCTTCAGCAGACTCAATCCAACATCTCAAGCATCATCAGTGTTGGTGATAAGGTGCTGTAATTCATAACTGATTATGTTTTTTTTCTTCCTGAAACATGAAGTTACAGGTAAGATTAATAATACAAGAAGAAATGTATATCATATGCCATTATTAAAAATTCTAAATACAGCTGGCAACACCAACATTTATTTAATTCAATTGGGCCCATGTGGTTTTGGCCTCCATTTCTTCAACTGAACTTTCCTCTTCCACTGATAGTTCCAGTCAAATATACCTGCCTGGCAATGGTACCGGTCTGGAAAATGGTGTCAACTGCTTAGCGCAGGCTGTGCCCTATCCTAGCTATAGAGGCTCATGATGAGAGATGCCTTTAATTGTGTAAGTGTTGCAGTTACCTGTTCCTTAACAGATATTTTTCCACTGCAGCAGATGTCCTTTTGACCACTGTTTGTTAGGCCAAAAAACTGTCAATGCTGCTGGGGACCCAAACAACTAGAAACAACACTATTTATCACTGTTTATCACTCTCCAGGCGAACTTTGCAGCAACCATCCCTTTCTCTCCTACGGCTTCGACCTGTCCCTAAGGCCTAAGCCATCGCGGGCATTGTCCCCCCACCCGTTCCCATGCAGAGTCCAAGGCCAGACTTCATGGTTTACTGTGTATCCACGCGTGGTGTGATAGTGTTTGAGAGCGTGTGTAGGTGTGTGCATGATGTAATATTAAAGATTCTTTTATTCTGTCGCCCTCCAGGGGGTATTGAGAAATTAGGAAATATCCATGCATATTCATTTACATTCTTATCATTATGTAGAGAGTATCTCTCATTCACATATACTCAAAAATCATCCACTCATTCTTTCCTTTTTCCAACCTCTTCATGTAAACTTGCATATGTAATCGAGTGAGTTAAAGCATGTGAGTACATGTAAACAAGGGATAATCACACTCTTGTTCTCTCTCACTCTCTTTCACAGGTATTCTGTATTCTTTACTATTTCTTTATCACAAGGGGTAATGTACATATTAGTGCACTCGCATCCATCCCTATGTACAATATCTCACACACACACACACACACGTTTTATCAATGTAACTAGTTCACTGTCCTTAGTAATATCTTCACGAATCGAGCTAATTTGCTGAGGGTCTTTTTATTTTTTGAAATTAATAAAGACTGGAATTTGTAAGCATTTGGGTTATGAGTATAGTAACTTGGTAAGTAATTTTTACGCTGGACATCAAATTTGTTACAATTAAAAAGATAATGGAATTCATCCCCTATGTCCTTGGTGTTGCAGAGTCTACAGAACCTTTCATTTCTAGGGATATGCAGAGTCTACAGAATCTTTCATTTCTAGGGATATCTGTTTGCCTACATTTAGTCACTGGAAAGTGGTTATTCAATGACTTAAATTTTATTAAAGGGAGATAATCATGTGGGGTTGAGGATTTTTAAGTAGGGTTCTAGTAAGAAAGTGCTTTTAAGCATTCTATAATTTGAGTACATTTGTTTGGAGTCTAGTTCCCCTAACCAATTCTGGATATACTGGTCCTGTAGGGACCTATCTACTTTCTTCTTGAACCAATCACCTGATATGTTTATGCTTTTCTGGTTTATCCATATTCCACTTAGGCCAAGATCTTGCAGCATTGTCTGGATAGTACTGATATAGCTAGACTTAAGGATGTTTGTTTCATGTAAGTTTAAGAGCATTCTATATGCAGTGCTTGATATTTTATTGCTATTATTTTCGATAATATTTAAACCAAAAGCTAAGCATCCTACTTTTAATAAGAAGACTAACAGGGAAGCGACCACACTCTCCAAGCACTATACAAGAAGGGGTGGACTTTCTTATTTTGAGGATCATTTTGTAAAATCTTAGCTGTAGGTTAACACAAAATAATGTCACTAATTCCTGATGCCCATACTTCACAACCGTAAGTACTGGAAGGACAATTCTGTCAAACATGTCAAGTTGTATATCTAGTGGTAGCTGTGACTGTTTACATTTTTTCAGTAGAGCAAACATGGCTCTTGAGGCTTTGTCATATAGATCTTTCTGCGCTACTAGAAATTTGTTATTATAGTTTAGTTTCAGGCCAAGGTAGGAAAAATAATCTACTATTTCAAGTTTCTCACCGTTATATAAAAATTTTGGTTTCTTTCTTATTTTACCTCTAGAAAATATGACTATTTTTGTTTTGTCTTAGTTAATTGTCAGGTTCCACTTGTCACAGTATTTTTTCATGCTGTCTAAAGCATTCTGTAGGTTTTCTGGTGTATAAAATGACAGTATCATCTGCATACATAAGTATGAATAATTTAAGGAGCACATCAGTTTTTTGAGGGGTTAGGTTATTTGGTGTCAGTTTGGCTAATTCTGAAAGACCACTAACAGTCTGCTAAGAGATACTTTAGGCCTACGATGTCATGAGCCGACAGGTACTGACTCAGTTCCTACCAGCTCGCTCGAATTCGGAGTCGTAGGTGCGGGGTGGTGTGTTTATCCACCAGTGGCAGGTCATTCAGGTTCGCAGGACCAAGAACTGTGCGGCTTTATCGCAATGATCTTGAAATTAATTCGTCGGTGAACTCCTTTGTTTGCTGGCGGCTGCACAAGACTCATCGGATTCCTTGTATGAATCGTGTCGGCTTTGTTACGTAGATGGCGCACCTGATTGCATCGAAATGCAAGTTTTTTTTGTAAGAGTTTTCCAGAGAAGCCAACAATAATCATTGGAATTACCTTCCTCACGTTTTTCTACAGCTTTTCTACTACATCCACTCATATTTGATGTCCATCGCAGCTTTCTTTTGCTCCCAGACCTGCAAAACTGTACGCGCAATCTTCTGACAGACCAGTTTGAACATGCCAGTGAACGGGTTTATTACCTTTGATTTTTAACTGCCGTAAATTGCAACATTAAAAGGAAAATTTGTCTCTAAACGATTAAATGTGGAAATAAAAGTTCTTCAGATTTTTACACATTAAGTACGAGAAGAAATATAATACCTTACTGTAATAACATGGTAGAATATTACCTTGAATCATAACTTCTGGAAATGGAAGCTTAACAGGAAAAAATGGTTGAGAACATAATACAATCAGTATCTTCTTCTTGAGGGATGTACCCTGGCCAACAGTTCTCTTTGGTGTAACTGTGAGAGCCTATTGTGTTTTGTCCACGTTCTCTTCTGCTTTCGTCCTCAGCTTGTGAATTTACAAATTCGTTTGGGTTCATGTTTCTCGACTGTCTGTGACTTTCCCCTTTTTCCTGTTTTGAGTGGACAGAGAATTGAGGTTTCATCTACGAGCACAAGCCTGCCACTTCATTTGTTTGCCCATAATTTGTTTGCTTTGTTTACTTTAACAGCTGCTGTGCATCATGGTTACTGTTATAAAACATTTTTTTAAAGATGTAATGAACGTGGGATTAAGTTTTTCATCAGCGTCTCTGCTTTAGACGTTTCGGTGACGAACAATATATATTCATATAAAACAACAATCAGAAATCTGTTGTCTATGATCATACTTTTGTAAGCTGCATGGATGTTGATGACTTTCTTTCTAACATTACTTTCCTTCGCATCGATATCCACCTAAAATCATTTGTGCCATCTGCAGTCCAGTTACTCAATCTTAGATGAATTGTCAACGATGTGTGTGTGTGTGTGATGTTTTAGGTGCATACTTGATTTCTTTGTAATTTGTTTTACCTATATATATATGTATATGATATATGCTACTTGCCCATTTGTTTTTCTTTTTTTCTTCTTCATTTTTGAACTAGAGCACATTCCCATTGTAGCGGGAGCGCTAGACAGCTTGTACCGCTGACGGTGTTCTCCCTTCCACCCTGCACCCCCTTCCACCCTACGCTTGGTCGCGCGAGCGGAGTGTCGCGAGGCAGGCTGACCGCACAACGGGTGACGTAGCACCCAGCTACTTTGGTATAAATACCAGAGAAAAGTCAGGCCCCCGGTAGTGTAGTGGTTAAAACACTCGCTTGTCACCACTGCAGTGAGCTGCTCAGGGTTCAGATCTCGTCTCGGGACACTCTCTGTATGTGACACCTGTTCGCGGCGGGGGTTTTCTCCGGGTACTCCGGTTTCCTCCCCCCTCCCTTTCCCCCCATAGTGCGAAATCACCGCAAGGTGGAAGCACTTTCCAACTAAATAAACAACAACAACAACAACAACGTCTCTGGGCCTGCTTGTCGAAAGACGACTGGTCACTACAAGAGAGGTACCTGTTTGCCGAAAGGCGACTGGACCGGGCTGAAAGGCACTCTTGTTCCCCCCACTCCTTTCCCTCTACCCACCCTGAGTACGAGAGGTACCTGTTTGCCGAAAGGCGACTGGGCAGGCTGAAAAGCACTCTCATCACTCATCTCCTTCTTTCCCCCCACCCAAGGGAGTTAGTTGTTAGGATTTAGCTAGGTTAGTTAGAATAAGAATGATAGCAGCTGTAGGTGTGAATTATGTAAATAAATCTATGTCTTTGAACTTACTTATTTGTGTAAGTGTCTTAGTCCGTATGCTAGCGTGATGTATGTGTCCTCGTCGTGTGAACGAGATGTATGAGGATCATGCAGTAGAGAGAAAGAAATCGTGTCGTCTATTGTAATGGTGTCGAGCAGCAGAACACACACACGGAGATTAAGGAGCTTAACTTTTGGTTAAGAGTAAAGCAGGGTCTTTTGTGGACTCCAAGGTCGGCTGAGTGCGGGTGCAGTAGATGGAAAAAAAGAACACAACGCGAGGCAGGACATTAGACAAGGCACCCGACTAACGAGAGCTAGAACTTTAGATGGAAAGAAAGTTCTCCTTGGGAACTTCCGTTCTCCTCTCCCCTGGAACTAAAAAGAGGAACGGACTGATTTATGGCGCTAGGGCAGGTGTGAGTGTAGCGACAGGTCAGTCCGGTTACACCATATTCAAATTGCCCACTGGGACAAATAAAATTGGTCATTGTTATTGTCAACATTTCGCGCTGTTGTATCAGGTCTCATCCGCTTCGTGTTTGACCAGTTCTTTATTGGATTATCTCAATTTATCTGCAACGCGTGCACCGAGCTCGTTCTCATAGGCGAGGAGGTGCGTTATAAATATTTACCAACCTGTTATTTATTAACATCATGCAATGCGTGGAATACACGCAGTTCGAAGCTGATCATGTCAGTAGCGATGGCTTGTCACTTGGAGCAGACGACACACGTGAGGATCTTCTCGTGCTGATACGGAGGACAGGGGAGGCTGTCACACACGGATATGGTGTAATTACTGTAATAGATGGCCATGCTGTCAAGATTCTGATCTCCCCCTGTACGCGTTTCCATGGTTTCGTCGATACACACGTAGTCGCTGGACGCCTTGTGGCCCCCGTATCCTGCCATCACGTGACCTTTGTACTCCATCGTCCACGTAGGCGGGCACGTAATTGGTGGTCGGTATCATGATGGTCGCATGTTGTGATCTGTAAAATAAGAATACGAGAAGTTACTACCATTGCTGACAGGGTGCATCGCAATTAAATGTTGGGTGAGTCAGTGACTGCGAAAACTCTAGGAGTCTGAGTTCTCTATCATTGGTTTCACCAAGGTCAAGATGTGTTCACTTGTACTTACCAGAAGGTAAGTTTATATCATTGGTTCAACGTAGCTATTCTCCGGATACAACGTATTCTTCTGAGATTTTCTCTTTACTCTTGAAGTCTCTTTTCTGACTAGCTATGGCTGGCAGCTTCAGTCTGTTGACTTCAGCCACATATGTTACTGACGAAACAGTCAAGTATATGACAACGATCTTTATTCATTCACATGTGCACTGAATCCCAAGCGTACGGATGGAATGTAAAGATTTTCTATAGAAAAATGATAAGTGTGGAGGATACGAAAACAGTAAATGATTTATAAAAACTGTAGAATTTAATTTACAAACGCTTATTTACTTCTGTGTGTATGCATGTTGTGATAAGCAGACTAGAGTGAAGAGCAAGAAAGATTGACAAGGTCTGCAAGAATATAATTGCTTCCGTTTTATCATCGTTTAGTTTAAGCTTGTTTTTTTACCATCCAGCCCTTGACATCACTGATACAAGCTTCTAGAGAGCTAATAGCAGAGTGAGACTCAGCCAGTGGAGTAGAACAGTAAAGCTGCGTGTCGTCAGCATAGGACTGATGAGAAACCTGGTGAGACCGGATGCACGATGAAAGTGGTTTAGTATACAGGATGAACAGAACTGGGCCAAGTACTGAGCCTTGGGGAACACCACAGAGAAGAGGAGCAGGGTGAGATGTTTGACCGTCAACTACCACAGTCTGGGTCCTATCAGTGAGATAGGAGTTGAACCATGAGAGAGCAGGTCCAGAAATCCCGTCGTAGAGGGTGTGGAGTCTGTGAAGAAGCAGAGAGTGGTCTATAGTGTCAAATGCAGCAGACAGGTCCAGCACCACTGTCAAGGGCAGATAATATGTCTGTTTGTTACTTTAATTAGGCCTGTAAGGTTTGATGTGAGCGAGAGTTACTTGCCCTTACTTGAGGTAAACAAACACGATCAAGACTAAGCGGCTGTGTGCTGTCAGTGAGACAGCATCGCATTTTTAAGCATTTAAAAGCTGTTTTCACACGATTTTTTTCTGTGAAAAATACACGGTCATGTTATGTGGAATAATCTACATTCATTTGTTTTTTGTTTTTTTTAAGCTGGCTAATAAATCAACACAACTTACTAAAAGTCCCTATACTGTCACAGTTGTAATTCACTTACATAGTTACTGATAGTAAGTGGCGCCAACTCAAAGAATACCCTCTCATTGCCTTCAAGAATTTTATGTAGGTTAGTCAAAATATTGGCCACACCAGCTGTATGTGCTTGTTATTGAATAGCAATAACAGTCGAAAAAATACTTATCTTATTCTATGAATATTTTATTTCATGGGAAGGCTCTTCATTTTGTACGGTTTGTTCAAAACAAGCATAAAATATTTCATAGAAAGGAAATAGAAAAACAAAATAGAAAAAAAGAATTAATTGCAGACTGCATCATGCAGTACCCCAAATTTAGTCATTTTTCTGACTGCAAGATCTAGTAAAAACTGGTAATATAAAATACTAACATATCAGTTTAATTAATTTTGATATGTGGTTCTTTCATTCACACTACTTCTCTAAAGTTACAAAAACCTACATTTATCCTTCAAGTCATAAGCTTAGTTTCTTTTTGTCTGTTTGGGTACGAATCGTGTGATAGTCAATTATTTTAAGAATTTTAAATCACTATTGTTAAATAAAACACTTTGGTGACTTTTGAAAATGACAACACAAGATTCAAGGAGAGTTTTGTTAAGTCTAAAAAGGTCATAAAGTTGGACAGTTTGCAGTGCACGGGTTCAATGCTTATCTGCAAACTATCTGCAAATTTAAATTTATGGTTACTTCTGAAAAGATATTTTAGCTTGTTTTTTACTTTGCACTTTTATGTTGCTTATTTGTCTCTTACTTTTGCATATGCACACACACACACACACACACAACACTCAGCGCAACACACACACACACACACACACTGGTTGATAGAAACACATAGATCTTCATCAATATATTCATTTACACATATAGATGTTTGTCAGTTTTTTTTTCAATTGTCACTTGTATTGTTTGACAGAAAGAGCAGCATCTCTGATGCTACAGATCTCTTGTTCAAATCATATATCATCAATGTACTGTTTTTATGTTCTATTGTAAAAGTACCTGTCTAGGAAATGTTAAAAGATGTTTGGAAAGAAGCCTGGAACTAGTTCCCATCTGTTTAAATTCTGCAGTTAGGATCAACTAACCATTTTGGTTTTGGTTTTGATTAAGGCTTATTAATTTTTCTTCTTTAAAGTTAACCTTTAGGAGGACTATTAAAATCATCAGTTATTTTTAGAGAAAATTTGTACTCCTGTCTTATATCATAACATTTTTTACAATTAATTTTAAGAGTAGAATATTCTAATTGAATGTTCATCCACCCTTAAAAACTTCTGAAATCCATGGGTCAGTTTTAATTACAGTAGGTTAAATGTCAGGGTTCTATCTTAGTGTCTCCCTCTATATATATATATATATATCTTGATTTGTATGCTTATATATGACAATCTAAACTGTGATGAACTATTAATAATGCTATATTAAATTTATATTGATTATCAATGTTTGTTAAAAATACAAAACAAGAGCACACAAAGTTATAGACCTTACATCTAAAATTCAGTTCATCCGATTTATACCACATATTTTCCACAAAACAGGATGGATAATATAATCTTTTAAGTAAGATATTTATATCATAGTACAAAATATTATCATCTTTATATACCACAGAGTTAGACTAATATGAATATGAGCTTAAGGAGGACCCATGGTGCAAAGGCGTTGTTAAAGAATTGATCAAGTGATTTCGGTATAGGCGACTCATCTGTCACCTGTTGTAAACATAACTGACAGTTGTGTACTTGGATAAGTAACAGAACTAGCACACATGGACTTTTAACAATGAAAAAAGTGCGATCGACTTACTAATTTATTTCCATATTTAGCATATGGCGCATTCAGAATTTTTAACACTAGCTCAATAATGTCTTGGTCTTATAGTTTTCGAATTAACGTACAATGTTTATGTACAGATGCGCGCACACACACACACACACACACATATGCATGCATAAAAAGTACATAATCATCAAGGGAGTTAAGAGATAATGTGTTGTGGAGAAACTATTGAAATTCTATGTAGAGTCAGTTAGGGATTGAACTCATGATGTGCAATGCATGATGTTGAATAGACATTTCAAGTTTACTTTGTTGTACACTTTATCCATTTATTCATCATCAGAAGCAATATCTCACTGATGAACAGTTTTCTTACATTCAACTTTGTCTCCACTGTGCATCTAAATTCCATTTTTTGTCATGGACTATTTGTGTGTGTGCATACGTATGTGTGTGTGTGTGTGGGCGTGCATGCATGAATGTGCATGTGGTGTGAAGTGCGTGAATGTGCATGTGGTGTGAAGTTCATGAATGTACATGTGTGAATTGCATCAATGTACATGTGGTGGGAAGTCTGTGAATGTGCATGTGGTGTGAAGTGCATGAATGTACATGTGGTGTGAAGTTCATGAATGTACATGTGGTGTGAAGTGCATGAATGTACATGTGGTGTGAAGTGCATGAATGTACATGTGGTGGGAAAAGCAGGCATGTGCACATGGTGGGAAGTTCATGGTAGCAGTGGAGTTATCAACTGTCATGTAAGTAAATTAAAATGTCATTGAATGAAATACATAAATACACATGAACACATACAATTACATATACCCATTGTCAGTCAAGGGAATTCAACTACATCAATGAATGAAAGGAACTTAATCCTAAAACTTTATTGCAAAGCCCCCAAAACCTCTCCCCTTACGTTTGAACTAAAGTGGATATCAAGACACGCAAAAACACAAACACATATACACATACACTGTTTGTTACTATAGGGGCTGTGAAGGCGGGAAGCTTGGAGACAGACGACCTGTAAGGCAGTCCATTGAGTTTGTGTCGGAATAAAGGTTATATGTATATAGGTTAAAACCTGAGTTGTGTATTTGTGAAGACATTAAGTTATTCCTCGCCCTCTAACAACACTGTCGTGGATGAAGATCGTACCTAGATGTTTGACACCAACAGTCGTGCAGGTCTGGCAAGTGAGGCACACAGCGGACATGTTGACAAAGTCTGTTCGTATCCTGCACACAAGTTAAACGACTGAATTCGAGCTCTGGTCACGGTCAGCATCGCAACCTGCGGATTGCACGGGATTTGTTGACATCTGAGCTCGAGCACGCGCGTTCCTCTGTGTTGTCACGTGTTTATATGATATGGATAGCATGGAATCCCTGGTTGACTGATTATTGGGTTCTTTTGACACTGGTACTGTGTATGGAGCCAATAGGTTACCCATCTATCTTTTGACCATTACTCGATTAGTCACAGCCCCGAGTCGATGCGACTATAGCCCGGTGTCCATTTGATCACCGAGTACAGAAATTACTTAACAAACTTAAACATACCGGTTTTCAATGCAAATCAGTCAAGTGATTTATTTAGCTATCTGCCATTGTTATCAAGTAAAACTGGAGGCTGTACAAAGTAATAAAGAGTTTTACATCCGCAATGAGTAGACAAGACGGGTACCGGTACCTATGACGTCATCCTCTATACACACGCGGTGCGGCTAAGCGCTTGAGATCGAGTGATGACAACGGGAAGCACACCCGGGTCTATCATGAGGCAAACTAGGCAGTTGACTAGGACAAAAACATTTAATGGGGCGCAGGGATGGTCTGCTGTAATATTTTTTTTAAAGCGGCGTTAGGGGAAAATACCATTTTCACAGTTTTACAGGACAGCTTTCCATGGCTGTACGGTGACCTCACCCTGCGAGTTCTTAGTGAGTCTGGACACCGCCCAGCACCACGTGCGGCGCCACATTTCAAGTGTCGAGCGTCCACCACCAGCTCGCAGGAAATGGAGGAAAATAGAACGTGATTCAGGTCAGACTTTAATTAAAGCTGACCCCTAGGGTAGAGGGCACCACATGCCACCTCTTTCGCACCTTTCCCGAGGTCAGAAGAAACTAAGGGCTTTGGGCAGCAGCACTGAGGGGTACAAACACTGACTTGTTTTGTCATGCATGTTTCTAACTGCTTGTGTCAAGTGTGGCATACACAGTATTCCATCATCTACAAATATAAATTACTTAATACAAAAGTATTATGATAGACAACACTCAGTATGGGATTGTAGTATGATAATCAGAAGGTGATCGTAGTCGAAGAATAAGGAAACACCTGTACGAGACTTATTAGACTTTTTTTGTTTTGGTAGCGGCCAGGGGAGCAGTAGCACTGGGTGAGTGGCGCTGAACGCAGCGGAGAGCGTGGGCTGGCGTGCGCATCAAACATTGAGCCCGAGTGTGACCTTAGCGAGGGTGGACACCAGGGAGTGATCTTAGCAGGGGTGGACACCAGGGCAGCTATTCATCACACTTCCTTGTCATTGCCAGGGCCGCCGAGAGCCAGCACGGGCCCCGGGACAGACGACTTTCCGGGCCCCTTGTAATTGTAATTGTAAATTATTTTCCGAGTATATAATAATATGTTTACAATTCGATTGTCAATATCTAAATTTCATTCAGTAACGAAATATAGACTGCAAACATCAGGACAAGTGAACTATTATCTACATCACTACTTGACATAAAATTGTTTACACATGAGTGGTTAGTAAATGAAGAAAAATGATGTTAAAGGATCAAACGTGTAGTACCCCGCTCCATAGAAAACATCCCCAGAGTAAGGACGGCCTGTTAGGTCAACAGCGATGTCAAAAACTCGACAGATTCGTTATACCCCCATTTTAAAAAAAGTTTTTGCTGCTACGAACAGCAGAGCACATCAGTTATCAACTTACATAACAAATGAGGCAAACACGCAGCACCAATCGAAAGTCCCTTCCTATATTTAATTCATTTATTCCTTTAGCAAAACTACACGCGCGCACGCACGCGCACACACACACACACACAGCACATGCTGTTACACACAAACAAATAACTGAACTGAACTGCCGCCTTCAGACTCTCAGTAAGTTTGAATTCCTCCAACTTTTTACCAAGCAAACTCGGTCGACTTCAACCCCCATCAGTCAGTATCAGTTAAATACTTGCTCAGTTTTAGAAGAGAGTGCAAATGTTTTAAAGACTAATAAGCCAGTAACTGTTGCTAATTTTAATATTTAAGTAGATCAAAGGGGGAGGGTTTTGTGACATAAAATAGAAATGTTTAGCAAATTTTATCTGAAAAAAAGTTATGCAGTACCAATATGTCATTTTACCTGCTGACTAAAAACTTTGTAAGGCTATATTTATGAGCTTTTCTCACAAACTTCATTATCCTCAGTCAATTTGAGACGCTTGCTATAGTCACTCATATCGACACTGATGTTCCTGACTTGTCAAATGCTATTTGCCAATAAACAGAAAATCATAGAAGCACAAATAAAAAAAAATACTGTACTCACCAAACAAAGTGCAGCGTATCTCGGCTTTTCGAGTCTAGAAGACAGCGTGCGACAGGCAGGAGAGTGCGGTGTGAAAAGATGTTAAACTAAGTGTGTATAACTTTCTAAAGGTCCAACTGTCAAAGCTTTGGATCTTTGGTCCAAGGACTCCGGCCGATTGAAAGGGATGGTCAAGCACACGGCGACTTTACTGCTGACTTGTCTACGTATCTCATAAAAATGTCAGTCTACACCTCCAGTTGCTCCAAACACCGACCATTTAATTCCCATGAAAGTCCGTCCCGTCGAGTCTATGGAGACTATCCCCCCCCCCCCCCACCTTTCTCTCTTCTCGTGTTGTCATCAACAATGCATTCCGGCTCATGGCCGATGGCCGGCATGGGTGGAACTTGTTGGCATCTTAGTCACTGGCCTCTAAACTAAAATCAGGGCGAACATAATTTGCCTCTACCTTGATTGTGGGTGTCAAGACAAAGAGCAATTTAAGGATACTGTGTAGACTAATGTATTTGTTTGTTTGGTGATGGAGAAACGGTTAAAGAAAGTCTCAGTGTTGTTTAGTAACTACGAAAAAAAGCAGCCTTGATATCTCTCGCTTACAGGCTGCAGCACCAGATGCGGGCCCCCATCCTCTCGGTTCACAGAGTGGCTACACATCAGTAACATACCTACATCTTCACTGTTAATTCCGACTTGCTTGCAGGGAACGCCCCTCCCTCCGTAGTGGCACATGTCTCCAGCAATCTCAATGCACGAACTTTCTTCTAGACGGTTCACACACGATAAAATCTTCAGTGACCAGCGGCCTTCCGCCTCCAGGCTTGTCCAGCGAGAATATGACATCGCTGACTACACTTCTCACCCCAGACCCGTCTACCCCGAATTTGTATACTACAGACTTGAAACTCAACGTCTGCATGTGTAATACCTGGGTGGGTGTTCTGTCCTCAGACCTTTCTTTAAAAGAAAAAGAAAAGGAGAAGAAGAGGGGAAAACAAAATCCACTGACCAAGGCCGGGCCCCCTTCACAGCCGCGGGCCCGGGTACACTAGACCCCCCTGTCCCCCCCTCTCGTCAGGCCTGGTCATTGCAGTTAATATCTGTGTGTATAAACTTTCACAAACTGAAGATTACCATGTGTGCCTTGTCCACTTCCTTGGTCTCGGAGGTGTTACAAAAACACATCCCGTAATGCGTAAATAAATAAACAAACAAACAAACAAAGTTAAACTCAACCATGTTAAAACGGAAGCCCTCCTATGCTCGAGAAGAAATCAGTCCACTCGTTTCTCCGCCAAATCACATCAAGGTGGGCAAAACCATCATAACCTTTATGTCATCCGTCAGGAATCTGGGAGTTATTGTCACTGCTGACATGACACTTGATAAACACGTTACAACTGTTTGTCCGCCTATTATGATAAACAAATGACATCTGTCTGTCAGTCTGCCTATTATGATAGACAAGTGACAGCTGCCTGTCAATAAGCCCATTATGATAGACAAGTGACAACTGTCTGTCAGTCTGCCCACTATGATAGACAAGTTACAACTGTCTGTCAGTCTGCCCACTATGATAGACAAGTGACAGCTGTATATCAGTCTGCCCACTATGATAGACAAGTGACAGCTGTATATCAGTCTGCCCACTATCATAGACAAGTGACAGCTGTACATCAGTCTGCCCACTATGATAGACAAGTGACAGCTGTATATCAGTCTGCCCACTATGATAGACAAGTGACAGCTGTATATCAGTCTGCCCACTATGATAGACAAGTGACAGCTGTATATCAGTCTGCCCACTATGATAGACAAGTGACAGCTGTATATCAGTCTGCCCACTATGATAGATAAGTTACAACTGTCTGTCAGTCTGCCCACTATGATAGACAAGTGGCAGCTTTATATCAGTCTGCCCACTATGATAGACAAGTGACAGCTGTATATCAATCTGCCCACTATGATAGACAAGTGACAGCTGTATATCAGTCTGCCCACTGTGATAGACAAGTGACAGCTGTATATCAGTCTGCCCACTATGATAGACAAGTGACAGCTGTGTGTCAGTCTGCCTATTATGACAGACAAGTTACAGCTGTATATCAGTCTGCCCACTAGGATAGACAAGTGACAGCTGTATATCAATCTGCCCACTATGATAGACAAGTGACAGCTGTATATCAATCTGCCCACTATGATAGACAAGTGACAGCTGTATATCAGTCTGCCCACTATGATAGACAAGTGACAGCTGTATATCAGTCTGCCCACTATGATAGACAAGTGACAGCTGTGTGTCAGTCTGCCTATTATGACAGACAAGTTACAACTGTCTGTCAGTCTTTCTATTATGATTGACAAGTTGCAGCTATACTTCAGACTCTACTGTTAGGACGTGTGTGATCTATGTGACGGTATAGGATTACGTGACACCAGTGTGTGATGTGTGTGACACCAGCGTGTATACTCAATAATGTCAGAATACCTGTGTGTACTGCCTGCGTGCGTGCCTACGTATGTGGGTGTGGGTGTGTGTGTGTGTGTGCATGTGCGTGCGTGCATGTGCTTGTGATTTAACTAACTCGTATACCCGACATCGCCCGCGTTTGAATCACGTGTACCCACGTGGGATGTCGGTCTCTAAGACTTGTACTCGGTATATCATGTGACGGACAGACAAAATAAACATCAAATAAACAACGTCCTCCCACACTAGACCTTATGCTCATAGTCAGGTAGGAGGAGAGGGATGAAATGAGGCCACAATGATCCAGGACACAAGGAAAGGGAGGTAAAAACTGAAGGATATGCTACATGACAAAGAGGACTGGAGGAATGGGGGAAGTAAAAGTGTAGGAAACAAAACGGTGAGAGGTGGGAGGAGGTACATGTTAAGAGGTACATGCTGAGCCCGAAGAAAAATGACAGGAGAAGGAGGTGAGTAAATGGGAGGGGAAAGGAGAAGAAAGTTTGAAGGAGAAAAGGGGAGGGAATTTTACAGTCAGAAATCTTGAATACTTTTCTACAACCACAGTACAAATACCTTTTAGAATCTCAGAAAATCTTGAATATCTTTTGCTTCTTAAGGGGTCTAAGTTAACCTTATCAAAACATTGTCTCATGGACGACTATTTGTTTCATCTATTTATACAGTGCCACCCAATCTAGACCAAGACTCCTCATCACCTAGCAACCAGACAACCATTGAAGATCAGTCCCATCAGTGGCAAGCCTACACCTCGTATCCTGTGTCTGAAGGATGGTGAGCCACTATCTGTAGAGAGAGACCTCAACATCAGGGTGCTTGCAGATGGCAGAAGTTTGGAGATCAGTGCTGCCCGGGTAACAGACTGTAGCCGTTACACTTGCATTGGGCAGAGTGTTGCTGGTGAACTGGCTAAACACCATGACATCACAATCTCTACTAAGGGGCGTGCAGTCACATCACTTCATGCACACACGTTCTATGTTTCTTGGACAAGGAGGCATCATTATGTCCTAGCGTGTATGTGATTGGGAGGCATCAACACTCGCTGTCCTTTTCACAACAATAAACTGATTCTAATCTGAAGGTAGCTGTGCTTTAGACGCGATTGTTAGTAAAAGATTGTCATCAAACCCAACATTTTGTGCGAAAGCTGAATCAGAAAGTCTGTATCTATCATTGACACACAACCTGCCATTTCACACACCACGACGTATTTACTAATAAAGTTTTCAGGTCTTCTACTGGTCGAGGCTGTTAGAACTATTTTATTCACACATAAGCATCTCCTGGAACGTCTGCAAGAAAGCTGTGAATCCATGGTTACCATCGTCATGACGGAGCCCACGAAGGACAGGATGAATTTCTTTATGAGGAAGTTTAAGAATGTGCAGCAAGGCTGTCTGGAAGAATCATGTAAACTGTGCAGGTCGACGAGAGGGTAATTTTAACGAACTCTTTTAAGATGTTCTCATTCTTTCCATTTCATCTTGATCGTCTCTTGGTATTCTATCATATATATATATATATATTTATTTACACACATACAGGTATGTTTATGGTCTGTGTCCAGGTACATAGACACCTGTACCTATCGTACGATAGTGTGTGTGTGTGTGTGTGAGAGAGAGAGAGTGAGAGAGAAAGAGAGAGAAAACAGAATGCAGACTAACTTCTCAGTACGGGTTTTACACTTTTAAAGCGGCTCTTAGATCAGCGAATGTTTCATCTTCCATGAGATTACACCAACGTGCGTGCTTGTGTGTTATTGTCACCTTTGCCATCATTTTAATTAGTACTTCAGTGTGTGTGTGTGTGCGCGCATCTGTACATATACATTGTACGTTAATAAACACGTGATAACCATATTTGAGTAATTTTATTTCTTAGTTTCTGGTTCGAGTGCCGATGTATTCTGTACTTTCGTGGTCAAAAGAGTGGCGTCTGCGACCTGAAACATAGATAACTCGTGTCCCCTCTGTGAATAAAAGCGTTTTGCAGTTGCTTCCCTTAGAACACATCGTACCATGTTTTCTCAATCCTTTAAAAAGAACTAATTGTGCTTTGTGCACTTATGTATAAATGCAGTACCTTAATACATATCCTGCATGTTTACCTGGACACGCAAAACAAAGTTCATTTAATACACACACACACACACACACACACACACACACACACACACACACACACACACTTGCCAATGGTGAAAAGGGAGAATTTGAGGATTCTGAACAGAAAGGGGTCCTTAGTTCTAAGATAACAAGATGTAGACTAAAATATAAATTCTAAATAAATAACACCTCGTCAAACACAGACCGAATATACAGGTATTGATCGACTAACGACCATGATTGGTTCTGACGGACCGGTCGTAACACGATTTGGCAGTAACTCCAGTAGGCTATATGTACAGTACTGTGAAATGATGTTATAAAAATCTTCAAGTCATATTTTATCATAATTTTCTTTGTTCATTTTATGCCATTTGTATCATCTCTACACCATGACCCTAACAAAGCACTCGAGACATTTTTTTTATTATGAACACTTTTACTCTTGATAAGGACCAGGGCCGTGCTTAGGGGCAGGCGGACGAGGCATCTGCCTAGGGCCCCGCGCATTAAAGGAGCCCCGCGCTTTTGATTACATGTATTATGGTAACTACGCATATGGAAGTGTAGTCAGCCGTATCACATTCTCGATGGACGCGCTTGGAGTCAGAAGGCTGCTGCACACCGAGGATTTATAGCACATGACCGTTCGTGCATTGAGCTATTGCTGGATTTATGTGCCACTAGCAGGAGGAGGGGGCCTGCAAGCAAGTCGGAACTGACAGTGAAGAGGTAGGTATGTTACTGAGGTGTGGTCACTCTGTGAATTGAGATAATGGGGGCCCACCCCTGCCTCTGCAGCCTGTAAGCGAGAGATGTCAAGAGTGCTTTATTTCGTAGTTACTGAAACTTTCTTTTCCCGTTTCTCCATCACCAAACAAATATCTACATTAGTCTCGAGATCGAGCAGATCCGTGACATTATATTAGCCTATACTACTATTGCAGCCAGCAAAATAGAACACATTATTGCAAAATCATTTTTTTAAACTGCTGTCTTTGCAAATAGGCTTATAAATTTATCACAGTGGTGTCGCGGGAAGATTGGAGCTGGAGGAGGATGAAAAAGAGGAGGTTAGCACGAGAAACTGAGCTAGAGAAGGTGTCGGCGTGGTGGGTGGATTGTGAGGTAGGAGGCAGGGAGGAAAGTTAATGCCACTGGGACTCCGAGTCTCCGACTACTACAACTAAAGAAAGTGACAATCGGACAACCACCGGACGATTACCGGCGATGTAATTACACATCAGGTCGATCATTATCTTTCCTTTTAGCCTCCGACCTTCTTTCGCTTTTCGCCTAAGCATGAGCTTCGTGTGATGTTTATTTCTTTCACGATGAAGAAGTGAGGAAAGTTCATAGATGTGTTATCTATAAGTCTCATCTGCAGGACGCCTCAGCGTTGCGGCAGCGAGGGCTGCGAGTGGGCGGCAGCCACTACACCGTGACGCGTCTCAGAAACCGCGGCAGCATCATTGTCACCAGGGATGCGGCCTCTGGACACGGCTGCGTCATCTGCTGCTGTAGCCGCTGCGTCATTGTCGCTGCATATGAAGAGGGCGCGCAGCTGGGTGCGTGCTACAACGCGGTGGAGAGACTCGGTGATTTTCTTCTGGACAAGGGATTTTGAAGGCCCGCGGTGACCTCATCGCCGCCATGTTGAGCGCCTTCTGCCGGACAAGAGAAGGGGCTGCAGGGGGAAAATCTGTGCATGCGCTTAACAACATGGCGGGATATATATATATACACACACACACACACACCTATCAACATTCCTTTCACTTTTAATTATTATTATTTTTAATCCTTGTCTACAATAATAAGCTGTCAATCCAAAATGGATGTAAACACTGAATTTGAAGACATACATATGTTGTCATTATCAACACTCCTTTCACTTTTAATGAATCTACAATGATAAGCTGTAAATCCGAAGTTATCAATGCAAGTATTATTCATCCATTCATAAACTGATCCATCTATTGATTTTTTCATTTATCCATCTCGATGAATGGACTCGTAAATTGAGTTTGAATACACGTGTGTTTCGTCAGTAGCACTGTCTTGTCAAGCAAAGAAATACAATTTGCAAACAAAGCTGCGCGTTCAGATTGAAGGTTATCTCCCTTGGCGATTCAGACTATTTTTGAAGTTCCATATTTTTGACCAGGATAATAGACCTCGTATGATCCTCATCAAAAATGTGGAAATGTGAAGTTTTCAGTTTCGCATGTCCAGTGCTTACGAGAGTCAGTTATGTGGCAGTAAAAAGTTGCATGATGATGATGATGATGAACACGCAACTTTTTACATCATCATCATGTATGGTCCTGGTCATGGATTTTTGGTGGATTGAGTTCCATGTCAGGCTGTTCGTCAGCATCAGTTTCGTGGCAATAATGAGTTCACGGTTTTTGATGTCGTACGATCGTATTCAAAAGTGTGGAGTTTTCAGTTTTCATGTCCAGATGTTTGTCATCTCCTGAGATAGGTCGCCATTCACACGTAAATGCATATAAATAAAAGTCTTTTAGGCTTTAATTGAACATTGTATTATTTTACTTTAATGCTTAGAAAAAGTAAACAAAACAAACATTGCATATCTGTATGTCCAACCCACTCTTCAACGTTCTGGCTTCAAAAAGGTGATTGAAATAAAAGTTGATTTCCTTACAGATAAAAGGCACATTACTACGTCATAGTATTTTAGACAATATTTTTAAAAACTTCTTCTCAAGAATTGTCACAAGAAGAATAAAGCTAACTGAAAAATCTAGTATTCCATGTTCCTCTAAATAAGTAGCAAAGGTGGTCAGGTAAAGTTTTCCAGGCGAGCATCGAACCGGCGAAGTTCTGACTGAAATATGAGTGCATTAGGCATCCACCAGGCTACGACGGCTCCTCACTTGGTGAAAGTTTTTTCAACTATTGAAAGCCTTTATTAGACACGTCTAGCATCCATTTTTAAATACTCAGCCACTCTAGTATTCGAAAGGTTACTGACAAAGAAGTCTGCTATGTGGATAGCCTACCTGTGGAAGCAATTTTTCTCTGTACTGATAAACAATCTCTTGCAAAACCTGCGGGGAAGAGAGAAGATTGAAGCCGACAACTTCACACGCACACACAAACACATACTTTACACTTAATATATGAACACTTCTCGTAGAACAATTTTCTAAACTACCTTTGTAAGCCAGCTTAGCAGAAAACGAGCCACACTGCAAGCTGTTTGAAATTTGCTCCATATTTTCTTTATAAATACAGAAATTAAACAAAAATATAAAAGTCTTTGTCTATCAAGCATCGACAATGGCATAGGAGCAACTAAACACACACATATATATATATATACATTAAAAAATATGAGAATCCAGCATACTCAAGGAAAGGTGGCTAAAAAGTACAAATGTCAAAATATTCTCTACAATCACAATGGCGTCTGTACACTAATTGGCACAAATACAGCATCATGGCAAGATCACGTTGACGACACTACGTGATCCCACGTCTTGCATTGCCTGGCGGGGTTTGGTGTTCAGAAGTGTGACGCTTGTTCTTGAAGATGGCGGTGGATGGTGTCAGTAGCTTCATGCAGCTGTTGTCGAGTTAAGTGGAGGAACCAAGAGAGCGGTCTGTAAGATAAAGGGAGACAACACGCTTAGAAAATTGAAAATGCTGAGTGTGAAGGATAGCATCAATAACCTCTTTATCTATATGACCCATCTTTCTATCTAATATACAGACTCGCACTTGTACACATACAGATACATACATAAAGCGGAGCAATTTATATTTGTAAGCACAGAATTTATATTAATAAGTAGCCATTCAACTAGGTGTAGAATACAAAATAGCTCACAGAAGTGAGTGAGAAAAAAGATTTGAAATCACCGTGAGGTGGAAGCACTCCTCCTTTCAAAATCAACAACAAAACAACAACAAGTATAGGAAGAGAGTGGGAAGTGAAACAGATGGAGAGGAGTTGAAAGAGGGAAGAGGGAGGTCGTCATGTACATTAGACTCTTCATGGACCGATAACTATACTGAGCTTTCAAAACACACACACACACACACACACACACACACACACACACACACGTTTATATTCATTAGACCACTTGAACTAAACTATAACACTATGCAGAAACATGTGATGTCCAGCTACACAGCGCACTGACCATAACTCGGTGGTGTGGGTCATTGATCACGCTCATGAGGCTGGTTGTGGAAGACTGCAGCCAGAATGGAATATGCTGTAAACAGAAAACAGAATGATTATGTTGTAATCGAATGTGCTGTAAACAAGAAACTGTGTGGAATATGCTGTAAACAGAAAACAGAAAGGAATATGATGTAAACAGGAGACAGACTGAAATGTGTTGTAAACAGGAGACAGAATGGAATGTGCTGTAAACAGAGTGCAAAGTAAGTGCTTTCCCCGGGATAGAGTGGGATATGCTATTAGCTAGAAGGTAAAGTTGTCTTTCGAAAAGAGTTTCTCGACCCCGCTAGTCCATGTCTTGAGGCGTCAAGTTAAGGACATAATATAGTGAAACCTTGTCTTCTGGTTTGTCGACGCCATGTTTATAAGCAGCAGAAACCGTGAGAACATTTTCATAAGCAAAACTTGCTGCTCAAGGGTTAATCAAAACGGTGTCAATGCGAACACACATAAAGGGAGTTATTCAAAGGAACTATTTCACAGTCTCCTCGGTGGTTTACTAAAGGATGTCATCAGAGTAACGAAACTGAAATATAAAGCTTGCGAAAATGTATACTAGTTTTGTTTTAACTGCCTCTGCTCGATACATTCAAACATTCATATCACTGAATCGGACACCGCATTCTGAAGCAAAGGTACTTACATGTTGTTATTATAATTCACGGTCCACTCTACCTTTATTAACAGCTTGTCGTATTTCATGTTGCAAACACATTCAATGGCAGAACTCTCCCCACTCCATCAGCACGTTCAAAAGCAAAGCCTGCGCAGCCTTGTAACTATTGTAAAAAGACCGATTGTAAGGGTCCGACAAAATATAAGTATAGACATCTTATCTCGTAACAGTTATTTATCACAATCAATAATATTCCCTCACTATGGGCTATTATCATTAAGAAAATAAAATTTTAAGATCTCTATCATTTGTTTTCTTAAATGTCGAGCGGTTATTTCAGACGATCACATTTTGTGTCTACAGTAAACATTAATTGCTGACCTTAAGATTTCTTCCTTGCAAAAATACTTTCCACTCTTAATTAATCAAGTGCCACGCAGACATTTAATGATAACACTGGTCATAGTATACGTAGCATATCAGTGGAGATTGAGTGATGCTTTCGTGCCAAGAATTTACACGAAGGAACGCTCAGACTTCTTTTGCCGGTAAATGCTGCGTAAGTGAGTTAACAGTTTTAAATTAAAAAAAACCCACGACACCCATGTACTCTGAAGTGCACAGAATTTGAAGCTTATTCTCGCACATCTCACGGTTCTGTTCAATTAGTAGGGCAGAGGAAGTGGCTCAGCTGTAGCTAAACTGTAGTCGGCTATTTCTCGCACGTGCAGATGCTCAGCTATACCGGAGTGGAAGAAGAGCGATCCTGCCAGCCCGCCATCTTCCATGTTTTATTTGCGTTCACGTGCTTCGGAAGTCTCGCAACTCATGCCCAGAGTGGATTTTTGTTCCCATGGCGACATATCTGCGAGAACGGATTTCAAGCTCTGCAAACCGGAAAAAACTTCTGAGGTGTTGCCAATCTTGACCTCATGGGATCCTTCCATTTAAGACTTATCCTGTGATCAGAAAAAAATCGTTTTCATTACCTTAATCGACGTTTTCCGGTAGTGGGTGTAAGAAGACGTTTGTTAATGTTTCATGATCTTTATTACTTTTTATACTGGATTCGCCATAATATAAGATGCACTGTATTTAAATTGTCTTTCAGCATGCGGTTAAGAAATGTTAATAAGATATACTCGGTATATATATCATGACATTTTCAAGTTTAAACATAATCGGATTAGCTCCACCCTGCTATTTATCTTCTGTGGAAGAGGGCATGAATCTCTCTCTCTCTCTGTCTTACACACACACACACACACACACACACACACACACACACACACACACACACACACACACACATGTGACATGCACACCGATCTTGATGGCAGTGAGAAGGCACCAATTCAAGCCGCTGTCGAGAAAATGGGAGGCAACTCTTCCGGTTCAAAAGACAGGTACCTTAAGTGGTTATGCACCTTACAGGCACTTTACTGTTCTCACACCTCTCGCATATTTTGGATCTGCGAAGAAAAATGTGTTTCGTTTATAAACGTCACAGATTTATAAACATCACTTTGAATTTAAACTAGTGCCTGTATGTTTTTGTCTGTGCTTCACTTTCACAAGTGAAACACAATCCATCCGCTCGCGCGAGCACAGACGCACACACACGTACGCTGTCTTTGAATATCATTTGTTTGTACTTTTTGTCCCTCTATTTAACTTGCTGTCACTTATTCGTAGTGTGTTTGCGTGCGTTCTTTATCCTTTATACTTTTTTACTACTTCGATATTTTGATTAACTGTTGGCATTGCAGCTACGAAATCGATTGTATAGTTGTTGACTGTTGGAAAAAAAAACTTATTTGTGAATGACCTGAATTACCTGCTATCAAGTTACACACCACTGACAAATTTAAAAAATAAAAGAAAAAAACCGATTATCTCCATGAATGCGACACAAACAAGGGACATTAAACAAATGGTCTTGGACTTTCTCTAGCCGAATTTTCTTTCGCTCTTGTCAAGGGACGTACTGAACACACGCATTGTATGCTTTTTCCTTTTCCCCTATTATTAAAAAAATAAGCTGTGCCATTTTCAGTCATTAAGCTTAGGGCGTGTGTATTGCTTACCGTGTGTTATCAAGAGCGATAGTAACGTGTCGATTATACGTTGTGGGCTGTGGTGACAGTTTCTACTGCGATAACGAGTGGTTTATATACAGCTATGTGTAAATCTGCGTGCATGTGTGTCTGTGTGTGTTTCTCTTCATTTAAATAATAATAATAATAATAATAATTTAAATTCAATAGCGTTATATTAGGTCCTATCTGCAAGCTCATGGCGATTACCAAAAAATAGTCACACTGACAGACATAGAAGGACGCACGCAACATAACATAGACTTTAATATGATATGAAATAACTGTCTTGCTATTTATTCCTTGATACACCTCTACTATCTCACTCACCTAGGTACTGTGACTTTGCAATATATCTTCTTCTATATTTCTTTGCTTCTTTTATTCTTTCCTTTTTCCTTCTTCTGTTCTCGTCTCTAGCCTATGAAAGACACTGTGTTTCATATAAGTTCTATGCCCATTTTACAATCCCAAAAATTCTTCAGGCCTATACTGATCAATAAATGTGTAGCGGGAGCGCTAGACAGCTTGTACCGCGGACGGTACTTTCTCCCTTCCACCCTGCACCCCCTTCCACCCTACGCTTGGTCGCACGAGCGGAGCGTCGCGAGGCAGGCAGACCGCACAACGGATGACGTAGCACCCAGCTACTTCGGTATAAATACCAAAGAAAAGTCAGTCTCTGGACCTGTTTGCCGAAAGGCGACTGGACCAGGCTGAAAAGCACTCTTGTCCCCCCCCCCTTCCCTCTACCCACCCTGAGTACGAGAGGTACCTGTTTGCCGAAAGGCGACTGGGCAGGCTGAAAAGCACTGTCATCACTCAACCCCCTCTTTCACTGGTCCTCTCGTGCAGACCTTGCCAACCATAAGCCCAAAAAGGCCTGAATGGGCGACCTTGTCGCATTTATCCCAAACGGATGACTGATGAAAGAGTGCATGTCAGTTGGTGCATATATTGACCCAAATGAAGTGATTGATTTAAAAGTTGGCAATAAAATCACAGTTGGAAGAGACAGCGGGGCAAAAGAAAAATGGTTGCTGCGACAATTTTTATTTTGGAGCAGTATGCGGGAAAACAACTGTGGTGATGCTTGGCTTAGGTATTTCGTTTCCGAGTACGCTGAAAGACAATCACCCAGTTTTTAAAAAAAGTTTTATTGGAAAGTGTCTGAAAGCTGATTTGATGATAATTCGGATTCCAAGAAGAAAGGGAAAACAGACTTGGAGACCAAAGAAAAAAGAGCTGCAAGTTTAAGATCTAGTGACACGCTTCATGTTAGAGAAAGTTGTCTTAAAGACTACAAGGAGCGAGGAAACAGAGAACAATATGGCTTAATAAGCATTTGTTAATTTTTTTTTAATTAAGTGCAGAAAACAGCAGAAGTACAATTTGGCTGGAAAAACAAAATTTATCAACCAAGGATTTTTTTTTATAGAAGCCACTGTTGCCTGACATATAAGGCTGTAAAGATGAAACAATAACTTTACTTTCTCTTTCCCCCCACACAATCATAAGTCACGGTATTTACTGTCTTACCTCAGATCCAGCTGAACTTTCTCCAGATTGTTGACTGCTTTCTCCAATAGAAGTAACTTATCTTGATCTTTTTTCATTTTCTTTTACGAAGAACCTGAAAGACAGCGATATCATTGAGATATGTAGATAATATTTGCGAAAACGTTTCTGTAACGAAATAATGTTCTTCTTCCCCTGTTTTCTATAAAGCATCACACACTGCGAGCGGAATACAAGAAGAGAAATATTTCAATGTTCCAGTAGATCAAACGTTTGCAATAACAATGCTGCTTGCTCCTCCGATTTTATTTCCCTCCTACACATTAAGTGCCCAAAAACTTTAATAGGTAATTGTTTACTACTGATAATACAATGTCCATGCACATGTAGAGAAAAGGAAATGCTTAAACAAACAGTGTACCAACAGGACATAAGAATGTTCAAACAAACCAACACCATGATGAAACTTCTTCAACTGTTACCTTTTGTTTGACCTCGAATGATCTAGTAAAGTCGATCTAATATACTAACAAGAAGCACGCACTTCCTTGTCGACAGTGTCAGCGCTCTAACCACTCGGCAAACCGTCGTCTGTTTGATCGGGCTCCATGTCTGGTCACATGATCCGGAAAGCCGAGGCCGAGGTGTGCAGCTGAAGAGGTGTTGGCGAATATAAAATGGTGAACTGATCGGAGATTGCTGTACTCACCTGTGGCCACCAAGTGGGCAGCGCGCTGTCAGAAGCTGCATCCATCTTGGCCTTCATCCCTCACCCTCCCACCCTCAGACGAGGGAGGGCGAAATTTGTGTTTTACGCCGAGCCAGCAACTAAAGGCTATATCACGGCAAAGCAGCCAGCCCTGTAAACAGATGCCACATGCAGAGGAAGAACAGCGTGCCGGAGACGAGACCTGAACCCAGGATAGCCAACCCTCACTTTATTTGTGACAGATGCTAACTGTTGCGCCACAGGACCGCCCACCCTCAGAAGACCAGTCGGGTGTCAAGCAGAGGTCAATCAGCAAGATTGAATGGAGCTTAGTATGAATGTTTATCTTGTAAGCTTATTGATGTGTAATGTTGAACTCCTATACTTTAATTCGGCGGACATAATGGCGTAGATAAAAAACATAGCTCCCTCCCCTCCAAAAAATTGTTTTCTTTCATTGGGCGTGGGAGCCATGTATCGACCCATATATACAACTGCTCTGCCCTCTGGATATTGCTGTTACGGACAAATGCGTCTGTCTGTCTGCCCTATATTGTATAAATCATAAAAAAGTTGTTACGATGAAAAAATAGAGAGGAGCTTAAACTCCAGACCAAATAATCCTAAATAACAGCTGCCAGCAGTCATATAAAAACAAAGTTGCCTCCCCTAAACAGACAAAAGAACACAATCTGCTAGCTAAACGGTATTTATCTGTTTAGATCAGTTACTGGAAACAGCTGGCGTACTCGCCCAGTATCTTTGTTGAACATATATATATCAAGCTGATGCAATATTTACAAGCTTTATGCATTGTCGCTTTTTTACACCCAACTAAATATTACAGTGCAGTATATATTATGGCACTGAAAGCATCAGTATTAGTACCTTCTTACACCCCTAACCTCGCAGTGCTTGTAGAAACAGGATAAAAACTTAACAGAATTTATAATACGGATCCTGCTACAGGACGGCATAAATCTTCATGAGGATTGCAACAGCGATAACACGAATGGTCAGGCTGAGTAGCATTTGTCCCACCAACACTATCAGGTCTGCTACAAAGCACTGGGTGTACGTCTCTCATAGTTACCATCCTGTTTGACGGATCCCAGACGAGGTCTATCCTGGCTGACGAGGAAAAATGATTCCATGCAAGTGTGACCATCTGCATGAGAAATCTACTGTAAATTGGCTAGCTGGAAGAGCAACTACTCTCCCTTGCTTGATTTCCTTCCAGCTTACAGCATATCTTGATGACATGACACTCGATAGACATGTAGCAGCTGTCTGTCAGTCTGCCTACTTTGAGATCCGTAAGATCAGTGCCATCCGTCATTTTCTCTCTACACACTCTACCAACACTCATGTCTGTGTGTTTGTTTCTCGACTTGACTACTGCAACTCCTTGCTGGCAGGCTGCCCCTCATCCCTCATTGAGAGACTCCAGAGAGTACAGAACTCCGCTGCTCGTCTGGTGCTTAGAGCCACGAAAAGGGACCATGTCACTCCTCTCCTTCGTTTTCTACACTGGCTACCCATCCGTTCACGCATCCAGTACAAACTGTCTGTGCTGTGTTTTAATTTCTTTGCAGGCTCCTGTCCTGATTATTTCTCTGAACTTCTCATCCCTTACGTTCCGGCCAGACAACTACGCTCTTCGTCTGACGACCGTATCCTAACTGTTCCTGTCACCAGAACAACAACATATGGTCACAGGATTTTTGGCCACTGTGCAGCAAAACAATGGAACTCTCTCCCTTTCCATATCCGCCATCTTCCTACAATTGAATCTTTCAAATCTGCACTGAAAACGCACCTCTTCCTTGAGCATTTCTCCTAACAGAGTCCACACAATGCTCGTCCTTCTTACCCTCCCCACTTCTGCTCTTCCTAATTTTCTACCATCTTTCTCTGCAGAATCACTATATTTTCTATATTTCTGTTACTTGGTGTCTTTTTGTGTTTTCCATCTTTGTTTTCTGTTTGTCGTTAGTACTATCGTTTATTCTTGCGCCCCTCGTGTTCTATCCATGTAGTCCACGTCTCTTCCTTGTTTTTAAGCGCTAAGAGCATGCTCTCTATGAGTGTGAATATGCCCTATAAAAATCTTCATTTATTATTATTATTATTATTATTATTATTATTATTATTATTATTATTATTATTATTATTATTATTATTATTATTATTTTATTATTATTATATCTTTTGGCCATCTGATCTGGAAAGGCGAGGCCGAGCGGAAAATTGCTGGCAAATTAAAAACATGAACTGACTGGACATTACCGGGATGATGTAGATGCTGTAGCCATCAAGGCATTCACCCACTCACCCACCAACCTCAGACGACCGGTATCGGTTCAGACAGAGGTTAACCAGCTCGGGTAAAGTGAATGAATGATGAATGTGAATGTTAATGTTTAAGGTGTGATATATTGAATTCCCTAACCCTAAAAAGGACAAATGATTTCGTTGCCTTGCGAGTGGTCTCGGCAGAGAAGATGGTAAGAAAATAGACATCAGCGACAACAGCGATGACAAGGCTGAGCAGAATATGGAACAGCAGCAACATCAACTTTGTCACAAAATACAGGCTGTACATGTTCCTCGCCGTCCAAATCCTGTTGTACGACTGTAAGACGTAAGCCTTACTCACCGACACTTTCATAAAACAATCGCTACGATACTTATGATCTTTCGAAAAATGGTCTTTAGTGTGAAAGCTTCGAAACAAGAGGATGAAAATTGTGGAGAGGTAGCTCTAGTCGTGTACAAAGGCAAATGCCGTCCATTCCCTTGTTATTGGGATTACTTCCCATCTTCCGCTCTTTCATACAACACTAATACATACATGACTTTCTCATCGCCTTTAATTTTTCACCATGAAAATCAGATATCAATAAGTCTACCTTTAAATACCACTTTTGGTATGCTTAATATGTCGGACTTTTTACACAACGTTAAAACAATATTTTACATTTAATCTTTTATTCTGTGATTAAATGTTGATAGAAACGATCCTCATTCTTTTTATTTACAAAAAAAATCAAGTAAGAGAATGAAGCTATAATCGGACTGCACAAAGAGTCTTATGCAAGAAAAATACTTTCAAACATGACATCTGGGAAGGTTAAGAATGTGCTTTTTTTTCTTTCCTTTCTTCCTTGTGTTCCGTAATTATTGTATAAGGCGTACAGTGCGTGTCGTACTCGTCCTATTTATATTTGAAGGATTGCATGTCGATCGTGACGCCAAGCTATTTGGAGCAGACGACACACGTGAGAATCTTCTCGTTTTTATATGGTGGGCAAGGAAGACTACCGCACACAGATATGGTATAATACAGGCGCTGACTGTCAAGCATCGGACCTCCCCCTGCTCGCTCTTCCATAGTTTCGTCGATGCAGACGTAGTCAGAGGACGCCTTGTAGTCGCCGTATCCTGCCATCACGTGACCTGTGTACTCCATCGTCCAGGTAGGCGGACAGACATTGGTAGCCGGTATCATGATGGTGGTCGCATGCTGTGATCTGTGAAATACGTGAAATTATTCTCATTGGTGATACGATACATCGCAATTATTAGCTTTGCAGACCGTTTCATGTCAAGTTAAATTGCTCTTCACTCTAGTTTTTTTCTATAGTGTTATTCCCATGTAGGCACAACGCACTTTACAAGAGTGATACCAATGCGATCAAGCAAGCAACACACACACACACACACACACACACACACACACACACACACACACACACACACACACACACACTATTTAAATGCATATATGCAGTCCCCCACACACATAGCTATACAGTGAGGACATATGAATATATACAAAAAGCAAGAAGAGAGAAAAGTGTCGGTAGCTGGGACTTGAAGCCGATATTAGGCCAGTGTCGGCACATGAGGTGGACGCATCAGTGGGCTAGGGCCTCAAAAGAAGGGGTAAAAATCTTGGGTCACGAACGACGTCCGAGATCTCTGCGGTGAAAGGACGGAAAGAGAAAGGAAATGCAAACCCAAAGCAACTTCATACATAAAAAAGTTAATTGTGCCATCTGAAAAATGATGAAGGCAGATAGGGTAGGAGAACTAGATCAAGGGCCAGTGCCGGACCATAGAGGAAGAAATGGCACGGGGTGACAGCAAAAAGGTTTACTATCAAAAACCCCACCCAAGACTTCAGCAATGGCCGAAAAAGCACCACTATACTTAACTGATGGACTGAATATTGCAAAGGCCTGTACAGCTTTTAGCTGAAGACAGGTCCTGCTTGAAAGTGAACGTAAAAAGTAGATTTTACTTGCAGATACGGAGGAGAGAATCCAGGCACTCGAAAACAACTGACTGAAGATGCTGCTTCAGATATACAGAGAACAGAAACTAATGAATTTCTACGAAGTGTGGTCGCTATACTCCCAGGACACCAGAAACCCCAACTTCAACAGTCAAGCGGAGCAAGCTGGTCTTGTTTGTCCATGTGACCCGACACGACATTCTATCCTCCAAGTTAGTCTGGAGGGTGGTCGATGCCGTGGTGGCAGAGGAAGAACGGACGAACGTCAAAGACTGGACTGGTCGTCTTGTGAACGATCTCCTACGACATGGGTGAGTAGTGGGCCCTGTCAGCTGCCGCGTTTATTCATTTGCTTCCCCACCAAGGCACAGATGACTGATGACAAGCATGTCAGTTAGTGTGTATTGACAAAATTCAAAAGTTGACAATAAAATCACAGTTATGAGAGTGCGGGATAAATCAGTCTCGGGACAACAAATTTGGTGCGACGTTCATTGGAACAGTTCGCGGGAATGCAAGTGTAGCGATGCTTGATTTAAGTATTCTGATCCGAGTACGCATAAAGCCTATGATGCAGTAACAAAATGTCTTACTGGAAAATGTCTGAAAAGCTGTTTTGATGATAATTCGGACTCCACGAGAAGAGAAAAAGAAGAGTTGGAGACCAAAGAAAATGAGCTTCAAGTTTAAGATTTAGTGAAATTTTTTATGGGAGAGAAATCTGTCTTGGACTATAAGAACCAAGGAGACAGAAAGAAAAATCTGGCCTAAAAAGGATACAAAAAGAATTTTTAAAAATCAAGCGCAGAAAACAGCAGAAGAATTTTTTTTTATTAAAGCAGCCGGTGGCTGGCATATAAGGCTGTATAGAAAAAACAATAACTTTATGACCTTAAGCTCTTACCTGCACACTGCACAGACGACATCCGAGTAATGCTTAGGATCAGGACACACATGGTACTCCACCCCGTATACAGTGGACTGGCCGCATGTGGTCCGCTTGAAGTCATCGTAGACAGGGTCTGAAGGGAGACACAGGAGATTTGATCCTGACCCTGTGTGAGTCCAGAGCGGTCCACCAGCGTACCCTGCAACATTTGAAAACATTTTAAATAGTTTCTATGGGCCTGCCTAAGACAGTAACATTGTTCCAGACAGAGTTTGAATGCTTTTGAGCTGCAGATGATGCGATGCTTTGGGGGAGGACAGGGCCATTTTTCACGAAAAAGAAAACGGTGTTTGGCCTCACTACATACATAGACATTCCAAATTAACTGAGTGTAGCTTAAGTAAGAAAAAAAATGATAACCAGAAGATACTCACCCCAATAAACTCTTTCTGATATCGCCGGACAAGCTGAGCTTCCCCATCGTGTAAAGGTAGACCCTAGACAAGAAAAACGTGTCAGAACAAGGTTAATGATCAAGAAAAAGAGGATTTTACAAAAAATAGATGTGTTTAATTAATGAATAAATGAAGGAAGGAATTTGTTTTGAAAATTACATAAATTATAAAACAGGTGTATAAGGCTATTATTCACGAGCTGGAAAGGACAAAAAAACGATGATATACCATTTTTAGAAAATAAAGCTGCTTTTGTCATCATATACCTGTAAGCCTTCCTGACTGATGTGAACTTCTGATGTCCTTCGACAGATCATTCAACTTCTCCTTCAAACGGATTCTTTCGTCTTGCAGTAAATGATTTAACCCATCTTGTTCTTTCCCATTTTCTTTGTGAAGAGCCTGGAAAAATGAACAGAACATGTGACTTTGATATGTAGATTATTTTTATGTATTTACTTTTGCGACTAAACGACTCCTCTGTTTCGGTCGTTACATTGCAAAAGAATAAACGAAACAATACGATGAAATATTGCTACAACAATACGCGAGCACTTGGATTCCTGAATAAGTTGCGCAGGCGTTTATGTTTCCGTCTACACATGAGTTCCTCATACATTTTAATAGGTTACTTCTGGCTCTCCAATGCTCAAACACATTGACAGAACGGAAGATCTAAACGATATACGTTACAGGTGACTCCGACCTTGTGCCGGGCTGATTGTTGTAGGTCTTCGCTGCTAGACGCTCAAGTGCATATACATGGGGATTCAGTTATCACTGTTCCAGACAGATGGTATGAAAGCTTAAACAATCCTAGGCTGAAACTTCGAATTTAAAGTGACAGCAGGGAAGCAGAAAGTTGTGTGTGGTGTCCGTTTGCCTGACCAACATGTTTAAGGAAGAGAAAAAAGAGTGGAGAGGGATCGGGGTTACCTGAGAAAGTAGCTGAAGCTGATGGTCCAGGAAGTCCACAATTTTGTCGTAACTGATAAGTCTTGACGGACTTTCAATACTACTCTTGTTATGACCGGCGGTCGACTTGGAGAGGGCGCTGATAAACAGGCAGACCATCACCACCAGCTGCTGTGATGCCATGTCTGTTGTCCCACAGAGAGTCAGCCGTCAATCAGACAGTCGTCTGGCGATCGAGACTAATCTACATCACTCTCCGTCCCCTGTTGTATCGGGTTAGAATCTGAAGCAAACACAAAGAATAACTCTCTGTCAGAAACCTGATGCGCGGTATGGATCTTATTCAGATTTTGGAGTTGTTAAGTAGGGTCAGACTTATTTATTTTCATAAAACATGCTGATAGTTCACGGGTAGGCTGTGCTTCGAAGCTTGAAAGCAGAAACATTGCATGAAAGATCGAGATCGGGCTGGCAGCTGGAGTAGAGTTACACGAGCCAAAGTTAAAACAATGTTTATTAGCAGATCAAATTACTTGTGTGAGTTCAGCAACATCAGCCTTGCTAAAATAAAGCGAAAACAGGAAAAAAAGCATAACATCTGACCACACAAGGGCCATAGTACAGTAAGAGCTGGAAAGAGGAAAAGGAAGATCATAGGAAAAACCGTGGTGGTTAACAACACTCCAATTTTTATCTCCACTTCAGTAGACGGCTGCTTCTTGCTCCTCCTTCCTACCTCCCTGTCCTTGGATCGTATCCCATGAGGCACTACTGTGCTGTCAGAAGAAGGGACATCATGAGAATAAGCTACTAGCTGTTACTGGTGGCTCCAAATTTGTTTAAATCTATTGTGTAGTGCAGATGAGAAAAAGAGTGATGCTCCTACTTTTAACAGGCTAGAGGGCGACAACTGTCCATGTCATTTCGTTTTTTGCCCAAAGATCTGCGTCACGCTTGGTGTCTACTGTTGATATCTCCTTCTGTTAAGCCGGTTGTTATCTTCTGGATTGGTTTTCTGTGCCTAAGCTACGCAGTTTCTTTCCAAGGACAACCTCGTTTACTAGCAGTCTCTACTACCACATCTGCGCCATTGATGGATACTGGTTGTATGTGTTTGTTCAATATCATTCCGATTTTTATGTAAGTGTGTGAGTGTGTAAGTGCACAAAGTTAAGTAACTGGGGCCAGTTCCACAACACGTTTCTAAACCTTAAAACTGTTCTAAAGAAGCAAAATCTCTTCTTAGCCATTTTGATGCATTGCAGAAAAACATACAAAAAATTGTACTGACAGGACAGCAGACTTAACTTTATCTTACTAAAAAGCAGTTTTAGTTTAAAAAACTCTAAAATTGTGGTATGCACTTTAAATTAATTATCTAAATAGAGTTAAGGCTTAAAAGTGTTTAAAATTAGAAATGTGTTGTGCAACTGGCCCCTGGAGGCTAACTTCGAAAACATTTCTAGGCACGACGTCAGTGCCAACGGAGTACTTGGTCAACAGTCGACTCGTCTTCAGCTTTCTTCAAAGTTAATGTGCGTATCTATATTAGAGTGAAGGGGAGTTTTAACAGGAGCTAACAGCACTATAACATTGAAAGTACGGATAGTATTAGGAGACAAACTGGTCTATGTATTCATTTCACACAACCTGTATGTTAATAAATATTTGTTGTTGTACTTCGAGTCACAGGTCACAATTCTTAGTACGGGTAGAGCAGAGGTGGGGCTCCGGGGCGGCCCCTTGCAGAATTATGTGAATGTAGATTACAACATAACTGTCCCCCACTATACCAGTTCTCCGGGGCCAATGTTTCGCGTTTGACGAGACATTGTTACAGCCTGCCAGATGTTGCACCTGCCCTTCATAAAACAATCGCTACGATCCCTTATTATCTTGCGAAAAATGATCTTTTGATGTGGAAGCCTGTTGCCATGTGGTTAGGTAACTCTAATCGCGTACAAAGGCAAATGCCATTTATTTCTTTGTTACCTCCCTTGTCATCTTCATTAATTTCGTACGACAGTAAAACGTACATGACTTCTTTTTCGCCTTTGAATTTGCGCAATCAGATATTAAGAAGTCTTCTTTTAAAAATCTCGGATTTTGAAACAACACTAAAACAAGATTTTACAGATAATCTTTTATTCTGCGATTAAATATGGATAGAAAGGATCTTCAATCTTTTTTACAACAAATCCAACGAGAGAATGACACTACAGCCTTACTGTACATAATATAGTCTTATGCAAGAAAAATATTTTCAAACGTAACATCAGGAAGGGTTAAGAATACAAACTTTAAGCTTAGTTTATGCTTTTTCTTCTCTTCTTACTTCTTTGTTCTCCGTAATTATTGTATAAGGCGTACAGTGTGTGCCGTCGTCCCATTAATATTTGAAGCATTGCATGTCGATCGTGACGCCGAGTTATTTGGAGCAGACGACACACGTGAGAATCTTCTCGTTCTGATATGGTGGGCAGGGAAGACTACCGCACATAGATATGGTATAATACAGGCGCTGACTGTCAAGCATCGGACCTCCCCCTGCTCGCATTTCCATAGTTTCGTCGATGCAGACGTAGTCAGAGGACGCCTTGTAGTCGCCGTATCCTGCCATCACGTGACCTGTGTACTCCATCGTCCACGTAGGCGGACAGACGTTGGTAGCCGGTATCATGATGGTGGTCGCATGTTCTGACCTGATAAAGGGAATTATTACTATTGATGTTCATTAGCACAATTATTTTCTAAGTTATCGACAGGTACAGTAATCTTAATTCCAATGCCCTTTTCACTGATGCCCACATATAAACAGCGTGTTATTGACAATCTGCATCTGCATTCAGATTCCCCATAACGATCGTTGCTGTAGTCGTTGATTATGAGTGTAACGGTCTCTGAAGGACAAAAACACGTAGCTCCCTCTACCAAAACGAGATGAATAAAAACTAAAACTAAAAAAAAGAGCACTATACAATCGTCGTCGTCATCATCATCTTCAATAAAGGAAATAATTGAGAATACTTACCTGCACACTGCACAGACGGCATCGGAGGTGTGTTTAGGATCAGGACACACATGGTACTCCACCCCGTATACAGTGGACGGGCCGCATGTGGTCCGCTTGAGGTCATCGTAGACAGGGTCTGAAGGGAGACACAAGAGGTTCGATCCTGACCCTGTGTGAGTCCAGAGCGGTCCACCAGCGTATCCTGCAACATTTAAAATCCATACCGTGTTGCTGCTGTTAAGATTATTTCTAATCCTGATGGATGTTCCAGACAGAGACGGAAATGGCTTCAACTAGGGATTTTAGCTGTATCTTCATCTTAAAAAGATCTCTTTTTATATGCAACTCTACATGTCTTACAAGAGTATCATTGTTCACCACTACATTGTTAGTTTAATAGCATAATCACGACAATACAAAAGTATAAACCGATATAGTATGAAAAGCGTTTCAGATGCTTACCAACATTAGGCAGGCACAACAGGGAAATTGAGTTAGGAGAGTAAAAAATAAAAACTAAAGAGGCCTAAGACTTCTCGGGTTTTCACAGATCCGGAAACCCTTTGACTGTAAAGAACTACTGATCCATCACCCTGTGGCAGCTAAGCAAAGGGATGCTGGGGTGGGGGGTGAGTTCAACTGCTAAAACCCACGGTTGAAGAACTGCTAGGAACTAAAACGACTAGAAAATTCGACTGTTTTTAGACCAGGTAGAAGTAGAACTGAACAAATCAACTTGTCTGACCTAATAGAAAAGTGACTGCAACATTATGACTTTTCCACAACTTTCTCGACTTTCACAAGGCATTTGGAAGAGTCTGGCATGAATGAAGGGATATAGCATACTACAAGTGGAGAGAACCTACTAAAGTCAGTGAGGAGCTCAAACCTCAAACAGTGCAATGCTCTTAGACAACCAGCCGAAGAAGTTTTTTTTTCCTTCAGACAGTAGTAAATTCCTTCAAGGATGATTTCTTTTGCCAGTATTAGTTAACATCGTCTTTGAGAATATCATGCAAGAAAACCTTCATGACAATCACACTTCCATGTCCATCTGTTTCAGCACAATTCGCGATATGCGCCTCACAGGGGACATTGATCTAATGGCTGGCAACAACAACTTCCTCGTCAGTCCCAAGAACCCATTCTGGCAACAGTGAAGCGACGTAAGTTTGTCTGGTTTGACCGCAAGACCTGGCATAATACTCTTTACAACATCCTTTATAGAACACTTGAGAAATCCCGATGCTGAGGTTGACTAAGGGAACAAATTAAAGAAACAGACCTCACTCTGCCGCAGGTCCTTGTGCATGCTCAGGAAAGGCAACACTGGGGAACTTCGTAACTTTGTGACTACCCAACCCTTGCCCCCAACGAGGCCCCCGGGTCAACGGGTCAACTAGCTCAGGTCAACCAGTACAGATGAAGGGACTGACAACGCATTAAATCGTACAGTTTAGTTCAGTAGATAATATGATGATATCTGTATGCAGGGAGAAACACATGCAGTGACTCACCCCAGTAAACTCTTTCTGAAGTCGGTGGACATGTGGAGTTTCCCCATCGTGTAAAGACAGACCCTGAACGACACAATGGAGAGGATAATGAGTTTCCTCATAATGGGATAACATAACAATAAATCGAGGATCATAAAAGAGACTGGAAGAACCAAATCGAATATTTCATCAACTGCATGGATATATTTGTTTTTTTTAATTACAGAAAGTGTAAAACTGAGCTTCAAAATCTAATATGCATCGGGGAGAGGGGTAGAAAAGTAAACAACAAATACTATTACACATCCCCAGAAACCTGCCCCCTCTTCAGTACTCACCTGTCAGCCTCCTTCCAGACTCTACACTAGACCGTAGTGCAGTTACTTCATTCGCCAGAGAACTCAGTCTCTCCTTCAGGATGGTTATTTCGTCTTCTTCAGAATCGTTCTCTGGACACCTGAGCCCAGAAAAGGTAGAAAAGTACATTATAACAAAACAAAGGCTTTTTAGTTGTTTTTTTTTCTTTCTGCCGAATCTATTTCACCCACACAAACAGAATCGCACACATAGAACCCGAAGATGTTAACAATGTACCTTAGTACTTTCTGTACTGCTTCCAAATTGTTAGCCGCTTTCTCCAAGAGAAGTAATCTTTCTTGTTCTTTTTCATTTTCTTTGTGAAGAAGCTGAAAATGAGATTGGAGATAATTTTTATATATAAATAAAAATATTTTGTAATGTTTATTTTCTCTGTTCTAATTTGAGCAAAGGATTTAGATGCATGATGAAAGACACCAGCAATTTGTATCTCACTCTTCATTCTCTAAGCTTCCATTGCACAACCTAGGAGACGGAGATCAAAAGTACAAGTCTGTGTGTGTACGTGTGTGTGTGTGTGTGTGTGTGTGTGCGCGCGCGCGCTTGTGTTTTTTGTGAGTGTAAAACTGTCACGGATAGACCCGTGAAAGTAATGAATGACAGAAATGGAGTTAGCTCCCTTGTTTGTTTTGTACAGCAGGGTTAGTGACCCTTGGGGTATATGTTTGCTATGGTTGGAAAGCGTGACGTAAAAGATGAGTATGACGTGGGGTGTCGTCTGCAAGAGCGCAGAAGTTTCTGGAGAGAAAGAACAAATGATGGTTTGAGTGGAATGTACCGGTGTGTGTGTGTGTGTGATTTTTCGAGAAAAGTAAACAAGGTCGGCATTTCGAGTATTGCTGGGAGTATATAGGTTAGTGTTTCGCCAGTTGTTGTGTTTCTACTGGTTTATTAAAAAAATTGGAATATTGCTGTGTGTGTGAAAAGATTCGTCAGTTGCTGTGTTTCTGCCAGTGGATTCTATATTGGAAGTAATTGCTGTGCTTTTGAAGATTCGTAGTGTTGTTTATTTTGATATAATTTCAAGGAGTATTACAGGCAAGTGTATCTGTGGGTGCGTGAGTTGTGATCAGACGTTGACAGTGTGAAGTGGTCAGGTCCGTTTTGAGAAACTGTTGAACATTGGAAGAAAATTAAGCTGATATAGAGAAGAGACGGTGCGCGACGTTTGAGTGGAAGGTTGAAAGAAGGCATTTACGTTGTTGAAAGGATATTTAGAATATTAGTAGGGTTTAATTAATCATTAATTTAGCTGCGATTTATGTTGATGTAACTTTTATTTGAAATTCGTTGAGTGTGGGAAAATATTTGGATTTTTTTTAATTATAGAGATATAGGAACCCACGTGCAGGTCTTTGTACTTTGTTGTGTGAAAGGACACGTGAAGAACGCTGTGAGGTCAGTGTGTGTTGTATGTGACTCGTCCACACGTCCCGTGCGTTCTTGACAAAAACATAGCATTAAACATAGCTATACAACAAATATTGTGAGGGATGACATTTTTTCCTTTTTGTTCCTAGGTTGTTTTTGTCATACGTTACATAGGAGCAATTTTTTTAAATTCAAGAGATGGGCCGATTTGCATGCATAAGTACTTTGTTTCTTCACGAGCAAGTGCCGTGAATGGCAGTGGATATAGTGTACTAATAGGGAAATACCAGTAGCCAAACCAGCTCTTGGAATGGGTTAGTCAGGTTGGCTGACAGTTTAGAATCAAGAGATTTTAGTGGCATCTGCCTGAGTGCGCAATTAAGTTTAAGAAAAAAGAAAACGAGCAGAAGAAGTCAGTAAGAGCGATTACCTGTAAAAGTTGACGAACTTGATCGTCAATGAAGTCAAATCTTTCATGGTAACTGTTCGGTCTCCACTTTCTCTCAGTACTTCCAGAACTACCTTCGTTATTTCCGGACATCAGTTGAGTACAGAAACAACCGAAGAAGCTGAAGAATATCGCAATGTGCAGCAAAGTCATGTTTCTTTTCATCTTGTTTGTCTTGTAGAGACTCAGCCACCTGCTACACACAATGAGAAACTGTGTACCGTGAAATTAATTCTGCTGCAAGGCAGTAAATAGGACAGCTTCAACAACAGAACCGGATATCCTGAAACCTACGGGCCGTGCTCATCTTGTTTACAACACATTTCTCTTTCCCTGTCTCTCTCAAGGGTCTGTCCGTAAGCACAACAATGCTGCACTTGTGTCATGGAGGTTGGGCTGTATCAAATATATCGTCTCCGGCAAGCTGTTCTTTCTTTACAAGGATGTGGTCAGGTGTTTCTTCTGTGATAAAATCTTGTTGCTGACGAAGTAAACACTGTCCCACTCCCAAACATACGGGCACTTTTAATTTCTCTCTCTCTCTCTCTTTCTTTGTCTTTCTCTCTCTGACTTACCCCCGCTCTTGTTCCCCTGACTCCTGCTAACGACAAAAGCAGCAAGAGGGCATTTATACGTCAGTAACAATAATTAAAATCCTTTGAAGTGATACCCTCCATCTCACACAAAGTGGATTTAGGCAAACGTGTAATACATTTGACCCCATACGAGTCCTTTAACAACTCATCTCTCAAAAATAAAGATGCACAAGGAACTATTACTAATTAACAAAATGATTGTGATAAAAATATCCAAGACTGATCATGTCAAACCTTTGCCTACAGAACTACGATGGCCTGGCTGTCTGTTAATTTTGTGCTCAGTCCAAGACTGCCGCCCTTGTATATAGATATTTTGATGGCATTCTTCCTGCTTCACATTACTGTGTCTCTTACCTACCAGCCCCTTCGCTGTCTGATCATCTAACGGAAATCTTCTGGCAGCCCCCATAGCGACCCTGAAAACGTTTGGTCAGCAGTCGCCGTCCTGATGGGCTCCCTGCCGAGATGGGAATTTCTACCTTCTCGGAGTCATTTAAACTTAAATTTAAAACTTTACCGTTTTCTCTTTGACTAAGAGACGTTTGCACTGTTTGCTAATACAGATACTGTACTGGCACGCTTATGTAGATGGGCTTTTTATATCTTTATGGCTGTTGATATGCCGTAACGTGTCTGGATGCTGATTTTGCATTGTGTGTGTGTGTGTGTGTGTGTGTGTGTGTGTGTGTGTGTGTGTGTGTGTGTGTATGCTAGCGCGCATATATGTATGTATTATGTAGTGCATATTTTTTATTTGTGTTTAGATCTGTAAAGTGAAGCGATCTGTTCATGGACCAACGTTGTATAAGAACGTATTATTATTATTATTACAAGGTTTCGCCTTAAAAAGTCGGTACCTGATATTGTATAGGGTTGGGAAAAGTAAGATAGCTGGTCCCGAGCTCTTAACATCTCACTTTCCTACGACTGTAAGGTCACGGGGTTACCTTTACATTCTTTTTCTTTAAAAATACATAATGCACTTCGATAGCAATACTGAGAAATCTTTAGCCTTAAAGCCAGTAAATGTCATCTACAGATCAGTAAGATGAACGTCTTCTTTCGCACTCGTCCATTTTATTCAGTATCTGAAAAACGCACAATTGCACACAATAGTACCACTGGTTGCAAATGAAGCAAAATGGTTTCTAACATTTCTTCTCCATTTTTTAAACCTTAGACATCGATTTTCCTTTTTTTTGTAGTCTGACCTTTCTTCTGTACATTAAAAGTACCTTTCTTTAGATCTTCGATTGTACCTGCTGCCATTTGTCCCTTAGATACTGCTATCTTGGATCAGTGTGTTTCGCCTGGAAGATATTGCAAGGGTCTGGTATGAGGGACTTCCCACGTTGTTTGCTATCTAAGAGACATCATTGTTTCCCTGGAAGTTTTTCACGATGTTTAGCCTGGGGGCAAGAGGAGCAAAATGGTTTCTGTTACTATCACTTGCATTGACTGGTGTACATACTTCACAAACAGAGGAGGATAAGTGCGGCTGCAGCGAAAAATTGAAGGAGCTAGAGAGACAGATGAAAACTGTTTTAGAGGTTTGTTGGCGGTCCACGATATTGTATACTTTAATCATTTAAATCTTCTTTTAAATCGTTTAATTACTTAAACTGTATCATTGATATGCTGTCTGATCGAGAAAAATCCGTTTTTACTCACTCCTCGTCACAACATAACAATGAGATAACGTGCTTTAACCATTTCATATAGTTTGGCAGTGTGTGTGTAGGTGTGCGAGAAAAAGAGAGATCTGTGCAAATCCAAATGGTTTGTCTGATCCTTGCCAACTTCTGCTATGAGGAATGTTCTTATTGTCTATGCTTAGGTCAGGGGGTTTGCTTATTTTTTAAGCTTTTCTTTAGTTTGAGAAAGCCTTCTATGAAAGGTGGGTAGGAAAAGTAAGTAAACCCTGTTGCGGCAAGCTCTACGGCAGCTTTTATCTCCGCCTTTCCATAAATGGCTAACGGTATTTTTAACGGCACCCTACTTCCGGCCATCTCTCCGATCTACTCCACGCGATTATTTTGTCCGGGTGGCGCCTAGTACCCCGGTTAGATCACAATATAACGCTATTAGATTTTGAAAAGTACATATCTGCCTGTTGGGTTGTTTTACTTCCAATTGTCTTAAACTTGATACTGTTCTCGTGATTAACACTCAAATTCACAAAATACAATGTCACATTTGTTTCAGGTTTTGGCTTTAAAAAGCCATGAACAACCTGAAAAGGCGGAAACAGAAAAATTAATCCAAAAGATAAAGAACAACGATAAAAGACCCAGGTAACTTTGTGGAATAAAATTTGACTCGTGGAAAACAAGGCAAGACCCATTTTTGTTGATGGGTTGGATTGGGTTGAGTTGAGTTGTTTACGTGTTTATTTCTAACGCCTACAGTTTCAACATGTACTTTTCCATCCCGCGATTGTAGTAAAATACCACGCGACATGATCACATGTTTTTAAAATAATACTCTAGGTGTCAGATGAAATTAAAAACCCCAAGACCGTGTGGCTGTTAAATGTAACGGGTTGAACGTAACCAGGGGCAAGTTGCACAACTCATTTCTAATTTCAAACACTTTTAGGCCTTTAGATAAGTAGTTTAAAGTGTACACTACAATTTTAGAATTTCTAGAACTAAAACTGCTTTAAGTAAGATGTTTAAGTCTGACTTTCCGTCCTGTCAGTACAATTTTTGTATGTTTTTCTGCAATGAATCAAAGCGGCTAAGAAGAGATTTTGCTTCTTTAGAACAGTTTTAAGGTTTAGAAACATGTTGTGCAACTGGCCCCAAAGCACGGCGTGCATCAGCTAAAGTAATCTACATTTTATTTTCACTTTTACAAAACAAAACTTTTAGGAAAGAAATGAGATAAACATGCGGCGCGTCATGTGTGGCTTATCAGTGGCCTCACTGCGTGCATCAGGCGGCAAAAAACCTTCACGCGCTACGACAGACTGATAACAGGTCGATGTTAAAGTAGCACAAAAAGAACAATCATGCGTGTATAAGGGAAAATGTTCTTTGGCTTTGGTTGTATGTATTTGTGTGCGTGCGTGCGTGCGTGTGTATGAGAGAGAGAGAGAGAGGGAGAGAGTTTTGATGGGTAGATATACATCTATAGTATTATGACGAAAAGAACCAAGGGCTCGCGTCTTTGTACATCACAACGTAAATATAACAGTGTACATAATGTAAATGTAATTTTTTATTACACTTTCCTGCAGTATGTTCTTTTTATCGAAGCCTCGGCAAAACTTTACACTCATTGTCTATAACAGGTCAGATGACCTCAGCGTGTTGGAACCTGTCGTGCAAGGACTCAGTCAGGCACTCCTTGACCTCAAAGGGCAGATCAGTGCATTGCAAGATGAGCAGAAACATAAAGGTGGGGTGACAAGGACTATAGGAAGCTAACTATGATTACTGCTAACAAAAAAATATTTCCTATACTAACGGCTCGGTTCTCTTTCTTTTCCTCCTTCTCTCGCTCTCTCATTCCTTTCTCTTTTTACATCTCTCTCTCTCTCTCATCTCTCTTCTACACCTCTCTCTTTACCATTCTCTCTCCCTACTTTCGTTCCTACTTACTATTTACTTACTGATTTATTTATCTATATCTCTCAGTCTAGCACTAGGATGTGTACTGAACTGTAATAAAGATTCAAATCCATAAACCTTAAGAGATATTTCCTAAATCCAGGGCCATCGTGTAAACGTCAGTTAGTAATTACTACTTTTGTACATATGTTTACCCTATTCTACTCGTTCGCCTTGTTATTGTAATAGTCTAGTTATTTTTCGCACTCTTACCTTTTATAAGGCTAGATGAAGCAAAAATCATGTTTTGCTTACTCTACTACTCTCGTAAATAAAATATTGTCATTGTCTGCGTACCTATCTCTGCGTCTATTTACTTATATATCGATGTAGATGTGTACGTACATGCGCAAGGATCTTGAATTTTGAAAGAGAGATGTAGAGGCAGTTTACAAATGAATGAGTAATAAATGTTTTTGCTTCGTTAACACTCGTCTCCAGCCAACAACTTTTCCCAGTGTCAGGGCGGCCCGGTGGCAAAACGGTTGGCGCCTGTCACCAATACAGTGAGGGTTGGCTGTCTGGGTTCAGATCTCGTCTCGGGCACGCTGTTCTTTCTCTGCATGTGGCATCTGTTTACATGGCTGACTACCTTGTCGTGATATAGCCTTAATCGCTGGCTCGGCGTAAAACACTATTCATGTTTCTTTACATGCAATGTGTTGCTTTACTGTAAATCCTCCACGTCTGTTTCATGTGCCTGTGGCTGCTCATCCAGGATCTGTGTTTGTCCGCTGGGGCCACAACCAGTGTCCACAGAACACAGACCATCTCTACTCAGGTCTGCAACTGATCACGACTAAATTTGTTCCGTCTAAGTGAAGGATAATATGATTGCATTTTTTGCATCAGTCTTCCTCACTGCATAACCAATAAACGATCGAATTACTAAATTTATTTTGTAAATCAGCTCTCCCAATTAGTCATATTGTTCATGTAAAAAAGGTAAGGTAAAGGTCATCCCATAACCTTTTCAGGTCGTAGGGGGGTGAGGTGTTAGAGACCCCACTTTTCTCGGGGCCAGCATTTACATGAGGGTGGTGCCAATCTCCTCTCCCTCGCTGCCTTACCTTCCCTAACCCTCTATGGAGTCAGGTACCCATTCCCATCAGCTGGGTCGACTGGGGGAAGTTTGCTGCGCTTGGGAATTGAACCAGCGCGCTCTCGGTTCGGAAGCCAGCGCTCTAACCACTCGGCCATCCGCTTCCCCTATTGTTCATGTACTTGATTAGAACTCGGAGCAGAACACTAATGTTGAGGTAGAGCGTCATACAAAGATGTATTTATTAATTACCCCGCGTTCTTTTTTGTGAAGTAAATGTGATCTTTCGTAAGTTGAACAACAGTCAGTAATTATCATTAATGTAATTTAGGTATTGTTTATGCATATGTTTTGAACTAAAAAAAAGACACTCCTTTAATTGAGCAACGTTTCAATATAACAAAGCAGATTCTTCCTATTGTCATATTCTATGGAAGTTATAACCAGCTGCTTAACTCGTTTTCAGCTCCTTGGCAACGCATAGGCAACATAGAGACTTTTAGCTGATATTTGTTAAAGGAAAAATATGTGTGTTGTTTTGTGTAATTCGATACATGAGGAACAAGGATATATAGAACATCATTAGCATTTTAATAACTGTCATCTTTTATCATTATCAGTCTCTTAGCATTTGATTGGCCTTATAGGCACCTCATATACCACCACCGTGGCAATTTTTGTTGGTCTTTTTTGTTTGTTTGTTTGTTTGTTTTATTTATCGCCTTTTTCTGGGTTTTGCCAAATGTGACGCCATTTCGTTCTTGGATGTTGTCAGTCCTTTTTTTCCTTTTGCCTGTCTTTTTACCTTTCTGACTGGTCCTGCCAAGTCCTTGAGATGTATACATACCATTACACTTTCATTTCATTGTGGATCGAAGATCTTCGTACGACCTAATTATTTAGCTAATTCTCATTTGTATTCTTCATCGGTGATGTGATCTTTGTAGGAGATATGAAAAATTGTCATTTAGAATCCCAGCTCCAGGGATCCTATTCCCTTTTGCAACGAGAACAGTAAATGTAAAAATATCATCGAAACAATGGAAACTATTATCACGCCGAGTAACTTGTAGCTTTTGTTGTTTGTTAAGGCACAATGGGTGGGCCTTTGTGGTCAGATCATGGTTCAGGTTCGAACCTCCTTTGCCTCCCATCTAACCCTGTATTCGATAATATGAAGAGGACAGTATGTGGACCATCCACCATCTACGGGTCTGAGTACGAGGTGTGCCCTGATCCTCATCAGGATATGGACATCGTGTGTGCGGTCTGCAGGTAAGGTCTGACAGAGGTAAGAGTGTCTGATACAGGTAAGAGTGTCTGATACGAGTCTAAAGCATAATACAAGAGGTCTGATCTACGCCTGTGATCATTTTAAAAGTTTAATTAAAGGACGAGCTATTAAATAATCTACATTTTCTACCGGTTTCAAACGGGCTGGTCTAAAAATGTCCAGAAGACAAGTAACGTAGCTTAATTCGTTTTCTGTCTGCTTCTCTATCTTACCTGCGCTGGTTTTTTTTTGTTGTTGTTGACCATGGCTAAAAAGTGGAATAAAGTAAAGGAGGAAAAGAAGTATAACACACATAAGAACGTGCACATTGTTTACCAAAATGATTTTTTGTGCAGCTGTAGCTCGAGATGCTAGTGACTTACACGCAGGAAGCGTGTTTTTGTCATCGTTCTATCGTACAGAAAGTTTACACAGAAAGCTGGGAAGACTGCTATACCCTTGTTTGCAAGCACGTACGCTTTGTAATAGTCTCTTAGATGAAGGTGTAGTTCGCTGGTCGTTCCAGGTCATCTAGGCTGACGATCATGATTCCCGCGACCAATGCCTGTCCCCCCGAGTGGTCAGTGGAGTACTCGGGCCACGTGATGGCAGGCTACGGGGGCTACGCTGCCTCCACGGACTACGTCTGTGTGGACAGGGATCCACAGGACCGACCGGGGGGAGAGGCCAATATGGATGGGCAGCGCCTGTACTACACTGTCGCCAAGTGTGGCAGCCTCCCATGTCCCCCCTACCAGGATGGCGTGATTCTGTCCTGTGTGGTGTGTTCCGCATGAAAGTCGGAACAGTTGCCGAATGTATATTTTTTGTTTATTTCTCACTGACACTGTGCATTTGGGAAAGTTTTGCAGATATGTCAGGACTGTCTGTCAGAAAAGCAGTTTCTGTAAGATTATCTTGATTGTGAATAAATAAATGGTGGCGTCTCCCACGTTTTAAAAGGAATTGAAAACGTGATGATCGTGTGCGAAAGTATATTTTACAATCGTTCATGTAAATTATTTTTATTATTTTTCTTCAACTGTATGTGTCTTCCTTGCTATGTCACACTTTCTCCCACAATACATCGACCTTTAATTACTTGACGAAGTAATTGTCGTTACATGCATACATTTGGTGCTAAGCAAAGAAACGAAAGTCGGATGATGATATTTCTGTTCTATTCACCAAACACCCGTCTACTAACTTCTCAACTAACCAGCCATGCAGTTGATACCTTGACCTCAGCCTTTCTACTTAACAGCAAAAGTCGTCCCCTGACCTTTTTCAGGTTCTTGGGGAGTGAAGTGTTAGAGACCTCACTTTTCTCGGGGCCAGCTTTTTTGTGAGAGCGGTGCACATCTCCTCCACCTCTATGGAGGTAAGTACCCATTCTCGCCAGTTGGGTCGTGGGGGAAGTTTGCTGCGCGACACGGGTATCGAACCGGCGCGTTTCTCAGTTCGGACGCCGGCGCTCTAACCACTGGGCTATCCGCATTCCCACCCAGCGGTAGCTGACTCCTAATGGCGCATGGTATTGCAATTCCGTTCTTCGCAGCTGAAGACTCTGAAGATTTCTCTCTGAATACTGGAGTTTTCGCGAAAAGCCGCTCCTTACCTAACCCTAGCCTAACAAACGTCTTCCCAGGCATGAATCCTTTCACCTATCGACACTACAATACCATGCACACGGACAGATAATCTAGCCTACACTATTAACAAAGTTGGCATGACGCTTTATTAACTTTATTAAAATTATTTCTAAATATTTGCATCACTGCGATAACGACTGTTTAGGAGTGATTTCCACAGAAATGATGCAATAATCAGTGGGTTGTATCATAGTCATTTGACTTCCCTAAAAAGATTAAAAATAACCTTTCTTCCAACATAAAATTACCATTTTCAATACCAAAACATTTGAGTCGAGAAATGTAGTACTTCTGGGATGTTATGTTATTGAACTGGACAGGTAGGAAAATAATTATGATGTTGGTGTCCGACAAGAGAGTAGTTTTATTCAAACATAATGTGGCATTGTGAAGACCAAATTAGGCAACTCAGCTTGATACTTACATACCAAAAGTTGCTTGAATTTCCAGCTGTTATCTTATCAACAGCAGTAGGTGTTGGTCCGTTCATATGAAAGGGGGAAAGCACTGGACTAGGAATGTAGTCTGACAGGTCAATAAAATATCGATCAAGTCGGTGTGCTTATCACGATTTTGATATTTTATTGGCTGAAGGCTGGGGTTAACATTTAAAAAAAAATGCAGCAGATATCCGATATTTATGTTACAGGGTATTTTTATACTGTGATATTTCACGACTCCAATGCTGTCGTCCCGTTGCTATCAAGCCCACAGATCTAACAAGATTCATTTATTAATTTATATGTATTTCTTAACCCTTTTATTTCTATTGGTTTCATTGAATAACAAAGTTTTTTGAAGTTTATTTCCCAGTGGTTTTGATGTGGAATCACGTGCAAAAAATATTTTATGCAAACCAAATTTTACAAAATATCTCTGTACAAACGTATTAATTTTATAAATTTAACATAAAAATATACGACATATAAATATACTGTCTTTACTTTTTGGTAATCAATAGGTTAAACGTTTCTCTTTTTATCTCTTAATCCACGTCGTCCCCCCTCATCTAAAATATCATCTGTAGCAACGTACCTGAAGATGACCAGATGTTACACCCTTTACAAAGGATAAGTTTGCTGAACAAATGTTGCTGTACGTGTACGAGGAAAAGAAAACCAAAAATCACGTTTACGTCCTGAGAACGACACCATGATTTTGCATTGAACAGTCGGTTTGAATTCCAATAATATCTAATTCCAACTTTTGTCCATCAGTTCAATCACTCAAGAGGCTTCAGTCTGGCCGGGTTCTTCAGGCGCTTGTAGGGAGTCGGCTGGCCGTAGTTGGTGTTCCACGATGGCGGACGCTGCAAGGAGTGGACCAGCTTCTTGTGCATCGTCCCTAGACGCAGCTGCTCCTCTTTATCCAACCGTCTCCGGCGAATAAATTCTGGAGCATCAGCTGGCGGGTCGTCGACTGAACGGTACCTGCGCATGCCTGGCTCGGCCTGTTCTCGGTCCTGTACCAGCCGATGGTGAGGTCTACATGCCGTCAGCTGCATCCAGTCGCGCCAGGAATGGGTAGACGTGTCCGGGTGGAAGCCAAGGCTGTGGTAGGTGTAAGGTTGAACGCAGGGAAAGTGCGTGCACTTGTGGTTGGGAGTGACGGCGTATGGACAGGTATCCAGCACCATTTTGTCGGGGTCGTTTGAGTTAGTTGCCTCCTGCTCAGAGGGGAGACGACCAGTGTCTGGTCCAGGTCCAGAAAATGCTCCTCCCCCTGTCGGAAAGCAGTTGATGTGTGGGGGCGAAAACACGTCTGTGGTTTGGTCACTTCCGGAAGACATATTGCCTGCTTGAACCTGTTCTCTCAAGCTCAGTCCCCACGTCGTTGCTTTTAGTTTCTTTAAGTTTCCATCTTGGTTTCTTGTTGCTAGACCTGAATGCAAACTGTTTTCATAGTCCTTGTCTGTATGATATGAAAACAACTTCTGCGCTTCTGTTGAAAGATTTCTGCGAAGCCAGGTCCCCTTTCCTAGCGGATCTAGAACAGGAAGCAAGTTCGTTTTCCTGGGGATAAGTTTTGCGTGAAGGAACTCACCATTTTGACTAGGAAGACGGATGTTGCTGCCATCATGTCGGTCACTTAAAGAAGCTGCTGCAGCCTTGACCTTGTCTTTAACTGGTGAAGCAGGCGTTTGCGCGCTTCCGTCCTCGCTGGACAACCGTCTCTGCGAGAAACGTCCCATGCTGACGTCATGCATGACGTCATCGCGACGTCGACTCGCGAAGAATCTCGCTTCAGCCGAGATCGTGTCGGTCTCTGAAGATTCGGACAACCTGCGTCTCGTTCGAGGTGATGTTGTTGTTGCTAGCGGGTCGCGGGATGCTTGCTGGGCCGCGTTCAGACGTGCAGGACTGGGAGGCGCCCGCATGTCCGTCAACTCGTCTCGCAGGCGGCGCAACTCGCGGTCTCGCTCGCTCTCCAGCGCAGCCATGTTCCGCTCGATGCCACGAACTTCCAGCGCCAGGCGGCGCCTCTGAACCGCATTCCGTCGCCTCGCTTTCATGGTGGGCAAGTGGTCCGTCTCTCGAGGGACATGCAAGGGCGCACGGCGGGTCCCTGCTATTGAAACGAGACAGAACGCGTGCATCTTCGGGTGTAGGAGTAGCTAAAACTCTTGGCCACCCGTTGATATGAACCACGAAGAACGCACTAGGTCTTGCTGTAGATTTCTCCGCCAGTAACTAAAGCAGACTGACGTTTTTTCCCCGGCGAAGTCGATTGTGCTAGTCTGGCGACGGGGAACGGTGTGGATAAAAAGCCATGCAATCAGAACATTTATTTCCCCGAGTCACTTGGCACTGCCGTATCAGCGGGTTTAGCAAGTCGCCTAATTTGGCGGGCAGCTTCTATCTGAGTCTCTAAGAGACCGTTAAAAGCACCACCTGCCTGCCTTTTTTTTAAGCCCTTCTTATGCGGCTGAAAATAAAGTGTGCCGGCTAGTCAAACCACTGTCTTTTCCGTATCCGTGAAGCAGTTGTTAGACACCTGTAAAACTTGAGAGTCGTGTTATTTTCGCTCTTATTTTTGTAACAATTTTTGTAAAAAGGGTGTTGAGAGAAATGAATTAATGGAAACGTTGACGTAACTCGGTCGTTCCGTGTGTTGATCCACCCCCACCCCCCTCCAACTAGACGATGTTACTACCTACAGTATATCGTGTAACCACCAGCACTATTAGTGACTCACGAGAAATTGATCCAAGCACTTGATTTTCGCGCCAGGTTGCTACCGTGGTCAGTTGGCAGTGCTACCGCGCAGATATCTGCTGTCAAAGTGAATTTCTGAACACAGGTAGGGTAGACCTTGGGGAGGCAGGCAACCATATTTTGTAGGGTGTCGCGTGGAGATAAAACGTGGCGATTTAATTAACCTCGGACTAGCGTAACCACGGAGAGTAGTACACAGGAGTTTCATATACCCCAGGTTTAATAATCAACTTAATCGATGTACCTCGAGCCAGTGCAAAATCCACATCATCATGCAATTGTCTCATCGGGTAGAGGCGTAGTGGAGAAAATCTGTCTTGGGTGGGAAGGGGATGGGGAGCGAGGCAACCGTCATTATTCCCGTTTATTGGTACAAGCTCCCGGTGTTGCTGGCCCTGGCTTTTGATTTCTCGTTAATTTTTCCCCCCTTTGTGTCAAGTGCAGCTGTGGCAAGGGTGACGAAATTGCTCGAGCTGCTCGATCGCCCCTAAGTGATTTAGCTGCGAGTTCTTTATGCCGTGATCGAACGTTTCGTACGTGATCTCATTGTGTTTACTAGATTGCTGCGACAAAAGCTGACCAAGTATTTGTAAATGCCTTTTAGTGTTCGTCAGCTCGGTTGTCTTACACGACTACATTTTAGTTCACTGTTATGTTGACTAAGATCTACCAAGGCGTTTAGGTTACACTTTCCAGGTACAGCTGGGGTGGTGGGGTAGGGGACGCAAAAGACGGCTTTGGATGTTTTGTATATTATTATTATCCTGAGTAGCAAAATAAAGGATTGGACAGATTCATACCTTAAAAGTACTTGGGGATTGGGTTTTATTTTACATATAGGTAAGACATCCACACATAAGCATTTAATTTCTTTATTATTTACATTAGTAGATATAAATAGTATTACACCAGGTGCTGGCACCACTAAAATAAGTGTCTATTATGCACCATCAGTATATTCTTGAGGTATATTATCACCCACAGAAATAAACATTTTATGGCAGTGACATTAAAATTCCCAACATTGTCAAAATCTGGTCTTAAAATGCATAAATTTTACTGCAGTTAGTGATACACACCAAAGTTTATCCCCTTGTGGTTATGTGCTAATAATTATTCGATACCCACCTGTCTCATTCTGTCAGTGATTAGAGACGGTTTTAACTAGCTATTAAAAAGCTGTAAAAAACAACCATAAAGATAGCCCTCATGAACAACCAACCAGCCCAAAGAATGTCGTGACAGCCTGCAGCCTTTTGTTCCTGTCAAAAGATCACAGCAACAAGATGGTGACCTCCATGCCGGTCAGCAGGAAGAAAAAGTAAGTGAATGATGTCTGTTGATACAGTGGAGTCTCTAGAGTCCATTGCATAGTTTATACAAAATGACACAACCTTTGGCTGAGGGGGCTACCTGTGCCCACAGAGAAGGGTTTGCTGTTTCCATGGTGATGATCTGTGATAAAGGCACAAGCATGATGTTTGTTGACTCATCTGCTTCAGCGTGATCTCCTTGTCTGTACAAAGCAAGCACTGTGTCTTTGGACAAGCTGCATCTGCATGAGATGGTGACATAAAGACTGGATTAGCAGGCACTACAAGATTTATCTGTAAAAGTGCTAATGCCAAGACTAAATTATTATTCTTCTGTCATTGTGGCTAACTGCACCACAACTTCACAGCTTCTACTTCTCATCAGGCCCTCTCCTCTCTACAGTTACTGTTATATATAATTATATGTTTATATTTGTATGTTTATTTATTATATATTTATATTATAAATTAACTCACTTTAAATTTTATGTTGACTGATTCATTCCATAGTTAGTACAGCTGAACTGAAAACACCTATCCAAGAAATATACTCAAATGAACAAGAAAATTGTTTTGAAATCTCTGTTTATTTTAAAATAATAAGAACAAGAATGCTTGTATTAGCTCAGTATCCCACCATATAGTCAGGTTCTCCATGTTTCACATTACCAGACCATACATATAGAATACAGCTGATAGGGGAAGAGTGTAAAATAACAGTGCTCGCTAAAAACACACATGCACAAACACACACACATTGAGAATACACACTTCTTAACCATGGAAAATGCAGGATTTTAGTAAGGTATTTCCGAACTAAGAAAATTTTAACTGGCCTCTTGAAGCTTGGAATAGGCTGTATGGTTCTAACTGAGAATGGTAGTGAGCTCCATAAGAGAAGGATCACTTGATGGTGTGAATGTGGCAGATGTAGGATAGTGTGATCTGCCATGGAACACAGGTATCTCAATGGAGAGTAAAGTGTGAGTGTATTACACAGGTGAGCCACTAATGAAGCTAAGATATCTTATTGCCAGCTTGTATTTAACTCAACCTTGAACAGCAAGCCAGTGAAGCATAGGAGAGGAGGTTGGACATGACTACACTTTCTTTACTTGAGAACAAGGCGTGTAATAATAATGTGTAGTTGCATCATGCAGCATCACCACCAAGATAGGTTGCACTTTCTGTGCTGACCAGTAATGATAAATGAGCATTAGGTAACAGTGGGCAGTGAGATACGTGTAGGCACTCTGAACAACATAAAGATGAAGTACAAGAATAGAACCTAATGCAATGGATAAAAGTATGATGGGATATAGGTAATATTAACAGTGTAGAGATGGAGTAGTTACATAATAGTTCACATGACAGACAATATTGTAAAAGGAGTTAAGGATAGTAATATGGCAGAGTTCTAAAGGCTCTTGCTAAAACTGTAGCATGTCGATTATATGGTGTGGACAGTCAATGAGTAGAGAGTTGGCATAATCAAGTCTTGACAGAACTAGTGAACCAACCCAGTACCTTTGCAGTCTAAACATCAAGTTACAGTCTGATGGCACTGATCTGAAGAATAGCTGCATAAGTCAAGCAACAAATACGAGTTATATGGTGATTGTCATGAGATAACTCTAGGGGGTAGGTAACAATCGACCCACTTAGTGTCCAGAGCGCCTTGTTTACAAGCCCGAGGCCCTTCGGCGAGGAAGTAAGGGGCGTATGTTTGGTATGGACGCCTAAATGGCGAGTGGAACAGACGACGCTAAGTGATTTCGGCCGCCATGCGAGACCGATGGCTGGCTAAACGTCAACAAGTCTGGGGAGAGGGAGAAAGATACCTAGAGGCGCGCACCTGGTTCCCGCCAGACCACGTAATAGGACAGGGGGGAGGGAGGTTTAGCCACCTGACCGCAACCACCTGTAGGCGTGGCCAGTGGTCAGAGAGAGATTACCTCCTGTGGATTGCTGGCTATACTTGTTGCTGATTGGATGATGAGTGAGTGACCAATGGCATCCCTCGATGTATGTATCTGTGAGAATGTAGAGAGATAAATAGAGAGACAAGAACACACTTCACTTGCTTTTCGGCGAACGTCTGAGTGGGGGAGCAACGGGTCACCAGCTGAAGCGACTTCAGCTTTCTAACGCCAGCTACACTTCTGCCTCGGACCGAGTCTTAGCCACGAGGGCAAGACTCGGGAGGAAAGAAGTCGGGTTAGAGAACCTTGAGAGAAGGAGGCAAGTAATTGACGACGGACTGTCAAGACTGCCTGCTGTCGTCGTGGAAAGGAAAGGGCTGTGTGACTGTGGGCTCGCTCTACCGGTGTGAGAGGTAGAGGCTCAACGTTGAGGCCGCTAGAAGTCGTCGGTTCTCAAGGGCTGAGACCGTCTGTGGTGGTGTTCGTCTGCCGGTTGTACGAGGCATTACAGTCGTCGAAGAACCCACGTGTGTACCCTCGAGTGGTACAAGGCTCGAATCTGGGTCACCGGGAGAAGCAGTCGTCGCTCTCTGACAGTTCGAGGGAGGAAGATGTCGGACCATCAGACATCACGTCGAGGAAAGCGTCAGTGGGTCGTGACAGTCAGCAGAAGTATTGGACTCACAACAAACCAGCTGTAACAGAGCTAAGTTGGTGCGTTTGCGAGCGTGTATGGTATTTGTAACGAGAGGTAACAGCACTGTAACATTAGAAGTATGCTTTAGCACGGATAGTATTGGGACCCCCCTAGACGAGTCCATTTGATTGTGTTTTGTTTGAAATGGTTTTTGTAATTAATAAATCTTTTCTTTATTGTTCCATTGAAATCACACGTCGTTGAGTATTGTGTTCGGGGAAGAGCAGGGGTGGGGGCTCGTGAGCCAAGTTGTGTAATTGAATGACCGACGTGTGATTATCGTGTGTTTTCCCCTGCAATTAATGTTGACGTGGGCGGCTAGTGTTGAGTAACTAGTGCCCACGTGCCCATTAACCGGGGCCAGTATTCACGTTCTGGTGGAAAGACCAGGGATACTGCCACAGTGATCAAGGAACATGTCATTTGAGGGGATGCGGACCAAACTGTGGAAAGAAAATATGAAGGGAATGGTATGGTAGATGACAGGAATTTAAAAAGCAGAGATTCTGTCTTGTCCTTCAATTTCAGTTTGATACTGGTCATTCAAGACTTCACATCTGTGATACAGCCTTTCAACTGTGTTGTCAATGTCAAAGTGTGGCATGAGGCCTACAGCTGTGTAAGAAAAGAAGACTCTACATATAAGATGATTAGCTGTTCATGTTTGAAGGTATCTTGATGTGTCCAATGATGCTAACTTCTATACAATTTTGATTAGGTGCTTTCACAGTTACACAATGGTGGTGTGTGTTTTGGAGAAAATTTGTTAATGTGTTGGACCTTTGAATGTTTTGCTAGGAAATGGAAGATTTGGTTGTAGATTGGATGCATTGGTATCTGGCAATCATGAAGCATTTATTTTGTCTTCTGGAGGCTGAAACATTATTAAGTAATGTCTATTGCATTACAAGCATTTGGAGTATAATTCTCTAGTATTTGTTACAGTGTTTGAAGTCCCCTATTTCAGTGGGTGCTAATATGACTGAAATATTTTTTTATTTAATTCTTGGTGGAGGATTTGCTTGTCTTTCTCATAAAAAGTTCAGCTAATGGTTTTTACACTCACCCTACTAGAAACTCAAGACTGGGTCTGCAGGCACTGGTAGTGTTCTGAGCTATGCCCATCAACAGAGGTGGTGATAGGTTAGTAAGACTGATGTTTACCTGCAAAATAAACCTAATGTCACATGCATAATACATTAAACACTTACCAACTACAATGGGCAATGCCATGTACCTAAGGAAAGAAATGACAAAAATCATGCCATGACCATGTTTGACTAGTTACTGTTAACATGACCAGTTAACATGTGAACCTCTTAGATGCTGTAAAACTGATCATTCCATGTAAATGTGCATAGTGTCACTTTTACTTTCCTCATTCACTGACTCATGGTTCATGTAGATGCTCAGTCACTGAAAACTTATTTATTTCACCTTCGCATGGTTTTAATTAAAATGGTTATTGCACATATTTATTCTTTTGAAAAACTTCCAGACACAAAGATAAAATAATTGTGAACTGCCCATTATAAATACTTGCATAGCTTATATAGTGTCCCTATAAACTGAAGTGGTATGGAATAGTTTTGAAGCTTGCTGAGAAAATGTGTTGAGGAATATCAGATCATTCTGAGACAGTTTTTTGATATGCCATATTACAGTATAATATTATTGTTTTCACCTCATCTCGAATTTCACGCAGAATAGAATCAAATATTTCATGAGCCACTGCTTGTGATGTCATTTGGCTATAATCCACATCTGCTGCTGGAATCTTGCCCACAAGCTCCTGGAGAGAAAATGTCCACCTCACAAACAATTTAAAATATCTTAAGTCAGTTGTAACAGATTATTTTTTGAGGGATTCTTTTGAAATAGTGACATATGATCTTTTCACATTTCAGATATATATATATATAAACTTCAAGTTTACTTCTCCTGCAGACATTCAGAACAATTGGATGTGTATATGTATACATTAACTTTACATAAATGTGAATACTGATGTGATTGTGTACATAATCTTAAATGCACATATGCCCACAGTGATACACGGGCATATATTAAATGAAAGCAGTTTTTTTTTAAATTCCAGTTAGAAGCAGCATTTGGTATGTTCATGTGAATGATTAGAAAATACAACTGTAACGCATGTAACAATATATAATGTGACTGATACTTGTCTCGGGGTTTTTGCTTTCATAAAACTACTTATAAACAAACACTACCTCTCCTGAACCCAAATGCATAATTTTTGAATGCTAAATTCTCTTCCCATCCTCTATCCCCAGCCATCGGTATAATGACATGGATGGCCGCTGCTGAGTACCTCAGGCTCTGCATGTCCTCCAGGAACATCCCACATCCCAGGTGCCTCAGCGCAATGTAGACTTCGCCTCAGGAAGATGACATGATTATCTTCAGTCAAAACAAATGCCCCAACTCCCATTGGATCGGAAAAGTACGCTTGGGGGTTGCAAAAATCTTTCTGTCCTCTTGAACGAAGCTGTTCGACATCAAAAGCCCAGTTAGTACCGATGTACTCTCGGTAGTCAGTGAGGCCCAGATTAAGAGTAAGCTTTCGATCAATGTCAATCATGACGGAATGTACTCGAAATTTTGTCCCGTTAAAAAGTCGCGGATTTTCGTGAAGTCGAGATTTCCAAATAGAATCGATTGAGGTTTCGTCTTCGGGTAAAGATCTTCGATTGAATTCCCTCATGACTTTAACTAAAGTTCTTTCTTCTGGTACAAGTTCCCCTTTACCAGCACAAAACATGATTTTTACGTCTGGATCCATCGTGTGGAAGTTTCTGTGCTGCCACGTTGAAGACTCTACTTTTCATGTTAGTCACCTACTGCCGAAAGACCCGGAAGTAAACATCACTAAAGGAAACGAAAAATGCGCATGCGTTTTCTCGTAGCAACGCGACGCTAACAACCACAGTGGGTATTTGGGGTATTTGGCAGCGTATCCGTCCATTTTCCGATTCGGAAAAACGATTCGATGGAGTCAGGAGGTCTTCACCTGAATATCGACTATGTCGGTAGCAGTGGTGTAATTTTAAGTCCAGAGCGGAAGGCGGCTCTACAGACTTCGCTGGTCATTCTTCAGAACGAAAACAAGTTCAACAAAGTGTACTTTTGGGGCAAAATTATTGGTGTCAGTGACGATTATTATGTAGCACAAGGGGTCTACAGAGATGAATTGATCGGAAAGAGAACTTTTTACAGGTATTGTAATTTACAAGATAACGTTTACCGATTTCTTTATAGATGTAATAGATTCGTTTTGGAACTGCAACTGTAGATATAAATACACGTATGTTTTTCCTTTTTTTTCACCAGTCACCAGTTCATCTATTTTTCTAATACATTAATTATCATTTTATTAGTCTGCATTTATTTGAATATTAGTAATTGAAATGTGTGAAAGGAGTTTTGGTCTGACTTAAGGCAGCTGGAAAACTGATCAGAGAACTTTGTATGTGCAGCAAAGACTGCATCCGCTGGGGTCTGCTTCCACCAGCAACACCAGAAATGCGTGCACAAAGCAACATGATACAAGGTCGATTCACGGGTGATCCCGCCCATGAATATGAATATATACAGAACAAAAAGGTTGGAGAAGGAGATGAAGAAAGAGAGGAGGAAGAAGTGGTAAAGAATTGACAGTGTTGTTAAATGAAGATTTTATTATTTGAAACATATGAAAAAAACTCTTTTTTTAACAAATACACAGCTCATTTTGTATGTGTGTGTGTGTGTGTGTGTGTGTGTGTGTGTGTGTGTGTGGAAAAGAAGGTTCATTTCATTTATATAGTGTTGAGCTTCAGCTAGATTTGTGGCAACACTTATCCTTTTATAGCTATATAATACTATAACATTGTCATGTGGCAGATTACAGTCAAAGAGGAAGATAGACTGTCCTCTGTAATCACTCAGATTGATGTGGATGCCTTCATTGTTCCGAGAGGAGCTTACATCAAGGTACCTACTGGTCAGACTGTCAGGAACCGAAGTTTTGAAGGTAATTTTTTTTAAGACCGAAAGAAGGAAGGTAGACAGGTTTTTTTTTTCTGTGGCCAGCATTGCAAATTATTATGGAGGCTATAGTTGTGATTCTCATTAGTTAGATCACAGGGTTTTCTTTTTATATGTGGTCATATTCTTAATATTTGCCCCTCCTTTTTTTTTAGTTCACATGAAAAATTCAGACAAAATGCCTGCAATGCTGAGTTAGATATTTCAAGTTGACTTCACAACTAAGACTGCTTAATAATAGTTCACATGAAAAATTCAGACAAAATGCCTGCAATATTGAGTTAGATATTTCAAGTTGTCTTCACAACTAAGACTGCTTATTAGAGCATTATAAATCAGAAAGTGCTATCATCTTCAAACACTAGTTAAACCAAACTAGATTGTGTTCTCTTACTATCATCTGAATTAGTTGTCTGAAATACGTTTAGATAAGAATAATGTAGGAAGTGCATTGCAACAGAACCATGTCAAGGGAACTGTAATTGAGGCAGTGCAGTTAATGTGTATACAAAGCAGATTGTCAATTTTTTATTCATAAGTGGATCTTTGCATGTTTGTTAAAGAGGAAAGAACAGCATATACATTTATACTGACAATTTGTTTCTGGTTTTAGTTTTTACTAGAGAAGTTATGAAACTCTAAAACAGAAGATCATTTAATGGGACAGTTGATATATTTTACACTGTGAAGTCTGAGTGAGGAAGTGTACTAACAGAAGAGAGTTGTGATTGTTTCTCTGGCCAGGCCTAACTGTGTCTGAAGCAGCAAAGCTGTGCAATTACATGCATTTTCGTCAAGCCATCGTCTTGCCACAGAAGCCTTTGCTGATTCGTGCCAACCTTGACAAAGCTATTGATTTTATGGACAACCTTGAAGATGATATTCCACAATGTAAGTGTGAAATTTTTATTTAATTTTTATGCGTATGGACCTGCAACTTCACAGATCATATTAATGCTTTTAAATTGTATGAATTTTGAGCTCTCCCATCATATGTGTGCACTTTTTATTGTGCTTATGCAAAATAATTTGCCCTGATGGTGTAAGGGGGACTGAATAACACTGAGATAGTGCTGCACATTGCAGTCAGTTTCCGATGGTCTAGTTTAATGCCCAAACTGTCTGATTGTAAAAGCTTTAAAATAATCTACAAATTAATATACAAGTGGACTGATGCTATGTCATCCTGAGGTTTTCAGCAAACTGTTTTTAAATCTGCTGCATCTTCTCACCTATTGCAAACTGACTACAGGCATTGCATTGAAATTTGCATCTGTTTTATTATTATTTTGAAAAATCTTGTGGAGGTGCTGAGAAACCTTCTCAGTTATGTCCATGAAAGCTGTTGTTGGGTAGAATAATATATCTCTAGGGAGTGGGTAATTTGAACTAGACAATTCTGTTATGGGGTAAAATAAATGTGAACAGACACAATTTTAAAATTTATAACATAATTTTACTTGTGTTACCCATCTGTGATTTCATTCATGAGCAACAAAACATCAGTGGTATACTTTGTGGTCAAATTACTGGGTAAAATGTTATCTTCAGATGTTTAAATGCTTTCAGCTGTTCCATAATTTGATGATATACTTTATAACAGTACAAGTCATTTCAGTCATGACATTTTGGAAATATAATTATAAGAGAGTCTGCAGCTTTGTATGCAGTTGTAATGTTTATGCTCTTGTGTGTGCACTTATCATTTTCTTTCAGGTTCTTGGACCCTGCAGTTTGAGCGTGGCAGCGGTCTGGTCACTCTGCGGAGCTTGCTTTGGCCAGGATACGTTTTCTACCATGTTCCTGGTACTCGGAGCTTTGGATCTGTGTATTTTGGCAATGGAGAAAAGAATCTTGATCTGCCCTTCATGTTGTAGGATAGCTGAACTGAACTTTAAGTACATACATCGTTTCTTGGCAACTTGATGAACTGTCTGCCATTGTTAATTTCAAACTAAAATTTATTGTACCTATCCATCATTTTCTACCCCCTGCAGTTTCATAGATGGACAAAGTATGACTAGACAACATTTAAATGTAAACTACATTTTGTCCAGGAGCTATCGGATAAGAATAATGTGGGTACACATAGCAATATGCAGGAAAATAAACGGACATATTTCCCGAAAGCCTCAGTAGTTTTTTTTTAAATTGTAACATTTTGAAATGCATTATACTGAAATTTCTTCAAAATATCACAACTAGCATTTTTTTGAAATTCACAATATATTATTTTTTAGACCTTCCACTGAACACAAATTACGTAATTTTGTTCCTAAAATGAGAACTTAAAAATCTTAAGTTCTGTACATAACTGGCAAAAGAGATGAATACAGCAGGTAAGAATGTAATAAATCCATAAATAAATTTTTAACAATATATTTGACAACAAAGGCACACAGTCATTTCATGTCCACCCAGGCATATTTAACTTCCTTAAAAAGATAGTATAAACACTGATCGTCATGAAAATTCTTCAGCACTGTTGCATGCAATAACCTCAATGTAGGCTACCCACATATTTTATTTGGATGATTTTAGCTCTTGTAATGAAATTATTGTTGGTTCTGAGAAGTTTGCTTCAAATTATCCTCCGGAAACTATGAAAAAGGCATGGACAAAATTACGTTACTAAGGAAAACAGATAAAAAATTCTCTTCGTAATCTTCTGGAAAGATGCATGTTTTCTGCCTCTAGATGTGGCTCTTTGCACAAAATTCAGAAACTATTTTTTTCTCATCTTTTGGCTACTTCCCCACTCATCTTCCTCTGCAGATTCATGAACCTCTCAGTTCTTGTTACCTGATTCCTTCATGTGTTTCTATATTTGTCTTGCATTAGTCATTAGTACTGTTGTTTATCCATCTTTCATGTTGTCCATGTCTCATTCTTGTTTCAAGCGCTAAGAGCACACTTATGAGTGTGAGTATGCATTATATAAATCCCACGTTTTTTTGTTATCATCACTTTAGTTCTGCACCACTTTTCATTTTGTATGTTTCATAACATATTTGACAAAACTTAAAAAATATTCAGCTATAATGATGAACTGCTCAAATGGGCTCACAACTGAAATAAGATTTCAGTGAGATTTAAAATGAGATTGTGTGAGATTTTTCAGAAGATTTTAAAGCAAAATTCTAAATTTTATATGTGGCACTTGGTTACAGGGCTTCCTGTCAAGGGTTTTGTCCAACTATTATGGTTTTCTTCTTTTCAATATTTATTCTCCTCCCCAAGAGTAAAAATAACAAAATATTTTTACCACTATTTTCATACTTTATAGCAAGAAATAGGAACAAGGTGATAGGCGTTCACTCTCAAATCAAGCAACCAAAAACTACAACTTGATTTTAAGAGCAAATAGCCATCTTTGCATAAAATAGTCTTCTCAATCCTGACAGACTGGTAATGTCTCATTTGAGAAGACCTTAAATTAGTTTTTTTTTTCTTGAGGGGGGAGGAGTTTTTATGTGTATTAACAAGACATGTAATGTTATATCTTGAAGATATATTAGAAGAAATCACACTTAAGCCTTACACTGAATTATTTCACAAAAAAGTGTACTGCTTTCTGCGGTTTTACATGAAGGTGAGTACGGGAACAGGTCTGGCAGCAAATTAAAAACAAAGATAAAGATCACATCAAAATGATTTAATTTGTGTTACTAAGAAATGCAAATGACAGTTTTCTGAGATGTCAATTTGATTAGTCTTTGAAATACACATTGTAACGTTTCCATTTGTAATTGGATTTATGTCCTTCTCGCACTCGTCCATTTGACAGCTGAGGCCGGAACTGTGGTAAAAGACCTTGAAAATGGGAAGGAAAAATATTAAAAATATTAAGTCAAAGCATGTGAATAAACAACAAAAACAGTTTTTAAAAAAACAGGGAAAACAGAATATGTAGAAACAAGTAAAGCTTTACAGACGTGAAAAATTATTTGCTGGGAATTTGGTCACTCAATAGAAAGAATTATTTGTCAATGGTTTGATGTAATTTATTAAACTATGTTAAGATTGAAAGTTTTTTTTCTAACAATAGGGTAAAAATATCCTATTTGTGTTCTCAAGATATATGCCTCCTGAAATTTCAATGCGCTGAAAGAAGTCAAAATCTTGATGTCACGTTTGTACACAGATATGCCTAATTAGCACATAGCCTCACCACCACAATCCTACTGACTTTGATGGTGGATTCAAGCACTGAATAACTCAACTTTATTCTTTTTATTATTAATGTATGTTTGTGTGCATCTTTCTCTTTTTTTCTGACCCATTTCTGTCTCTTGATAAAAATATCTGCTGTTATGTTTTATCTGCTTGAATGTGTCCTATAAGTGTTTTGAATCTGTATTCAGAAAATATTTGTAAAGCGCATTGAGTCTACTGTACAATGAAGAAAAGCGTTATAAAAATCATAATTATTATCATTAGTTAACCTAGAGTAGGATGATTTTAGTAGGCATGTATCTTCAAAATGGAAGGGGGAGGGTGGTTCACCCAGATTAGGGAAATAGTATTTTACAATAAGCTTGGCCCAATCATTAGAACAAATAAGCATCATACAAGTCCTTTAAAATAGGTTCATGTATGTCAAGAACTGATGTAAACTGAAACTATCATAAACCCTTACCAGCTTGTTGTGCTTTCCTGACAAGCCTGGCCAGCTTGTACTGTTTGCTTTTGCACACACCAGTGACTCTACTAGGTAAGAGGCAGCCATCTGGCCGTAAGAACTGACTTAAAATCAGGACGTCCTGAAAAAAGAATAACATGTAAATACTGTCAATGTGTAAGTACAATCAATTTGTAATTGCTGTCAACTCAATCACCACAAATACATTTATAGAAACTTGCACATGTGCATGTGTGCACATGTTTATGATGACAAGATCTGAATCCAAAACATTCCATTCCTCAATGGAGTGGTAATACACATGAATTTACAACTCTCAAATCTTATCAAAATGATATGGATTTGTTTCTTTGGATTAAAAAGAATGTTTATTGCAGAAATATAAAAAGGCCTAAACCATTGTGTGCTACTAGCATGAATACATTCATTTTAGTAGAATAGCAACTGAAAGTCAAAGAGCTTACGGTGTATTTAAGGTGAGGATGAATTTTGCATAAAGTGCAGCCTCCATCTTTGTTCTTGACAACATATGGTGCTCTCTCTGACTCTACAGTCACTCCTTCAATCTGAACACCAAAAGATCAAAAGAATGTACATCACATTTTAAAACTTGAAACTATCATTTATTGAATTCATTTATCAAAAATTATGCTGCTTGAGATTATGGTTACAAGTGAATGGTGCCAATTCCTTCGTCACAACTTGCTAATATGATTAACAGGAACCTTTCAAACTGATATTATAGTCTTACATAATAGAGAAAGACATTTTTTTTAAAAACGATGTGTGCATTTCATCAAGTAAATATATGGATGACAACAAGGAGGACTTGCCTGTATTATCTTATTAATTACAACAGTGTTTTCAAAAGGAAATGGGGCTACAAAGCTGATAGACTTAGCTAGACAAAGATGTCAAATTAAATGCCTTGTGCTGAATACTTACTGTTGTGACATTTTCTTTTGTTGTTTGAATTACTGAAATAAATTGAAATATATCAATGAAGTATAGCAAAATACAAATTACAATATATATATATATAGATCAGTTATTTAATAAGAGCATTTATACAGTGCATTTTGTCAGGCAACTTGAAGCACTTTACATATATACAGGTACACAAGCACATACCTTTTAAGGGCAGGCATCAAATGTACCATCATAAACATACACATATACATGCATACACACACAGGAAGAGAAAACCGGAGTACCCGGGGGTTGGGGGGGAGGGAAAATTGACAGTCAGCCCTGTAAGCAGATGTGACATCCAGAGAGAGGTAGTCCAAGTCGAGATATGAACCCATAACACCCAATTCTGCCATACCAACAGACCCATTAGACACTGCACCAATGCCATCCTGATTAGATGAGGAATGTATGGCATGATGTAGTGATGTGTATGCATGTGTAACAAAAAGTATTACATTTAATTTAATGAAATATTAAATGGTACTAGTATTACTAGTAGTAATCAAACAACGGTATTGTTGCTCATGCTAAAGTGGACTGTAGTGTAACGATGTGTCACATGAATAGTAAAAGTTTAGTAACAGGTAAGCGCCATGACTTACACAGACATAGAAGGAGAGAGGGTGCATAAGATGCTAAGCCTCTACAGGATGAAGATTGTAACTACGGGAAATAATATTACGATTTCAGGTGTTTGGCTCGTGGGCAAATCTCACATTTCCAACCAGTCTACAACTACTTCATAATGTGTACGCAAGGATAGCTCCTATAGCAGCAGAATTCCCATCGAAAGCCTCTGGATTATGTGGCGTTGTTGTGTTTATAGAACCGTAGAAGAAATTCGCAGAAAGGTAATCAGCAGTCGAATACTTTTGGGCTAGTTGGTTCTTGTACCGCGAGAGGTTGTTATCTGGTAATGTTTCTTATGTTAAAAAGATTCAGGCAACTTACTCTCTTTAAGGTTACGAACGCTAGACACACAAAGAGGTCTTTGCGATGAAATGGAAACCAGATCTGCAGATCTGGAGAATTTTGTAAGTAAAGTAGTAAAATTCTGAAACGCTTGCCGCAGCATACTCAAAGTCACTTCTAACCCTGCCTTCCTTCGCCGGAAGTAAATGTTAGAGTAGGCTCCCTTATACACTGGTGGGAAGGGGTGTGCGAGGCGATGTTGACACGGGTACGCGCCGTACTTAGAACACTGAGAGTAAATGATTCGTTTGTAATTAGATATTTCATTCATATATTGTTAGGTAATATGATTCTAAGATGTTGCTGAACTGGATACACTTTGTGGTATTTTAGTACGTTACGAGACTCTTACACGATACAAGCATGGACGTCAATAGTTCGTGATACAAGTCATCAACAATTGTGTAACTAGTGGCCGTTGTGAAGGTATTGTGACGATGTAAATGGAAAGAAGAGGCAAGGAAAAATAATGTTTTATTGTTGTATTCGAACACTGGTCTATTTAATAATAATCATGGCACTATGGGATTTTGATTTATTTTTGTCAGGTGCTAAGTTTTGTTGGAGTTTAATTATTAAAGCTTTAATAATAATAATAGTGAAGATTTTTATAGCGCATATTCACACTCATAGAGAGCATGCTCTTAGCGCTTAAAACGAGGAAGAGACGTGGACTAAGTAGATACAAAACAAAGGGGGCGAAAGAAAACGACAGTACTGACGACAAAACAGAAAACAAAAGGCAACAAGTAACAGGAACAGAAAAATATAGTGATTCTGCCGAGAAAGATGGGTAAATTAGCAAGAGGGAAGGGGGGATTAAGAAGGCCTAGCATTGTGGACTATGTTAGGAGTAATACTCAAGGAAGAGGTGCGTTTTCAGTGCAGATTTGAAAGATGCAATTGCATGTAGGAAGGTGGCGGATATGGAAAGGAAGAGAGTTCCATTGTTTTGCAGCACAGTAGCCAAAAGTCCTGTGACCATATGTTGTTGTTCTGGTAACAGGAACAGTTAGGATACGGTCGTCAGACGAAGAGCGTAGTTGTCTGGACGGAGAGTAAGGGATGAGAAGTTCAGAAAAATAGTCAGGACAGGAGCCAGCAAAGAAATTAAAACACAGCACAGACAGTTTGTATTGAATGCGAGAACGGATGGGTAGCCAGTGTAGAAAACGAAGGAGAGGAGTGACATGGTCCCTTTTCGTGGCTCTAAGCACCAGACGCGCAGCGGAGTTCTGTACTCTCTGGAGTCTCTGAATGAGGTAGTCAGGGCAGCCTGCCAGCAAGGAGTTGCAGTAGTCAAGTCGAGAAAGAACAAACGCACAGACAAGAGTGTTGGTAGCGCGTGTAGAGAGAAAGTGACGGATGGCACCGATCTTACGGAGCTCATAATAGGCAGACTGACAGACAGCTGCTACATGTCTATCGAGTGTCATGTCATCAGTGACAATAAATCCCAGATTCCTAACGGATGACGTGAAAGTGATGTTGCTGTCGCCCACCTTGATGTGATTGGGCAGACTGATGAGTGAAGGTTGATGTCTTTTTCTATGGCACAAGAGGGCTTCCATTTTATCATCATTTAGTTTAAGCTTCTTTTTTTTACCATCCAGCCCTTGACAGAAATTTTGGATTTTTGTTTTAATTTATTATTTATATGTTTTTTTTCATCTGTAGATCGGGAATCTTAAAAAGAAGCAACAATCATGAGCATCCGACATCTGTGGATTATTCACCTACCAACTTCTCAGAATAAGTCTGCGAAAGTTGTACTGAGCAGGCAAGTGTCGCACTTCTTGGATGAACAAAATGTCCTATTCACCTAGCTAGGTCTTGGCAAATATTAGTTGGTAACGTGTACGAAACATGACAGCTCATATGCAGAGATAGAATTAAATTTTTTAAGCAAATTAATAGAATTGTAATGGTTAGTGCATGGTACGAGTGCTTTTGAGTTTCAAGCATATCTGTCAACTTTGAAAAAAGGCTGATAAAATTGATGATTAAACTAACAGTGTCTTGTTCAGTGGATATAGTTTGTCATAAATTGGCATTGTGGCACAATAGTGAGGATAAGGTGTGAATAGTCTAAGCAGTCCATCTTAACTTATTTTTATGTGACATTGGAAATATTATAATCAGTAATTGCTGTATATACAAAATGTATGCTCAGTAATGTAAGTTCATCAGAAAGGCATCTTTTGCTTTAAGATAGTGGGAATGTTAGTCTCCTGCTGTGTAATTAAAAATGTAGACTCTTGCTGTATAATTTAAAATGCAGACCTCATTTTTACTATGATTTTTTTTCACAAGAAATAAATTACATTTTCATAGTTCATTAAAATATCCATTAAAGCATATAAATGAGATCAAATCATATGCCATTTTAAGCCTGTTGGGGACCCAAAATCTATTGTGTAAGTTATGATGATTTTTTTTCAGACAGAATATGTTTCTTAGAACATGTAAGTCAGCATTTTTGAAAAAGTCATAATAAAGAGATTAAAAAGCCATTTCATTCAGTCTGTAATCAACTTCTTTTTCACTTGCAGAAGATATCCTACTGTTGAAAAGAAGGCAAAGTTATGTGGAGTTGATAAGTATGTAGGGGTCCTGCCAGATCCACAAATGGCAAGACTTCTGCTGCAGGAGGTCGGTTGTGGACCATCTGGTAGGAAGGTAGGTAAAGATTTGTTGACTGGTTAACTGAGTGGTGGGGAAGGGATATGGTGTAAGTGGTAAACTTTCTCCCGCATACTCAGCCAGCAAATGTCTTACCTTTATTGAATGGGCTTAACCAGATCCCATGGCTACATCCCTCTACAGTAAGTTTCAGTGTCAAGTTGTGAGCAGCTCTGTTGTGTCGTTGATCAGATCTCCAGTACATTTGTTATCCCATCTGAGCTCTGCCCTTATATTCCCCAGGGCTAATCCTTTTGTGATGCACCTTTAGACCTGCTTTAATTAGCACCATTAACCCTAACCAATCACCACTGAGCACAGTTTTTGACACAATTATGCATTTCCTGCCTAAATATAACTCAATCCTAGGCTACCAGATTCCCTTCTACATCCCCATCGATACTTTTCCCATCAGCTGATGAACTTTAGCTAGCAAACTAGTGCTGGTATATGAGCTCGCCTAATTATACTTACATGGGGATCTTACGTTTTATTAACAAAGATCTTTGTGTCTTTGTGCTCCTGACTATTTGCAAGAGATAGTTCCTCCTTACCAGCCGCCACGTCACTTGCGTTCTGGCTCCCAGTCATGCTTCTGTCTCCCTGCAGTGGAAGACACAAACAAGAAGCACACTGGAGCCAGGGCCTTCAGAAACGCTGCACCTAAACTGTGGAATGCTCTGCCATTGTCACTGTCCACCATCACCTCAGCAACCACATTTCAGAAAAGACTGAAGACTGATTTGTTTACTTAAGATGGACTTCAACAACCAAGCACTACTTCTGTCTTTATTAATTTCTTGACTTTCCTGTCGTTTTATTTTATTTTATTTTATTTTTTCTTCTCCTGTTTTTGCTGCGCAATGAGCATTCTTCTGAATGGATACCTGCGCATTATAGATGAACATCATCATCATCACTGTCAACCATCAGCACAACAACCACGTTTCAGAAAAGACTGAAGACTCATTTGTTTGCTTAAGAAGGACTTCAACAGCCAAGCACCACTTCTATCTTTATTATTTTTTACTTTCCTGTCGTTTTATTTTTTTCTTCTCTTCTGTTTTTGCTGCGCAATGAGGATTCTTCGGAATGGATACCTGCGCGTTATAAATCGACATCATCATCATCAAGATGTTTATGACATCAAGGTTTAGGATAGCAGGGTCAGACCAGCAGCTGATGCTGTTTATCAGAAAAAGAACAGATTTCTATGGAAACGGTATGTCCGAACTTTATGTGGTTGAAGTTGACGCTGTAGAATGGGTTAGCATTTTTCATCAGTTACTGGCTACAGTCTTACCACCTACCATAAAGCCTAATGTATTCATAAGGGCAGGTTTTCAGTCTTGTTTGTCTCACCTACCAGTTAATGCCAGTTGATAATGGTGACATCTCATATCAATCAATCGGTCAATCCTCTTCGTGCTATTTGCACATAAGGCCTCAACCAGTGCCCGCCACTGATGTCGATCGGTTGAAACCCGCTCCAGGCGACCCCATGTCCAGCCCTTTCCTTTCATCTCCCTTTCCACTGTTCTTCTCCAGGTTTCCTTTGGGCAGCCTCGTTTTCTTCGGCCGTCTGGGGTCCATCGTAGGGCGATTCTGGAGAGATCTGCTGTCTGCTGGCAGAGCTGGATGTCCAATCCATCACCAACGCCTTCGTTGAACCTGCGTGGTGATGGACTCGGTTTCAGTTCTTTGGTGGAGTTCTTCATTGGTGATGGTGTTTGGCCAAAAGATGTTAAGTATGCGCCTGAGGCATCTGTTTTGGAAGACGTCAAGCCTGTTACCGATGTTTTTGGTCATCTTTCATGCTTCTGATCCATAAAGGAGGGTGCTGATCACATTTGACTTGAAGATTCTCAACTTGGTCTTCTGGGTGATGTTTTTTGCCTTCCATGTGCTCCTGAGTGAGGCGAAGGCTTGGCTGGCTTTCGCCAGTCGGGCTCGAATCTTCACCTCCGCATCCCCGGTGTTGGACATCTTGGACCCAAGATAGGTAAAACTGTCAACTTCCTCAATCTCTTCTCCATTTAGTTTGATGTTTTCTTGGACTCTGGCATTCACTTTCATACTTTTCGTTTTCTTTGTGCTGACCTTCAAGCCAAGGTTTCCAGCTGTTTCTGAGAAGGCATTTGTTTTCTCCTGCATGTCTTGGTGGCGGTGTGACAACAGGGCAATGTCATCAGCAAAGTCCAAGACTTCCAGCATTGTTGTTGCTGTCATAGTCATGGTCCATTTGATCCCTCTCCTCTCTCTGTCAGTGGAATTCTTCATGATCCAGTCCATGGCCAGGATGAAAAGGAACGGCGACAGAATGCAGCCCTGCTTCACCCCAGTGCTGACGTTGAAGGGGGCTGTGAGCTCTGTGTCACAGACCACCTGAGATTTGAAATCGCTGTACAGCATTGCAACGACCTGGACAAGTTTTGCAGGGACTTCGTAATGCCTCAGGATCTTCCATAGGGACTCACGGTGGATGCTGTCAAAAGCTTTCTCCAGATCGATGAAGTTGATGTACAGCGGTGCGTTCCACTCATTGCTCTGCTCCAGAATCTGATGCAGAGTGAAAATGAGTTCAGAGCAGGATCGCCCAGGACAAAATCCTGCTTGCTGAGGCCGGAGGTTTTTCTCAACGGTTGCTGTCAGTCTTGACAAAACAATCTTGCTGAAGACCTTGCTGGTGATGGAAAGAAGTGTTATACCCCTCCAGTTATTACACTCTCCCAGATCTCCTTCCTTGGGTAACTTGAAGATGAGCCCTGTCTTCCACGCATCGGGGATCTGTCCTGATTCCCAAACTTGCCTGAAGATTTCAGTCAACATGGGATCTGTCACATTCATATCTGCTTTCAACATCTCTGCTGTTATTCCATCTGCCCCTGGTGCTTTGCCGCTTTTCATTGCCTTGATTGCTGCTGTCACTTCTTCCAGGCTTGGCGGGTCTGTGCAGATGTCAAGGTCTGTGTCTGCTGGCTGGATGTCTGCGAGCTGAGGGGGGTCTGGTCTGTTCAGAACCGACTCAAAATGTTCCCTCCAGCGCTGTAGTTTTTCTGCCTCTCCCTGGACAACATTTCCGTTCATGTCTTTCACTGGTACCTCACTGTTTTTGAACCTGTTGTTTAGCTGTTTATTGATTTTATACAGTGTCTTTTTTTCCTGCTGCTTCTTCTTCTTCATCTGCCAGTTTCTCCATGTAGTCCCTTTTGTCGGTTTTGATCATCCTCTTTACCTCTTTGTTTATTTCTGTATATCTTTGTCTGTGTTGTTCCTTCAGACGTTCAGATCTGGTGTTTTTGATTTTCTGCTTGGTTGACTTTCTCTCTTCTATCCTTTTCCATGTCTCTTCTCTGATCCACTGTTCTTTCTTTTTTCGTTGGAAGCCCAGTATTTTCTCTCCTGTTTCCTGTAAGTCTCGATTGAAGTCCTCTAAGGTCATCTCCTGTTGGTCTCCTAGTGCCTGGAACCTGTTCTTAACTTCCACTACAAAGGCCTGTTTGGTGGCTGGGTCCTTCAGTCTGCCGGAGTCCACTCTCTGCTGACGTGCCTGTTTTCCTCGTGATCGACGTAGCTTCAGAGAAACTGCGGCTATCACAAGAGTGTGGTCACTGGCAACGTCTGCTCCTGTGTAGGCTCTGACATCTTGAAGTGAGCTCCTCCATCTTCGGTTGATGATTACATGGTGTATCTGGTTCTTTGTGATCCCATCTGGTGATGTCCACGTTGCCTTGTGGATGTCTTTGTGTTGGAAGAGTGTGCCTCCAATCAGCAGATTGTTTTCTTCACAAAAGTCTGCCAGTCTCTCTCTGTTGTCATTGATGGTTCCAATTCCATGCTTACCCATGATATGCTCCCTGCAGGTGTTGTCACTTCCCACCTTGGCATTGAGATCGCCGGTAATGAGCAACATATCATGGGCTCGGACACTCTCCGTGGCTGCCTGGAGCTGATCTTAAAAAGACATCTCATATGGTAGACACACAAACTACTCTTTGCTGCCTGTGCAACTGCAGTATATAAAATATTTTCTGTTAGCACCTGGCGATCTAAGTGACCTCCCTTATCCTTCTTACAGGTGACTGAGATAACTATCACATTGTAAACTGTCTCTGTGAAAAACCTATAGAATCTTTTGTGTTATTCTTGGGGCTTTGTTTTATAAGCAATTATTATTAATTACATATAATATTTTTTTTACATATATTGTTGTGTGCATGTCTCTTTTGAATTTTCATTAACTGGTGCTCTTCCTTAGAATGTGTCTGCCAGTAGTGCTAAGCTTCCCTCGTTTGTTGTCCCCTCTTGTGCTGAGTTTGCTAATGTGAAACGTTTAGATCATGCATACATAACTAATTCTTTATTGTGGAGACCATGGACATCATTTGGTATAGTTAGATTTGGTACAGTGTATATGTTTTTGGTGTCTATTTTGTCCATTAATGTTGACAACAAATAGATGCTGAAAAATAAAGATATATATGAGCCTTGAGCTTTGAGGCAATTTTTTATATGAGGGAAAATGAACAGTTTGTTGCAGAAAGGGACAGCTGCAAGGAGTGTGTACAAAAACCTATCTTCAAAGTTAGAACAGATGAAGGGGATCTCTGGCCATTAATTGTGTTACAACAGGTTTGTAACTAGTGTGCCAATTGTTTAAAATGAGTCTAGGACTGGGTTTTTTTTCAATTTTCAAAGATTTCTTTTAGTTAAATATGCAAAAATAAAATAATAGCATTTTTTTAATTCTTGAAATAAACAGGAAAATTTTTCATGTCACAGGTTTTTTTTTTCAGAATGACTTTCTGCTGTGCTGTCTTTGTCTCCTTGAGAGGACCAACAGAACAGAGAGAGAGCTGACAAGTATGTGAGTATTCACATCAGCTTTTATGCTGAAAAAGTTCATTCAGAGGTTTAGTTATAATTTAGGAAGGTATTATTAGAGAATTGTAGAGAGCATGTCTTTTGATAGCTGTAGCAAGGCTGTCACATGTTGTTAAATAAATTATTAGGGCTGCTACTGCCTTGAAGTGGCTGTTGCTAAAAGCATGGATGTCATCTTGCAACTCTTACTTGTTGTCTTATTTGTGGCTGTTACTGTTAGAGAATTCTCAAAGGTCATTTTGTTGATGATGATATAGTCCTTACATTCTAGACCAGTGGTTCTCAAAGTATTTCGGACTGCGGACCACTTTACTCAAGTAAAAAATACGGCGGACCACCAAGACCTAAAATCACTTTGTACCGTGAATTTCAAATTTAAATTGCCGCATTTGTTTCATTAAAATTCAAAGCTAACTGTCCTTTTGCGACAGTGCTATAGTAATAAGTTGACATAAAATTACATACCTCGTTCTTAATAATTAAAATGCTAATGCGATGAATGCAGTTGTTTTTGATGAGCTATTGAGGTCATAATATCTGGATCAATGTTGGAAAGTTTCAATTTCATGTCAGATTCCACGTTCAACCGACTTCTCTTATTCGTTTTTAGTCCCACAAGTGCTGAAAATCTAACCTCGCAACAGTAAGTTGTTGGAAATGGCAGTAGATGCTTCACAGCCAAAATTTCATAGCATAAAACACATTGCGGGCTAGGGACTTCTTTATCACCCGTCCCCCAAAATCGCATGCTCAAATAATCAGTGCTATATTTCTTTTAACTTGTTTTTGATTGTTTTCTATGCTGGAATGACGCCACTTGTTGTGTTTACCACTACTGTTCTTCACAGCTTGTTTGGCGCCCTCTTTGTTGCTATTATCTTGAGCAGAAGATGAAAATATCTCGTCAGGTGCATCTTTCACTTCCTGGCAAATTGCTTTGCAGCTGGCAAGCATATCAGAAGAACAGAGTGGTTGATTTGGATCACAAATGACCTCAGTTGCATCATTTCCTTCCTTCTGCATCTTGTTTGCACTTTCACTGTCACCAGCATCACGGTATTTACGTTTTAAGGCCCCTGATTTCAGCCAGTGATCTTTAATAACCCTTCGGCTTGAAATACTTAGAAAGAATACTTGGACAGACGCCTTCACACCAGCACGCAGATTTGGAAAGTGGTCAACCTTTCTTACTTAGGCGGAGTTGTCTTCGCCTGCCTGGTCCCCTTTCATGTTTGACCGATTCAGGGAAGCTGGCACATTCTAAAAATCTTCAACAGAGCCGTCCTGTTCTGTAGACATGTCATGCGTCACGGTCAAGAATATAGCCGCCCACCTTGACCATCCTTTCAGGCCATTATCAGCTGCGGTATTAACTTGGCCAGCGGACGGTTGGGGGTTCCACACAAAGTTTTCTACAAGCCTATCTGGTGATTTAAACGTCACTTTGCTGACATATGACGAGTGTCAGCCGCGGACCACCTGACTTATGCCTGCGGACCACTAGTGGTCCGCAGACCACACTTTGAGAACCACTGTTCTAGACATAGTGACCACCTCTCTCACATGGAATTGCAGAATATTATAGTTAAAACCTAGTGCAATTTAAAGCTTATCCTTTACTCTTCTTAGGGTTGTTAGTGATGACAGTTTAAACAGTTTTTTCCACCATTCTACATGCCTTTTTGTGCGCTTATGTGTAGGAATTTGATGGCTTTTTTATAAGTGTTGCCTTCATTGTTATTTTTCATTCTTCCAGTCGAAGTGAATATTGCATGAAGAAGATCCCTAAGCCCAGAAAAAACTGAAGTTTTTCACAGCTGAACTAGATGAAGGAGTAGATACGTTAGGAGAACGTAAAGCCAACAGGTCTTATAAAAAAAAGAGAAAATAACAAATCTCTGCTAGTAAAATACAGATGCATGGTTTTAAGAAAGTTCTGTCTCTACTTTCCAACTTTGAAATCTGTCAGGTATTTTAATTTGGCTTTGTGCATTCTGTACCTCTGTTTCCTGCCATACTTGCATGCAATTTCTTACTTTAAAAGAGTGATGCTGAAATGGATTGTGGAGAAGCCTGGCTTCTCTTTTTGTGCTTGAGTGTCCACTTGTGGTCGTCTTGGGCTTTCTCTGCATGTGGCATCTGTTTACAGGGCTGGCTGCTTTGCCGTGATATAGCCTCAGTTGGTGGCTCAGCGTAAAGCACCAATACCACTCCCCCCTCCCCAACCCACCTCCACTTGTGCTCTCTTTGACTGGAGCAAGAAACTAGCTTTTGTGCCTGGTTTGAAACTGAATTTTCCATTGTAGTATACCAGAGGAGCAAAAACACTGTCTGCACTTCATCTGCAATGACTCATGATTCCAAAAGTATTTTTGTGCACTTAAATGTTCTTAAGAATGGCAAAATGCATGAAGGCAGAAAAAGAAAGACATAGTAATGCATGAAAAGTGAAATGTAGCAGTCTATAGCAGATTCTAGAAGCATATGTGGCTCTCTTGTGTGTGCAGACCTTCTGTGTCACTTGGATTTTCTCTGCTGTGTGCTGTGGCTGAGATGTTGAGGGTTCCAAGTCAAGAGGTTAGAAAAATTTCAAGCGCTTGTGAAAAAAAGATGTAGGGATGTCTTGCTTAGTATGTCAAATTTTTCCTGATATTAGAATAGCTCATAGTAGCTCTGTCTTTTAGCAGCTCCATCAGAAAGCTAATGAGCAGAAAGTGTTATATTAACAATGAAAAATTAATTGCGCACAATGTGCACATTTGAATGAATAAGTGTTAAAATACTTCCAGCAGCCATCACCTCCTTAAATTGGTGTTAAGCTTTAAACACAGCTTAGCACCTTGCTTTACAAAAAGTGTGATAGCTCTATGTTTGTCTTTGAAAGCAGTATGTAGAATTAAAATAGAGAAAGTGGAATTAACTGTATGTTTTGCAAAAGGTTTCTATTTGATGACTACCAGATGTTAGTGACTTTTGTTATTTCAATGTTAATGTAATGAAAGGTGTGACTTGTTACGTTACAGTTGGCAACTCGTATGATGGAACTCCCATTGTTTCTTAATGAGGCAGCACCGTTTGGGTCTGTGAGAGACGGATGTGCAGAGTCTGTACTGGCTAAAATGACAAATAGACCAATAACTCTTCCTAAGAGTGAGAAAGTGAGCAGATTACATTTGGTTTTTGGCAGCTGCTAGTTGTTAGTCATTCTGCTAGAATTCTTGATTAAAAAACTTGAAAAAAATTGGTTTAACTCTGTTTTGCGAAGTGGGAAACAATACATTTTCTTCTTCGTACTGTACCAGATGACATGACTATATGGGGATCACCCTCTAGCTACCTCAAATCCAGCTGTCCAAACCCGTGCACCAGGGTAGGACTTTAAAACAGCTCAGCCCCCTCCCATCCCACCTGTCTCGCTAGTGAGCCTCTCTACTCCAGTTTTAAGCCCGGCTTCACGCAGTTCAGACGTGTGTCAGCTACCTCGTTTCTTTTGGATATGCCGTGTGAGGCCTGTGAAGTGTGGTTTTCTGCTTTCATAGGCGCGCCAGTACTGACAGCCTGGCGTCCTTTTTATTCCTGTGAAATTTACCGCTTCTTCTACTGAAAGGGACAAAGTTGCGAATGCAGGTGGTCAGAGACGAAACACGGCGGGAAGGTTTTCGCTTCGGCTTGTTAATTGCTCTTAGAGCAACATAAGGTAAGGCTAGAACAGCTAATAATATCCCGCTACCCAGAAAGAGGGTTTCCCGACACCGCCACGTTTCTCTTAGAGAAGTAGTAGGGGGTGGGGGCATGAAAGAATGTTTCTTCTGCCCCTCCCCTGTGGAATTTACGGGCCCAGTGGTGTCAGACGTTACCTCCCTGGTAGTTGTTAAATTATAAAGAAGCTGTCTGTATTGAATTGGGCTATGCATGTGTCATGAACGGTATTCAGCGCTGTGTAGTAGGCTGCATGGACACCTCCACCCCCCCTCCACTGCCGTCTGTGTGCGGTACTTACCCTGAAATGGAGCGATACAGAGACGTTAATCATGGCCCCGACGCAAGGATGACACGCTCTGTCATGAAGCGGTCCATTTTAAAGTGTGCGACGCAGGGCCCTTGTGGCCACGCGGGTAGCAAGGGTGTAAAAAAAAAAAGTGTTGACCAGCTGAAAGTTTCTTTCCTTCTGTGGGTGCAAGCGTGTTTATGTTGTATGTTTAACCCTCTGAGCCTGTAGAGCCAGTTTACTGGCTTACCCGGCAGAGCGCGATGAACCACTATCGTGGCTGTGCTCCACGATCGTGATTTTCTCTTTGCACGATTGTGGCCCTATCCCCAGAACACAATGAGCAATGGTACGCTTACTATCGTGGCTCGTGATCCACGATCATGGCTCTGCAGTTTCATTATCGTCTTCAAAATCGTAAATTTTAAGCCCAGGTTTTTGAACATAGAAAGGACTGCGGCATTTAGCACGTGTTTTGTGCCGGCGGAGTGTTTCAAGACTACTTCCGTTTAGTAAATGACGGCCTACGCTTAAAGCAGTAGCGGATATGTCACCGAGCCTTTTCGTGGCACGTGGGCTCCGAGTTACGTACGTGTCCTAGGTGGAGGCGGGCAGCTTTACCCTCACGTGTTTGAAGATGGTCGCTTTAGTTTGCCGTGTGTGTCCGCGCGCGCTGCCTACACTATGGCCTTTCTGAGCAGTTCAAAGTTTTGGCGTTCCCTTTGATGCAGAACTTCATTGCCGAATAAGTGATTTACTGTCACAGTATCTCTAAACGCCTATTTATATTATGGACTGCGAGGCGCACTCGTGTATTCGCTTCCCTTTGTCCGTTGTTCAGCGCCAGGACTTACCGACAGGTTATGTCGGTCATTTCAGGGCTTACTGAGCCATAGGCTTCTGGCTTATCGGATAACTATACAGAACACAAAGCCGCACTACCGAGCGTGATATCAGAGCCAGGTTCAGACGTCTGTGTTAACACCACAGTCGCGATGTGTAGGCATCCATCTCAGGTGCCGTGGTGTGTTTCACTGTTTACCGCAGCAATGGTTAATTTATCCAGGGGTCTGTCCTTTCTGGATACTTGAACAGAAGTAGCCTCAATAGTGAGAGTGCTAATCAGAGGCTAGTCACGTGTCCCTGTGTTAGGTATGGCCGTACTAAGGAGTCATCACTTTTTGTGGACTCTGAGTTTGTTCTTACAGTCGGTCCCTTGCAGCAGTAGTATTACAAGCAGATCGTTAGTATCTGGGATATGTTGGGAGGCAGCCTCCTCTTTGAGACCTGTGACCCTTACCTAGATAACGAGGGCACAAACGGAGCAAATCGCACTTGTAAGAGTGCTTTCATCCAGAAAGTGCGGGGCCTTCTGTTAAGGAGATGGGGCCTAAACAGAAGGGGGACCAAGAGCGGATTGGTACAACAGACCAGACCGGAGTCCTGCCTTCAGTACTTTCTTGACCTATTCCATGCAGGTGGATGACCGCGGGATACTGGCGGCCCCTGGGCCAGCCAGACAACTCTGTCAAGGTAAGGTCCATAACACTTAAGTCTCCAGTCGGGAACGGACTGGATCGACAGGCCGTGGAGCATTCTCCCTCCGGTCCTCCGTGGGAGGGGGTGTGGCCAGTTCCAGAGGCCTTTCTTCCGTCTCTAGTGTTAGCCGAAGTTAAGTGGCCAGGCCGGACACAGCGTTCCAGAGGACGTCCACCAGTGGGAGGGTGTACAGCTTGCATCAAATGCCCCCTGTCAGCCCACACGGGGCGAGGAAGAGCGAGCAGGCGGAACGCTATGTACCAGGAGGGCACCCCCGGCCCGGGGCGCTTGGAGCTAGTCCCCCCCGGGTCTCTGCCTGGGTGAGGCTTGACCCCCAGGCCATGAGTGGGTATGTGGTCTTGACACCTTACGCTCATCTCGTGCCTGCCCGGTACGGATTCGACATAGGGCGGTTTCCCTACTGTGGCAGGAGGGCGGCGTTTCCTCCAGCGTCGCCCCCGCGCTGCACACCAGCGATAGGAGAGAGAGAAAGAGCGGATTTCAGCAGCGCGGCACTCCCCCCAGCGTCCGCTTTGAGCCTGGCTTTTCAGCCGATGGTCAGATGAGTTACCCGGCAGCCAGGGCTAGGGGGGAGGTCTGTTTGAGACTAGACGTCCTCGCATCAGCTTCACTCCCTTCACTCACCGACTCCTTCCACGGTTCCAGTCGGAGTGACACTGAGGTGACACTTACCTCAGTGGGAGACTTCTCGGACCGCAGATCTTAGGGATCTATGCGGTCATCAGCGAAGTACTGTGCCTGTCTTTCAGATGAGACCTCCCTGAACACGGGTTCAGTGATTTATTAGAGAGTTTGAGATCCACGACGCGTAGGGAGACGTGTGCGGCAACGAGAACGGCGAGCCTCTAAGCCTACCCGTTTTGAGAAAGCGATTGGTTGGTTTTTGTGGATGTGATGATGTAGGGCGCAAATTCCCGTGACGCTACAGGTTGCCGTTCCCGCACGCGTCGCACGAGCACTGAATCTCAAACTCTCTATTCTCCAGGGCCAGGAGACAGAGCATAGAGATGTCTGCGAAGTAAGAATCTCGCTACAGTCTCGAGAAGGCTGTTCATGAAGTGAGAGCGGCGTTCGTGTGGCATGTTTATGCAACCTACATAGACTTTGCTGACGCCTTTTTATTGTCCTGTTGCAACCGTCAGCGGCCCGCTTCTATGCCTTGCCTTTGAAGGCAGCTTTTTATGATTTGCCATGACGCCTTTCGGGCGGAAATCGGCACTATGATTTTTACCGGAATGACGTTGCAGTAAAGGCCCGGGACGTTTTCAGCTTGCCCCCCACCTTCCTTCCCGGGCCACAGCCTGTGTCTGGTACATCCTACCCAGGCCATGAGTAGACGTGGTCAGGAGACCATTGTAGCCTGCCGGCTATGGATTTGCGTAATCCTGTTCCGGATGAGGGCTCAGAAAGCCATGTCAGCCTTGCCACGGTTGATTTTACACAGCCAAAACAGCAAGTGAAGCTCGAACTGGCTTACCTCTTGACCTTACTGTTAAGAGTTGAGGTGGCTGAGTCACCCAGTTTCTTCAGAGTTGGTACTCCATATCAAGTGGGATGGCTCATATACGCCCTACTCAGATGGCCTTGTTGGCAAGCTGGAGGCCTCCCTCTTGACCTTTGGTTATAACAGGGCCAGTGGTGGAGGAAGAACAGTCTCAGCACTTAAACTAAAGGCTGGGAATGGTTGGCGGTGTGGAGAGCACAAGTTACTTGACAGCGGGCCCTGCAGAGGATAACAGGAATGGTTTTGGTTGAAAGATCCAAAGCAGTGATCTTTTTATGTCAACAGTGGTGTGCTCTCTCCCCTGTGCTGTGCCCCTTAGCTGGAAGGTTATTCTGGTGGATCATGTTTTATTCTGGCAGAGCTAAGCTCAGTATTACTGGCAGACTCTATGTCCCAGCCAAAGGCCTTGAACAGGAAGGGATGTTATCCTTCACCAGACAATTTTCCAACTCTTGTCAGGTTGTTTCATATTGAGGACCTCTGTGAGACTTGTGGGGACAAGCTCCCGACGTTTGAGTCACCAGTTCCGGACCCACTGATTTGGACAGTTGACGTAGTGTCACTGCATTGGGAAGGAACTCTGGGCAGAGACCTTACAATTCTTCTGCCAGACAAAGATCAATAGAGACCAAGATCAGGCCTCTCATAGTGGACCCACTTCCTGGAATTGGTCTTGGGAGCTAAGAGTAAGCAGCTTTGTCAATGGGGGGTACCTCAACAAGGAACACCCATACGGGCTCTGTTAAGAGAGCTGTGCAGTCAGCCAGTTTATCTGGCAGCGGAGAATCTGCAACTTCACGCCTTTGCCTTATTAGAGGTGACAGCTGAAGTCGACATTAATCTAGTGAGGTGGCGGAGCACTTCGCTTTCACTAGAAAGCCCTCCACCTTCATGGTTAAAAGAAGCAGACTTTAGTTATGGACAGGATCCTTCGGATATGTTCTAGGCAGAATGGTCTGTGATTCTTAATAAGACCTTGGAACTCGTTATTATTGAAGGCTATAAAGCCATGCTATCAGATACATTCCGTCTTTGGCGGTCAATAGAATGGGGGCCAATAGCCATGTTCGGCCCTGCTGACAAGTTTGTTAGCCCTCAACCAGTAGGTTGCACTCTCTTCCCTTCTTGGGATTGGAGGATGGGTATTTACCACTGGAACTCGACAGTTCTTGAGCCGTTATCCTGGTCGCCTTTAAGCTTCTGGCAGGGGAGACATAAGGTTAGCAGTTGGAGCAGAGGTGGCTACTATATCTGAGACTTGAGATACTCAGTTTTGACTTGCTTGACAGTTTAGGGGTAAGGGTTTCATATCCCTACACATAATCCTGCCTTACTGACTCAGATTACTCTTCCAGAACAGGGTCCTAGGAGAATATGCTACTCCTACTTCCAAGAACAGGCCTGAAGTATCAGATTACCACAGGATTTAGTGAGAACTCCGGATTTACCCCAAGAGGTTGGCCTCGCTCAGGGAGGCATCTGTCGGTTCTTACCAGTATGGAATGGTAAGACAGAAGTTTTCTCAGTGCAAGCTATTACAGCCTGGGGGTTAGCAGTAGTGCAGGCGGTTTTGCACCGATGCTTGACAGCAGCTTCCCCAGTTGGAAGCTTCATGCATTGAAGCTTGAGCTGTTGCCACTAGTCCAGCCTTCGGGATATGCAGCGCTATAGTCATTTGGACTATAGGCTGGCGTTATTGTGTGCATCACTAGGTTCTACCTACGGATCTTGCACCCTATCCTGACTCATTGGTGACAGTTGGCTGGGTATCAGCAGCAGAGCAGGCAGTAGATACGGCAACCTGCCTGACAGGTCCGGTGGCAGCATTGCATAGCCCAGTCAAGGCGGCCTCACTCTACAGCCCGGCTGGATTTGGGGTGTGATTTCTTTTGTTTGATGTTCACCTATGGATGTTTGTTGGTGTTCTTACAGGGTGGGCAACCACTCCCCCCGCCTGTTAGTTATTCTCCATATAGTCTCCATATTCTTCACACTAAAATCACCAGACTAACATTGCATTTCAATAAAGTTAAAACACAAAAATGCTAGTTATTTAGGAATATAGGGATCTGTCTTGGAGTGGGGTGGATTCTGTTGGTTGTTTTGAATGGTCATGCATACCTTTACATGAACATTATGCTTTATTTTTGAATTGACACACTTGTGGTGCGAGGGTCTTGTAGATGATGGATTTTATTATGACTTCAAAACATCTTTCTTAAAAAAAAGTGTGATCTAAAGACTAGGTTTCCGTTTTCAGCAAGCAGCCTGGAAGCCAGGTGTTCACCGAGGAAAAACCAGCATTCACTTGAATATCACAGAGTACATCCGAGCATCTCAGGTAATTTTTGGCAAGAAGTTTCGTTATCTTTCAAAGGAAGCAGTTATTAACTGAATCATGGAGATGAAGCAAGGTGATAGTTGTAAAACACCAACTTCAGCCATCAACCATAGTCATCATCCAACATTTAATCATTGTTTGCAGTAGCAGAATTGCGCATAAATTCCCCAGGTGAAGTGAGTTAATTTTATTAAAAAAAAATTTCAGTGTGATCAGGAAGAGATGAGAGACACAGTAGAGGTATATGGATGTGTGACATGTCGAGCAGAACTGGAGGGGGTATCGTCGAACATCATTGTGAACTTAAGCCATGCTCCTGACAGTGCAGCAGTTCCCCTTGACCAGCTGACCGTCCACCCTTGTGTTTTGAGTGCTGACACTGCTATTCTGTCAGGTAAATAAGACCAAAATTCTTTCAGGATGATGCCCTTGACACTTAATGAAGAAAAATAATGGATTAGAGGAGAGCTTTAAAATGTACTTCAACACAGATGTTGTCCGAAAACATCTACTTGGGAGGTGAGCAAGAAACACAACTTTAAAGAGTAAATGTGATGAGATAAATGCAGACTATAAATCAATGCCTAAAGGTCTCCAAAATGATGGATAGGTATATTAAATAAGGTGACTGCTAAAACTTTTCAAAATTCCTCTAAAAGGTGTGGAAAAGATGGCTGCTGAAAAGAGTGAGGTTGCTGAGATCACTCATGTCACAGAACAGTTTTTTTTTTTTTTTTTTTTTAAAGCCAGACATCATGTCTTTTTATGATGAATTTGGTAGAGAGCAGACCTGATGATTGACAAAGCTTTCATTGCAGATGACAAAGCTCGCGACACATTGCCTCAGCCCCGCCGAATTAGGTTCTCGCCACCTGCAGAAACGTTCACACTGTGTCACTATTCAGCTCGGCGACTGCAAGAACTGCCATTGTTTGGATCCTACAACATGAAGGTATGGTCGCTTCCCATGAAGTGTAACCCATGTAATTTTGTGTATTCTGCTGGCAAAAGTGAGGCTGGGTATTGTATGAAAAATCGGTTCTGGTATTGGACGGATTTGACCAATGGTGCATGCACTGAGGGGGAAAAAATCTGTAAATCTGGGGAGATTTGTTCAGCATTGTCCAGCATAATTTCAAGAGCGCTGAAGACCTACCTTCATGATAAATTTCATCACAAACTTTCTTATTTCGCTGTCTTGCTGCACCAGGAATGCTTTCTGATGGTGTTAGTACTGTCCTAAGCGTTTGTACAAGCGCACTTGTCTGACAGAAGTGGGTGGTGAGGTTGGAGTTGGGGGGGGGCGGCAGGGAGAGACTTTGCATATGCGTCTGAGGGTTAGTGCAGGGGATCCCTTTGTCATGAAAATGTAAATTGGGTTTTTTTTTGTAAACTATCATGAGCCTGGCTTTGGCCAGGGTGCAGTGCTATGTTGTCTGGCGACATTAACTGTGACGGTAGTTGTTCAGCTTGTTACAACTGGTTGATTTGGCTAAGATATAAAATAGCCCACCACTGACCCTGATGGAATATGGTTAAGGAAACAGGTTATGTTTCACTTTTGCAGCAGTAAAATAGCAGGTGAAGAAGTTGTTTTTGAAACCCCTGTTGCAGATGGAAAAAGATCGGCTACAAATATCTGTTCTGTTGAAGCTGAGCGATCAAATGCAGAATTCTTTTGAGTACTGTGAACTACAGATTCCTTTATATTCAAGGTAATTATGTTTTTTTTTCTGAATAGGCTTGCATTCATGGTTATCAGAAATGTTCCTATAATTATCCTGAGTTGGCTAGGGAATCAGTGGTCTGACAGACCAAGGTTGCAAGGCTGATAAAGCCTAAAAGCAAAATAAGAAACATGAAAAAAAGGAAAAAAATGGAATTTACTAGTTTTGCATCATTATTTTTCTGGTTTATTCATAAACACAATGTTATTTCTTTATTCGAAAACACAGTCTCTGCCATACATGCTCATGCTAGATCTGTTTGGGACAAGTTTATTCGCAGGGGCCCCATCCAATAAATTACCTGTTGCAAAGGAGATTTAAATTGCTGGAGGGCATAAATCTTGGATTTTAGCTGCTACCTGTGGGTAGCTGATTAACCCAACATACTTGATAAATGAGCCCTAAGACTGATCTTCGACATAAGGCTATTCATTCTCATTAAATATCTCTTTTCCTTTATCCAAGCCTTTTTATTCAAATAACCATGTGAGTTTTTGGTGCGTCTGCTTCAAGTTTGATAAGAATTTCCTCAAATGTGAATGAACATTTGGCCAATTTTGGCAAAGTGTTTATATAATCATCAGACTTTTCCAGACTTAGCTGTCTGTATTTGTTTGGTTAAAGGCCTTTAGGCTCATACCATAACTTTCTTAATCATATTCACCATCAAGGACTACACAAAGTCCAATTTTCAGGCTGTTCAGTGATCTAATTGTGCTCCAGGATGTCTTATCTTTATAGTGGTTCTAATGCAGAACTTCATACTGGCTTACATTTCCATCAAGTTTCTGAGCGAAATTTCTTTCTCTTATTGGTCTGCTGTTTAAGAAAGCACCGTTTTTGTTTGTTGTAGCCCACCAGTTTTAAATGTGGAATCAGCACCTTCACAGGGTACAGTGGCTCTTTCATCAGACAGGAAGATTTTGGCATGGAACATAGGGCAAAAGTTTCCAGCAAAAACATTATCTGTTTCCATGACAGCAACAGTGAACCTGGCAGAAGGCAAGCCATGTGTGACAGGTACCTCTGCAGAAGATCAGTTTTGCGTGGGACACAACTCATACTGTCAGGTTAGTGCACAGGATCAACAGAACTGAGGGGGAAAAGCAGCATTCCTCCTCTGCCTGACCAGCTTGAGGTTGGAATTACCAAACTCTCTTGAAGAACAGAACTAAGGTGTTCTTGCATTTCTCTCTTACTGCTTTGCAGGTTTACTTCCAAGTGCTGGATTTTACTCACACAGGCTGCATGGTAGACTCACGGTCAGTACAGATTTCACCATCAACCAAGTTCAAGCTGACGACGGGTAAGCATCGCTGAATTCAATAAGATGCTCTTCACTTGCTCCTCTGTTAGTCGTATGCTGCATTCAAATCTCATGCTGTTGCAGGTCGGGAGTACAAGTCAACAGACTACAAAATATGGAATTCATTTGGTGAAGCATTGACAGTCAAGTGAGCATCTATACAAGGATCAATAAGTGGAAGAAATCTTGTTTTCTTGATTGTCAGTGCAGGAAATCTCAAGACCCAAAATGCTCGAGCAAAGAAAGAAAACCAACATCCAGGTCATAACATTCTGTATGGCATATGCTCTCAAGGAACACTGTTTAGAACTGGTTTTCTGAGTTTATTTGCAAGAATCCTATTGTGTGGTGAGCAATTTCACAATGGTGTCAATTATTTTGGATCCTCGTGGGCAGGTGCTCAGATTCATATTAGGACTCTTGATCTTGTCCTGAAGCAGCTGGTCCAGTTCAAGGCGTAACTGCTGAAGCAACTGGGCAATCTGAAACAGCACATTAACAAATAAGTTGAGCAGTGCACCACCCTTAGCCACTGACATCACAATGTAGTAACATGTCGTCCCAATAAAAAAACTATGTACCTGGCTAGAAGCAGCAACAAAACGTATCCAGCCTTTGTCCATAGACAAAATAAAGTTGCCACGATGCAAATCAGAAGAGATTTGTCCTCCTCCTAGAAGCAGTAATGAATAGACAGACACCATGGTGCAGTCACGGATGTACACCTGAGGAAAAAAAAAAATCTGTGCTAATGTACGGTTTTTCTTTAGAGGAACGTTGCAATGACTCCGTGACCCTGTTATGACAATACCCACCTTGCTTGTTTTGACCTTTTCATGATACACCAGATATGGGCTTTCAAACACATGCTCTTGAAAATTGACAGAAGAAGGATGGATGTGTACCTGCAAAGAAACAGACCTTTGTAAGCTCCAGGTGACTGCATAAATTCCCCAGAATGTCCTGTCCCTCCTTGCCCTCAAATTATGTGCCAGAGAACGTCTAGTAGATTCAACACAAATGATGTACTTACTTGTCCATCTAGTCTGGTCTCAAACTTGAGATCTGCTCCTGTAACATTCAATACATCTACATTATGAAACAGATTACTGTACTGTATTTTATGTACACATGCATAATAATGGGGAACAGTATTCAATGAATATTGTGAATGGATGTTCTGTCTTCTCTTCAGGCTTTTCTACATTCAAGCAATAAATCTGATGACCTGATTCAGTAATAAGTGTCCGTTTTCTAAAGTGTCACTCCATTACTGTTGACTGGTCTAGTACAAATACCGTGCAGTAAAAGCCATGACACTTATACAGAGAGGTCTTAAGTTCCAAGCAGTATTTGTTGCTTTTTCATTTAAATAAAGTGGGAAAATCATACACATGGACAGCATACAAACCTTGAATGTTCTGTTTAAATCTTGTTTCTAAGGTCATCACCCGCATAACATTTGGATACAGAGCTGCAACCAGGACTGCAGAAATCAATTTCCAGTTCTTGATGTTTGCGTTTGCCTTTCAGAAAAAAGTCACAAGAAAAACTACACTTCTTCATGAAGTCATTGAGCAGCACACACTTGTATCACGGACTTGTATTACTGGTCTTGGACTGCTTGCAGAGGATTTTTTTTTCAGTTAAGTTATAGAACGAGGCTTCCGGTTTATTCACATTCATTGTTTAAGCTCGCCAAGACTAACAGCAGGGGACTTCACAAGAGGCTAAGCGTTAGTCTCGGCAGACAGCAGTCCACCTATGCACATCCGTGCTTGTATGCTCTGATGGCTCTGATTCATTACACAAGCTCTATTCAGGGACCACTTCATGAATTCTCATCTAACCTTTTTTTTCTAATTTAAAAAAAATAAGTAAAAAAATAAGGGAGCCAAGAGCCATGCTGAAGCAAGCTCATTGCAACATAGATTCACACTACAAACAATATGTATAAAGATCAAAGCTTCTACAGTGTTAAAAAATTAGCTCACATCTTGCCCTGTAACATCAAGAACACCATCTCCGCCAAACTCGCGAGCAGCTCGCTGAATGCTCCTAAGCCTGATCCCAGCATCTGTGAAGCCAATGTCTGAAAGGAGCTCCAAATACTGCTGTTTCAAACTGGCAAGCATCTGCAACCAAAGCTACACTGTCAATTGTTGTCATTGAATCAAATCATTTGCTATTAACAACCATACTAAATGAACTGTTTTAAACTGCTGACACTAAATCCAAGCATTTCTGCTCTTCCTCAATTCCCCACCTCTTATTATCATTAACTCTTGGCTGCAGTCATTTGTGGCACAAATTTAATGCATGGTGATGACGTTCATTGAACTATTTTCAAACAGAGTTGCAGCTCTTGAATGAATTTGCAAGAATCCTGACCATCTTGATGTGTTCAGGCCATTCTTCACTGGAAAAATATGGATATAACACTTGACCAAGTTGGGCAAAGTTTGTACATGATAATTATATAAAAACCTTGTCAGGTGTATAACAATTTTTGTAATTGTAAAAACTTGGTCAGACAATTATCTCATGGGAATGGCCTTTAAGGAATAAAAGCAAACTAAGCTCCAGATTCGTCATAGACTGGATCATGAGAAGAACAACCTCTAACAGCAACACAGGCATTCAATGGACCTTTGCCATGCAACTTGAGGATCTCGACTTTGCAGACGACATCAGCCTGTTGTCCCACAAGCAACAACATGCACAGACAAAGCAACTCGGCTCTCAGAAGAAGCAGCGACAACTAGCCTGACAATCAACATCAAGAAGACATGTAATGCAGATCAACAACAAGCAAGAAGTCCCACTTCAACTACACGGGGAATGTATTACAGAGACTGACCGCTTCACCTACCTAGGCAGCATAGTCACCAAGGATGGAGGTGCAGATGAAGATGTAAGCAGAATAAATAAAGCCAGGCAAGCATTCCACATCCTGCGACCCATCTGGAATTCCAAGGCACTATCTCAGCACACCAAGATCAGCATCTTTCATACGAACGTAAAATCTGTCCTTCCATGGGTCTGAGACATGGCGTGTGACAAACACCATCACAAGGAAGATTCAAACATTCATCAACAGATGTCTGCGCCACATTTTCAACATCAGATGGCCCGAGAGAATCTCCAATGCATACCTGTGGGAGAGAGCCAACCAGAAACCTGCCAGCCAAGACATCAAGAAGCGAAAGTGGGGCTGGATCGGCCATACCCTGCGAAACCCGGCCGAAAATCTAACACGACAAGCTCTGGACTGGAACCCACAGGGGAGGCGCAGGGTTGGGAGACACAGAAAGACGTGGAGATCGGTCCACGGCGAGGCGGAGGCAGCTGGAATGACATGGACCCAACTGGGGAGGGAGGCCCAGAACCGGGTTCACTGGCATGGTGTAGTTGCGGCCCTATGCTCCACTGGGGGCGAAAAGGAATAATAATAAGAAGCTCCAGATGGTAATCCTGACTGCATTCATAACTTTAAAACCATGTATCTCAATAATCTTCAAGATGTTCCACTACAAACAAGATTAGAAGTTCTGATCAGTATACATTTAGTGTACCCCTGTGTAAAATGCAAAATTTAGGTTTGTCTTTACCTGAAGTGTTTTCTGTGACATGAAATTCTCGTAACAGAATCTATGCTCTTCTTGTTTTCCTTGTTTTTTCACTTCCAGCCATTGCTGAAATATAAAACAGCTGTTTAAATGTATTAGATAAAGTAGTTGAAATATACAAAGAAGTTTGCTGAAGTAGACCAAAAAAAACAAAATTAAATAATTGCAAAGGGTGTTGAAATATACCAAAGAAAGTGTCGGAAAGCTACCAAGAAATGCTCATAATCATTCATGCCTTATAAAAAAAAAGTTCTTACATTGTAAGCATTCAAGATGGTAAGATAGTCAGAATTTCCAACAGCAAACTCTTTCTTTTTTGCATCTGCCTCCATTTTCTTGTCAAATGGGGAAACCTGAAATAACAAAGAGGGAACAAGAGCACTAGACAAGGGTGATTATAAATAGAAACATTTAAGTATAAACATGCTGCTTAAGCAGTATTTAAAGCATAAGCCTGTATGGAATATTTTTTATGTCATTCCTTTCTATATTAGCTTCCACATCACCCTCATGATCTTTGCCTCCTCTAGAAGATTGATGCATGCCACTTACAAATGGCGACTTAAAGCTCAGAGCTGCTGCAATTGTCAAGGAGGCATCCAGACATCGGAAGATCGAACCAAACACCATCAGCTTTCCAAGTCTGTTCACAATTTCAAAAGTACAAAATAGAACTGGCATTTTTGGCCACAAAATCTTAAACTAAATTGCTTTACATTTAGACTAAAACTTAATATCAATACAAACTTTATGCATCACTCAAATATTACTTTCTATTCACATTAACATTCCATGTATTTTAAACCTCCAGTGAGAATTTGCATTGAGCATGATTCTGTGCCATTCTAGCAAGATGTATACCTCTAAAAATGCATTTAATGTACGTATGGATCTGTAAAAAGCAAAAAGGTATTTTTCATTTCTCGGTCAGTTATAGAGAAAGCTCTACATTTGTATCAATACATATCTCACCTAACATCAAGTGGCAAAGATCCAAGGTGATAACCAAGGGCAGTCAAACCCTGTAACATGCATAAAAAAATTTGTTGCTTCATCAAGAATTGCATCTTGCTCCACTCTATGCACACATGCATTCAATATGATTTAAATACAAATATCACACTTGCCCCTTTTTCATCGAGAGCACCAATATCCTGCAGTCGATGTATGGCATTCTTCATGGCCTCTTCACATGGTGGCTCCATAACGCTTGAAAGAACCTCCTACAAACAGCATCATGACTGTCATTATCTTTGACATTCACAAAAGGTCACTTCAATATACTTCTTCTATCTGTGAGTGCACACATACAATGTAAGATATATTTTGGACAAACAGATCTAAGACATTACTAAAAGGATGGAGGCATGTTTTCACCAGTTACTTTGCACAGGACTTTATAATTTCACAATTGTTTATACAGGAATGTGATAAGGGAAAATCAAAAAGTAAAGGCAATATACAATTAGAGGCTATAGAAGTAACTGTGAGCAAATAAACACAACACTTTTACATAATCCCCAAACAAGACAATCCATTTGCTGTATCATTTAAATAGTTTCTACATTTTTGCCGAGATGTTTTTCTGCTGATTTGTAAGCCAGATGGGCACCACTTCTTTTACTTCGTCATCTGAGGTGAATCTGCGGCTATTTTGAGCCCTATTAAGTGGACCAAAGATGTGAGAATCATGCATTATGGTGACCGCAAATCTATAGCTGATATCTAAATGTGCAGCCAACTGAGACACCATTATCAGTTGGCCATCCGCCCTGTCAATGTGTTTTCTGTGCGATGTTGATGAGCAGCCAGACTGACCTTTGTCAATTGCACCTTTCTATTTTAAACCTTCTTACCTACTCATCTTTCTACCTATTAAGTAAACCTTTCGTTGATTTTTGGTGATATGTCCATACCGAGCCAACACCCGTGTTGTTTAATATATTCTTGGAGAACATCATGCTTGAAGCTCTTCATGACCACCATACCTCCATTTCAATCGGTGGAAGACCAATCTGCAACCTACGCTTTGCAGATGATATAGATCTGTTAGCAGGTACAAACAAGGAACTGCAAGACCTCACCAACAGACTGACAGACAGCTCAAACGCATATGGAATGGAGACAAGCACAGAAAAGAGCAAAGTTATGATCAATGGCAACGGCAAAGCAGAGATCTATATGAACGGAGTACAGCTCGAAGAGGTAAGCAGCTTCAAGTACTTGGGAGCCACTCTCTCCAAGGACGCCAGCTCCACGCAAGATATCCGCATCAGGATCGCAACAGCAACAGCAACAGCAGCAATGGCTAGGCTAGATAGGATCTGGCATAGCCACAAGATAAGGTTCACTACCAAGTACAGGCTATACAAATCCCTGGTAGTGCCGATCCTGCTCTACGGATGCGACACGTGGACTCTACTCGCCGAAACAGAAAGGAGAATCCAGGCATTCGAGCACAAGTGTCTGAGGAGGCTGCTCCGGATCTCATACAAAGAACACAAAACCAACGACTTTGTAAGAAACAAGATTGCCACACTGGTAGGACACCAGGAACCTCTACTATCAACAGTCAAGCGACGTAAGCTGGTCTTCTTTGGCCATGTAACCCGGCACGACACCTTGTCGAAGACTATCCTTCAAGGCACCTTGGAGGGTAGCCGACGCCGCGGTGGTCAGAGAAAGAACTGGCTTACGAACGTCAAAGACTGGACTGGTCGTCCTGTACAGGACCTGCTGACTATTGCCCAAAACAGGCAAGAGTGGCGGGCCCTATCAGCTGCCGCGTCTATGTGCTCCCCCCAACGCCAGGTGCCAGGCAAGGGACGACTGACTGACTGACTGAGCCAACATCTGACAGTGAATTTCAACAGGTTTCACTCCCTCTGTGAAAAGAAAGCACATAAATGTGCAATATCTGCCCGTGTGGCTGCCACCCAACTAAAGGCCAAGTGCTGCACTGTGCATGGTCAAACTCTCTAACAATGTTTACACATTGCATTTTGCTACCTCCTCATTGTTCGGTTATCACACAATTTAAAAATTGTCTTTACTTTCTTATTCTCCCCTGTACATGGGAACAGCAACTGCAACAGTATCACTCCCCAAAACTGAAAACATTTACACTTACTGTGGCGTCATGAGACGAAAAAATATCCAGCATTTTTACTCGTAGCATCAGTTGCTCTAAAGGCGCCCTCTGTATTTCTGCACAATAACAAGTTCAAGCTTAACTATTATCTAATCCATATACTTTTGCTTTGCAAAATGCATTATCACAAAACAAAATCTTGAAGTCTGAGAGGTTTGATCCGAAGAACACAAAAGAAAAGAAAGCTGCAAGATAAAAGGGATCTATTTTCATTACCTGGAATTGGTTGTTCACGCAAGACATTCTCAAATCGGTGATTTGTTAATAGATGAAAGCAGATGCCAGACATGACACGGCCTGCACGACCTCGCCGCTGAAGGGCATTTGCCTTTGACACCCACACAGTCTCCAGACTCTCCATACTGCGAGCTGCATCATACCTAAAAATAGACAGCTTCTGTATAAGCCAGACAAACAAATAGGCACAAAGTGCATCATGGGAAGACAACTGAGCCACTTGCTTATAGTTAACTTGCATCAAGCTGTCATTGTGTGGACACAAAATGAGATTTATTTTTTTAAAGCAAATCATGCAACGTTATCCTAAAATTATTCCAAACTGTGCTAAACCTGCCAGTATATGCACATCTTAACTAATAAGCTAAAATTCTAAAAGCTAAACAAGAATCACACAGAGCACCAAATACCTCTTTTCTTTCATTCTGCCCGAGTCTATTACATATACAATGTCATCAATTGTGATGGATGTCTCTGCTATGTTAGTAGCTATGACAATCTTTGTCACTCCTCCTTGAGGCCTCCTGTACCAAAACATTAATCAGCAAGTACAGTATTACTATTTACATAGGTGAAACATGTACTTCAATACTGTACTGACCTCAAAGTGACTACACTTTTTATTTGATCTCATATTTGCCAATCCTAGCTAAATTATCCACCATCACCTCACCAACCACGTTTCGAAAAAGACTGAAGACCCATCTGTTTATTTAAGATGGACTTAAACAACCCAGCAACACTTCTGTCTTTATTTTTTATTTTTTTATTTTACTTTCCTGGTGTTTTATCTATTTATTTACTTTATTTTTTTTCTTCTTATTTTTTTATTTTGTTTTTGCTGTGCAATGAGCATTCTTCTGAATGGATACCTGCGCATTACAAATGGACATCATCATCATAAATTTTTAACAATGTGTCCCTAAAAGAATACTCTTGTACAGGATTATTATTCCAACATTTACCCCAGTTCACCAAATCATGAAAGGTGCTTACGCAAAAACAGAGTTCTGTTCTTCACTGGAAAGCGATGAATGAAGAGGGACAATCTTGTACCTGAACAAAAATTGATTGTAAATGTAGGCATCTCACAAGTGTAGATTAATTATAGACAAAACAGTACAATAGAGCAAAGTAGTGCTCTGGTAAACATTAAAATAATTAAAATGCTGCAGAAGAGGGAAAAAAAAGGGGGTCAAGGAATTATTAGCAACTCTCAGGTACTCATTATGTTGCTTCTTAATACTTCAGCAGAACTCACTGTAAAAGGAGTTTATTTTAAACAGTATCTCCAAAAGGTGAAAAGTATTCAAATGTGTGCTCTACTGAAAACCAGAACTGCACAGTGACAAGAATGGCACAGAGGACGAGCCACATGCCGCATTTAGTCATGTGATAGAGCAGAGTGTACAGCTAATGGGATTTCTAATCAGTCCTAGTAAGCCCTAATGCTAAAAAGGCTAATTTCATGAGGCAGCAAGGTTGTAGACACATGTCCATTGTCTCTCATTAAATATGTGCACTACCAACAACTTTTCCTTTTCTTTTGTCACCAAGGTGATGTTAAACCTCCAACCAATTAATTATCATATGCTTCTCCTATCTACAGGCATCCTCAATGGTGTCACTAAAATTATATTATGTGGCTAAAACAAAAAAAAATACAGAAACACACAAAGCAAACAATGCAAGATACAAATAAAAAGTTGTGTACGAAAATGAAAGGGAAAAAAAACCCTACTGAGCTGTCTCGGATAGGAAGTAGAAAGATAAAACATGGGCTTCATCAACTCTTACTTTGATCTGTTGCGATGGCCAAATTCAGAAGAGGAAATTAGTGCATCCAACAATGTCTGTATTTCAGCAAAGCCAGGTAGAAACACTAAGACAGCAGCTTCCTTTGGAAACTGTAAATAATGATAATAATAACCAAATTTATATTATAACTAAATTTATAAAGCATATTTCTCTGAGGATGTGACCTGAAGGCGATTCACATGAAAGACTACAAACTATCAGCAATATCATCCAAAAATACTTGTTTTAAATTATATATTGTTCATATTATGCAGAATGCTGTAAATCAAATGCATGTTTGGTTGAATATAAATCTCTGTTTGGTGCTTCGCTTCACATAAACCCTTCACTTAATATGATCTGTCACACAAATGCCTTAAAAATCTTTGTATGGTTGTGCTTGTGTTTAAAGCTGAAGTATGAGCTAGTGAGAGTGAGCGCACACATGAAAGAGCATTTGACAGGTGAACTCACTTGATGGTTACCAGCTACAATCCACTCAAGGAGAGTCACAATAAGATCAAAGTTAATTTTCTCATAATCCATATTAGCCAGACAGCGAACAGTCCGCTTGCTGTATTCTGCACATAAAAAACACATCCTGCTTAAAAAAAAAAACCTATAAAAATTCACATATACTATGTCTTTTCAGTTTTTGTTACATCTCAACCGTTCTCATAAATGCATATCCATAAAGTTATTTCCCTTACATCTGTACCTGAATATCTTGCTGAGAGCTGTTTCACATTCAGTTTTTCGTCAGTCCACTTGTCACTGGGATAGTCATGTTCATCGTATTCATCATCTATAGACAGTCCCATTAATGATTCTTCAATAGCCTCTGCATAACTGAGTGCTGGGCCTTTTTTGGACTTTCTGTTTCTGTTTCCACTGCTGGAAGGTGGCTTTGGTTGAGAACGGGCACATGGTGATTTGTCCTCAACTGTAAACCTATTCCATAAATATAACTCATTTTTATTTCACATACATATTACCTATAAAATACCATTTTTGATGGTAAAATTTCTTTCTTTGAGTACTTACCAGATGACATGACTATATGGAGATCACCCTCTAGCTACCTCAAATCCAGCTGTCCAAACCCGTGCAACACGGTAGGAATTGAAAACAGCTCAGCCCCCTCCCATCCCACCTGTCTCGCTAGTGAGCCTTTCTACTCCAGTTTTAAGCCTGGATTGAGTCTGGAACCCACTGCGGGGAGGCGGGAGGGAGCTAGCTGTCATGTCATCTGGTAAGTACTCGAAGAAAGAAATTTTACCACCAAAAATAGTATTTCTTCTTCGTACTGTACCAGATGACATGACTATATGGAGAATAACTAACAGGCGGAGGGAGTGGTCGCCCACCTTGTAAGAACACCTACAAACATCCATAGGTGAACATCAAACAAAAGAAATCACATACCCAAATCCAGCCGGGCTGTAGAGTGAGGCCGCCTTGAATGAGTTATGCAACGCTGCCATCAGACCTGTCAAGCAGGCTGCTGTATCTACTCCCTGCTCTGCTGCTGATACCCAGCCAACTGTCACCAATGAGTCAGGATAGGGTGCAAGATCCTTAGGTAGAACCTAGTGATGGACACAATAACGCCAGCCTATAGTCCAAATGACTATATAGTGCTGCATATCCCGAACGCTGGACTAGTGGCAACAGCTCAAGCCTCAATGCACAAACCTTCCAACTGGGGAAGCTACTGTCAAGCATCAGTGCAAAACCGCCTGCACTACTGCTAACCCCCAGGCTGTAATAGATTGCACTGAGAAAACTTTCTGTCTCACCATTCCACACTGGTAAGAACTGACAGATGCCTCCCTGATTCAGGCCAACCTCTTGGGGTAAATCCGGAGTGTTCTCACTAAATCCTATGGTAACCTGATCCTTCAGGCCTGTTCTTGGAAGTAGGAGTAGCATATTCTCCTAGGACCCTGTTCTGGAAGAGTAATCTGAGTCAGTAAGGCAGGATTATGTGTAGGGATATGAAACCCTTACCCCTAAACTGTCAGCAAGTCAAAACTGAGTATCTCAAGTCTCAGATATAGTAGCCACCTCTGCTCCCAATGCTAACACTATGTCTGCCCTGCCAGAAGCTTAAAGGAGACCGGGATAACGGCTCAAGAACTGTCGAGTTCCAGCGGTAAATACCATCCTCCAATCCCAAGAAGGAGTTTTCTCTCTCTAGCTATACATTGCAATGTATAATTATACATTGCAATGTATAGCTATAAAATGCAATCTATAAGTATAGAATGAATTGTATAACTATAAAATGCAATCTATAAGTATAGAATGAATTGTATAAATATAAAATGCAACCTATAAGTATAGAATGAATTGTATAAATATAAAATGCAACCTATAAGTATAAAATGCAATGTATAGCTATATATTGCATTCTATAATTATACATTGCAATGTATTGCTAGAAATAGCAAATTTGAGAAAATTCCCCTCTTGGCGCCCCATCAGTAAGCCCTGAAATGACCGACCTAAGCTGTCGGTAAGTCCTGGGGCTGAACAACGGACAAAGGGAAGCGAAAATACGAGTGCGACTCGCAGTCCATAATATAAATAGGCGTTTAGAGATACTGTGACAGTAAATCACTTATTCGGCAATGAAGTTCTGCATCAAAGGGAACGCCAAAACTTTGAACTGCTCAAAAAGGCCATAGTGTAGGCAGCGCGCGCGGACACACACGGCAAACTAAAGCGACCATCTTCAAACACGTGAGGGTAAAGCTGCCCGCCTCCACCTAGGACACGTACGTAACTCGGAGCCCACGTGCCACGAAAAATCTCGGTGACATATCCGCTACTGCTTTAAGCGTAGGCCGTCATTTACTAAACAACGGGGTCGGGGCCATGATTAACGTCTCTGTATCGCTCCATTTCAGGGTAAGTACCGCACACAGACGGCAGTGGAGGGGAGGGGGTGGAGGTGTCCAGCCTACTACACAGCGCTGAATACCGTTCATGATAGCAACATCAAGCGATATGACACATGCATAGCCCAATACAATACAGACAGCTTCTTATAACTTAACAACTACCAGGGAGGTAACGTCTGACACCACTGGGCCCGTAAATTCCACAGGGGAGGGGCAGAAGAAACATTCTTTCATGCCCCCACCCCCTACTACTTCTCTAAGAGAAACGTAGCGGTGTCGGGAAACCCTCTTTCTGGGTAGCGGGATATTATTAGCTGTTCTAGCCTTACCTTATGTTGCTCTAAGATAAGAGCAATTAACAAGCCGAAGCGAAAACCTTCCCGCCGTGTTTCGTCTCTGACCACCTGCCGCAACTTTGTCCCTTTCAGTAGAAGAAGCGGTAAACTTCACAGGAATAAAAAGGACGCCAGGCTGTCAGTACTGCGCCTATGAAAGACAGCAGAAAACCACACTTCACAGGCCTCACACGGCATATCCAAAAGAAACGAGGTAGCTGACACACGTCTGAACTGCGTGAAGCCGGGCTTAAAACTGGAGTAGAGAGGCTCACTAGCGAGACAGGTGGGATGGAAGGGGGCTGAGCTGTTTTCAAGTCCTATGGTGTTGCACGGGTTTGGACAGCTGGATTTGAGGTAGCTAGAGGGTGATCCCCATATAGTCATGTCATCTGGTACAGTACGAAGAAGAAATACAAAACTGTCATATAACTATTTCTCATAATCACCTATAAAAAAATTTTGCAAACGTCGCCCAAACATTTCTTAATAACAACCAGGTGACATTTCTCTTGCGGAATCTTCCAAAAGGTTAAAATGTGCTTAGAGCTGATAAGAAGTAGAGGACATATCGGAACTGTAATAAAAATGATTCTTTTAAGCTATGTGTCCACTAAACAAGCATTCTCCTCATACCTACTTTGTCATTTCAATGACATCTTCCAGGAAAAATGCTTTCACAGGAAAAGTTTTTCCTGAAGTAAAAACATGCAGTTAAAATAACATCTTAAATTATTTTACAATGAACATGCAATAAATACCAGAACAAACCTACAAAAGAAAGGTCCAGCAAAATATAATTATTATATATATATATAAATGGAAAGGTTATCATACAAAATAGGCACAAGATGCTCATTTCAGAGACATAACACTAACAATCCCTCCTCTCTCTGTTTTTATAAATATATATATGCCACATTTTATAAGACATTTACACCATCATAGTTTTCAGTCTACAAACTCATTGACATTCAAACTTAACGTTATCCACTAACATTGATACTTCACAATGAACATTTCTTTACAGGTGACAGAGATCCCACCTGGTATTTCAACAACAGGACAGTAGTTGAAGTAAGATGAAAACAGATCTGCATTCAATGTAGCACTCATCAAAATGACCTTGAGATCAGGCCGCTTTGGTAAAATATCTCGAAGTATCATCAGCAGAAAATCACTGCACAGCAACAAAAGGTAATGGGTGCAAATAAGAATTTGCATCTGTTTTCTTGGTTTTCTGGAACACGTGTTCTGAAATGTAGCCCCAGAAGAATAACCCAAAGGCCTTCGAAAAATTCAACTAACGGAGGTTGGGAGCCGAAAAGTCTTGAGTTGAGGAGATGTAGAATACATTGGTCTTATGGGAATTCGGATGGGGACTAACGAGTAATTTGACATGGGGAAGGTCGACAATGAGGTCCGACTATATATATATATAAGAACACTGTTCACTGAAGCCAACTAAGTATATGTATGCACTCAGCTCTATATTGTTAGCACACGAGCACCTGTAAATCTTATCTGTAATTGCCATTGCAGATTAATGAAGTTGTATATATGATATTTACCTCTCCTCAGACCGTTCATGAACTTCATCCACAATCAGATGCGTCACATCAGACAATGAAGAGTCACCCTCCAGCCTCCTCAAAATGATCCCAGTTGTACAGAACAGTAAGCGTGTTGCAGCTGACTAAAAGTAATGTTTTTAAATGTGGTTGAAAAAACAGCATAGTTCTCAAATGAGTAGACTTAAAAACTTCTAACTTAAACTAAACAAATAAAGAAGATAGCTAACGCTAAAATAAAGCAATCACATTTAGGAGAGCATGTTAAAATGTAGACTAACAAGAGTTTCCATGGAAGTTTTAGATGCACACATATATATATATATATGCATCAGCAAGTGGGGAGGAGGGGAAATGGTGTTTTATGCCAAACCAGCAACTAAGGCTATATCACAGCAAGGCAGCCAGCCCTGTAAACAGATGACACATGCAGAGAAAGAACAGCGTGCCCTGACAAAAACAGAACCCAGGAGAGCCAACCTTCACTGTACTGGTGACAGGTGCTAACCATTTCACCACCAGACTGCCCACATGCATCATAAAGGGGAGGTTGGAAAGTTCACAGAAAATTATTTTAAAATGACACCACAGTTTTTTTTTCATGCCACAGTCCAAAAGTATGTTTATACACTACCAATTTCAATGCATTTCTTCAGCCTTTATCAGCTGTTCCACTATTTACTGCTTCAATGATCTCTTCCCTGTTAGCCAACAACTTTCCAGCAGTGACTGCTTTCAAACCACAAGGGAAATGGTAAAGCAATAGTGACCATTCTTTTCTGCTTCATAGAAAAAGACACTCGCTCACGACAGTGATCTCATTGTTTCACATCTTCATTTTTTTTATAGGTCAGCAAACATCACCAGTCAAACTGGGCACATGTGCTCAGGTTCCTAAAAAGTATTGTCATAAAAATTCCACAGACTTTCTGACCTCCTCTCATACCATGCTGACATGCTACGGGTGACTGAGGTTTCAATACTTCATTTTTGATACTTACTGGGATTCTCATTCATACACAAACTGTTTTTTTAATCTTTATGTTCTTTCTCTCTAGTTGACAATCATGCATTTAATTTTAACTTTTTTTTATAATAATTGATCATTAACTATTTTTTATTACATTTCCACACTGCTTGACCATTGAATGTCATGTTCAAAGCACAAATAAGCAATTCAACTTCAAAAAAACAAACTCTTGTCAAGGTAATCTTTCCTCACCTGTACACTCTCCAAACGAATCTGGTAACCGACAGAATTACCTAGCCTCTCAATTCGTTCATAAGCAACACGTTCTGCTACTGCAATGGCAGATATGCGGCGGGGCTGTGTGCAAACAATATTGCACAGACGAAGATCTCGCATCTGTAGGTGTTTATCAAGGATAAACTGTGGCACTTGAGTAGTTTTACCACACCTGTTATGGATAAAAAGAATATGATGATGATGATGATGTCAATTTATATTGCGCAGGTATCCATTCAAAAGAATGCAGCGAAAACAGAAGAGAAGAAAAAAAATAAAACAACAGGAAAGTAAAAAATAATAAAAACAGAAATGATGCTAGGTTGTTTAAGTCTGTCTTAAGTAAACAAATGAGTCTTCAGTCTTTTCCGAAACATGGTTGCTGATGTGATGGTGGAAAGCGACGATGGCAGAGCATTCCACAGCTTAGGTGCCACGTTTTTGAAGGCCCTGGCTCCAGTCCGCTTCTTGTTTGTGTCTTCCACTGCAGGGAGACAGAAGTGTGACTGGGAGCCAGAGCGCAGGCTACGTGACGGCTGGTAAGGAGGAACTACCTCTTGTAAATAGTCAGGAGCAGTTTTGAACATGCAGGACTGTGCAATCGAAAGCACTTTGTGATCAATGTGCTTGTTCACTGGGAGCCAGTGAAGGCTCTGTAGGATAGGGGTGATGTGCTCAGTGGATGACTTTGCACGGATGACAATCCTGGCGGCTGTGTTTTGAACTCTTTGGAGTCGATCTAACTGCGTAGCAGGTATACCCCATGATGCACTATTGCAGTAGTCCAATCTTGATATGATGGTAGCCACAGCAAGTGAGTTGGCAGCAGCCGGAGTCAGCATGGGCCGTAATCTACCTAAAGTCCTCAAAAAGTAGTAGGATTTTGCCACAACAGAGCTAACATGGTTGCACATGGAGAGCTCTGCATCAATAAAGAGCCCTAGGTCCCATAATTTGATGATATAATTTAAGTTCATTATTTTTAAAGCCACTCTACATGACAGAATGTTTTATATATCAACCAGTTTTTACAATCGTACAGCAGATCACTAAGCTATCTAATCTCATGCTTTCTATTTTCTGGTACTGCGTCTCATTCTCCGTGTATCTCAGCATCTACACACCCACACAGCCATTGTAAAAAGACAATAGAGAAGCTCCTTACTATCAATAGTAGGAACTGCAAAGATATCCATAAGGTTGCAAAATAAAGAGTATCCTCTCTGTGTGCTTGACAAGCTCCGTGAGCTCCAAATAATCCTTCTTCACAAGCTCCGGGATTCTGCTTGCACTGTCTTCCATAAGCAAAAAGGTGATTGTACACCATTGCTCCTTGAAATATAATGGCAGCCATTTCAGGCTCACCTCATCCACAGAGTGGCCACATTGTGCCATCATCTTCATGGTCAGGCTCCAGGTTCAGATCTCGTCTCGGGAACGCTGTCCTTTCTCAATATATGTGGCATCTGTTTACAGAGCTAGCTGCCTTGCCATGATATAGCCTTACTTGCTGATGGCATAAAACACCAAACCTCCCTCCCCTCCCTCCCCACCTTCATAGTCCGGCCCTAGGATACCTGTCTGAGATGTTCACACCCTAGCCTCCAAATCAATCGCTTTGTACTACCCAAGAGACCTCCTGCATATGCCTCACATGAGAAAATAGCATATCTGGGCACCATGCCTTTTCCTTGTCTGGCCCTGGTGTCTGGAATCTTTTGCCCCGATCACTTAATACAGTGATTATCTTCAAAGCTTTAAGGGCTGGCCATAAGACCTACAATTTTTGTGCATATCTTCAGTAGCTGATCCAGTTGCCTCCCCACTTTCCTTGCCATCTCACCCTTCAATTTCCACCCCTACCCACCCAGTTTTGTATACTGAAGTAGCTGCTTTCTACTGGTGCCATTGCAGATTCAGGTCACAGTCAGGCAGGGAAATGTGCTATGTAAATGCATCATCATCATCATCCTCATCATCATCACAAAATAAATTACTAAATCATTACAATGTTACCTAAAATCATGATAATCCTTTATACCTGTAAACCCCATCTCTCTATCATCAACAAAAAGTGCCAGCATGCATCCAACTGACCCAGTCATTCCACTTATAACCACCACTTGGTTCTCTTCAATAGCAGCAAGCACCTCATCCTGATAATCCCATGTTGGCAGCTTCTGTCGGTCTGCTATTCGCCTCTTATATGACTGGTTGGACTACACAAAATATTGTATAACTCCATCAAAACTTGTGATATATTTCGTCTGCACTAAAAGATCTGTAAACAATATCTGCTACCCTGGTCATCTAATATCTAAGCAGTGGTAACATTATGTTAGTAAAATATACTGATTTTCTAAATTGTTTCATCAGCAACAAAGCCATAATGAAAGGGAAGTCGAATTGTACATTTGGTGATCCTGATTATTATGTGGAACCTTAATTTTAGGCAAAATAGGAACAAATATACCTATGCCACTTATTTTTAAGCAATAAAACCAGTCTGTACTTACTGCTTTCATTCTGAAGTCTTCCTTTAGCTTCTTGTTCTGCTTCAAAACATGAGCTTGTTTTTCCTGCAAAGAAGCCTGACAACTCCCTGTTACATTATTCATCGGTTTCTCCCATGCAGATTTTGCAGAACTACGTCGTGGATCAGGTTTGTCTGAACCTTGGTCATCATCTTCTTCTACTCGTACTTCCTTTCTCTTGACTTGTGAACTGACCAGGCCATACCCTTTTCTTGAGCTCTGTTCACTCAAAACTGTCTTATCTCTCCTGTAACTTGGTCTGCCATTTCCTAAACTTGTTTTGGCAAATGTCTTTGTGGTGCAAGGCTTGGCACCCACATCTGGTGAAGATAACCCCATCTCATAATGTGCAGATAGAGAGGATGGATCAGCCAGCGGAGAAGGCGGCATTTCTAACAATATCTGCAACTGTTCCGAATTTTCTAGAAAACTGACCAATGAGTAAATGGCTGGCTGATCCTCATCAGCCATCTCCTGTGCACACTTCATGAGAAAACGAGAAATATTCAAGCATGAATAGGGCGGAATCCTTCCCACAACAGAAGAGAAAGCTAGCAATGGTGCTTCCTTGGGGTAAAGGTTGCCAGTTGGGAAGCGAATTTCTAGCACAAATAGACTGTCTGCTAGAGGGCCCTGCAGTTCTTCCGATTTCTTGGACACACTGAGTTCTCTCACATGCTGATTCTTGCATCTGTCACCAAAGCGACACATCCCCTTTTTGTAAAATTTGCAGACCTCTTTCACACTCTTCACCTCCTTCACAAAACCTGAGTAAGCAGATGTAGCACCACTCCCTCCAAAATTTAATAACTGCTTTAATTCTGGCAGGTCCAAGTGCAAAACCCACACTCTGTTAACTAGCCTTTCCACAAAGCGGTGTTCAAAAATAGACTGAAGTGCCATTTTTTCTTCCTCTCGCAGTGCCCAGATATCTTCTGGAATTTCAGTTTTCCCATCTGAAAGTGGTGAGCTTGAATTCAAGTTTGGAGCACCATCCAGACTCTTAAGTTCTGTTAGCAGATATTCAAGAGCTGCTCCCAAATCACCATCACACACTTGAATCGCTTCCTGACAAAGAGAACGGCTGAAGCCACACCTAGAATGTAAAACAGATCAAACTGAGTTAAAAAAGCTAGCCATGGTGCATCCTTATAGCCAAGATGTTTTTTCTCTCATACATGCAAGGAAAGATGCTTGATTCCGCATACATCCACCCACACACCCACATACACAAAAGACATTGACACTATCCCCCTTTCTCCTGAAAATAAGATCATCAAATACCTCTCAAGCTTTAGAAGAACAGGTAAATTGACATCTGCGGAAATAATAGTTGGTGCCTGTGTGGAAGATTCCTTAGGTTGGATATGTGATAGAAATGTGCCATCACTTTCTACAGTTTGTGACGCCTTAGTCTGCCAATATTGCTCATCACTGCGTGTGTCCAGCTCATCACACTCTGAGTCACTGAAACAGGGAATGTGAAAAATAAATTCCTTCAAAAATATTATCCCTCTATTGTATACAGCTTTTATCCTCTCAAAAAAGCCTGATGTTTCTTTAAAAAGACCACCTTTCCTAGAAATGAGTGCACAAGTACTCCTTTTAAATGCATCAACAGGATGAGTGTATTTCCAACATTGTTAATATTAACACTTATTAGTTTAAATCACAAAAAGGTAAACAGCCAGGGGTTCCACAGTCTGGTGGCCACAGGGGCAGTGAATGGTAGGGGTTAGCCATGTCTAGGCTACTGTCACCTGTCACAACAGCTGTAAATCTATGGTTTTGGTGGTGGGGAGAGAATTGGTGTTTTACGCCAAGCCATCAGCTAAGGCTATATCACTGCAAGGCAGTCAGCCCTGTAAACAGATGCCACATACAAAGAAAGAACAGCATGCCTGAGATGAGAGCTGAAACTAGGACAGCTGACCTCACTGTATTTGTGACAGGCGCTAACTGTTACGCCACAGGACTGCCTACTCCCTATGGTTTAAAGAGGTGGGGGTATTGTTGCATTTTGGCACTGAATTTAATTAAATAAAGAGTAAACTGGGGGTTCAGCAAGCCAACAATGTAGCTGAATGACTTGCTAGTGGTAACTCATGGGACACTTTTTGATGTTCACATCATTGGTAGGAGTTTAAGTAAGTTTAAGTGATTAAGGTATGTGGGTTGTGAAACCTAGATAATGCGCTTTACTTGCCTCTGAAAATGTGGACTGTTTTGTTTGAAACAGGGTTTTATTGTAATGTACAAGTGTTGCGTGAGATTAGTTGTGTGACAGTTGGTACTAAGGTCCATGACGCTATCGTCTGGGAGAAAGGAGTGCCTTGCATCATAGTCAGCTAGACCAGAGTTCATTTTGAAATTTGAAAATATGGGTAAAAAATCATTATCCTGTGCTGCAGTGTACAAAAATATGTGCATGCATGCACACACACTCAAACATCAGCCAATAAAAATCAAATATATATAATCATGTCCAAGATAAACTTAAATACAACTGTATCAGCATCACAGACTGATTTACACTCACGAGTGAACACTGTCATCATCACCATCACGAAGACTCTTGAGCACATCATGCACCATTTTCTGATTCTCTGTTGTCATGTGTAAGTGCTGTAATTCAGCCTTGACCTTAGGTTCATGATTTCCTGTCGCAGGGGTTATGTTCCCTGTTTGAGCATGCTGACCTCTGCCACGACCACGGGTTGTCCTTTTGACAAGAACGGTGGGGCACTATACTGTACAATTTTGCAAATTATAATACTTATCGTTTTCCAACATATCATTATATATACAATAAATTTTGTCTTAAGCACCCACGAGGATTCAACATAAGCCAGAACGCAACATTTGTCCATTCTAAGTGGATTATTAAGTTTTAAAACTGAAAGGACACTTCACTCACGGCTGTCCGGTGGGTATGGGCCGATCTCTGCCTGTACTGTTTCCATGAAGTACTGGGCCATCCATCAACTCATCAAGATCAAAATCACCTTTTCTGCTGTGGCCACCATGATGAGTCCCATGACCTCGATTGTGACGCCCTCCTCCTCTGTTTGGTTTCCCCCGCCTCTTTGCTATATTTCTTCGATCCATGGATATGGTCTGAGAAAGTAATTTTTCTGAGCACTGCTATGGTTTGGACAATGACATGCTTTGTCACATATTCCTTTACATTAATCATTAACCAATAAAAATTAATTATTAAAAAAATAATTAAGGATTTATAGATTTAATGTAACAGTGCAATCTGTATTTCTAGAAGACGTGTGACACTATGTTAAGGTGCTTGAACAGATAAAGGCATTGGGTACGATCCCATTGAATAGAGAGGAGTGGAGCTGACCAAGCAGACTGAATAGAGGTGAATGGGACAGTTGTTCATAAACTGCCTTAAAGGTACCAGTTAAAAGGAATATCTTAGCTTTTGCATCATTTAAAATTAGGCAAATAAAGCTATTTATTGGTGTCACATGAACCCTCCAGAAATAAGTACTGCATGTTTATCCAGTGTGCTACTCACATACCCTAAAAACTTAAAGGCGGCGGAAAAACTTATTTGTTTTCTCACAAACTGAAAATACCCCTACAGCTACTACCACCACTATTGTTTTCATCGTTAGCAGGAAGAAAAGATACTGTAGCTTCTCCCCATGCGAAAAATGCTACTCTATCGATCATTATTAGTCAGATGTTATCCGAACTGAAAATAAGCACGCGCTGCATTAAAAGCCTCTGGCTGTTTCTCGATAGAAACACAGAAGAAAAAAAGGCTGGCTATTAAATTAAGAAATTACATCTGATATCTACTAAATAAAATATGTTTCAACCTACAATTCAAAAACATATACTTGACAATCCTACTAACTGAAGCTTGCATCTGAGCTGGCAAAAAGCAGACAACCGGATGTAAGCCAGTTCCAGTTAAAACTATTTTCACTCTGCAAGAGATCTACTTCCTACATCACCATAAACTACAAGCAGCGCTTCATATGTACAAGAAGATAAAGACTTTGTTTATAGATTTTAATATGATTACAGTATGAAAAATTGAATTGATAATTTGGCGGTACAAAATTAATGATCCTAGGTAATTTACGGTGAATGCATCAACTTACGTAGTATTGGAAATGGCATATCATCACTTATGCTTATTTACAGAATTCCGTATCGTCGTCCTCATGATTACCATCACCACTGTCCTAATTTTTCTTAACATAGAATGAAATAAGTCTTCATCTCACATGGGTTTCTTCCTTCACTCTCGCTAAAACCACCGTAACATATATTTGCATTTGCCAAACTTTACAAATGATACACGATGTGGGTTTTCAGCTCGACATGCACTTATACCGTTTAATCCATGGGGGTGTACATAATTTGTCGTGTTATTTTGTATTAAACCTGTCATTTTTTACGGTGCCGTCCCATGAATGACACGTTATATGTGGAAGGGAAAGTAGGGTGCAGTACAAACTCTGAAGAATTAAATAGTGTGCACTTTTTTCACATAACTGTGCGTACATAATCATATTCCAGCACATTTGTATACATCCATCACTTATGTAAAATTGTTGAATATCTGATTTTCAGGTGTATTTATCATGTGGCAAAAGTGCATCTATAAAGTTTCATATTTGTCTCAACCCAGGCTGCAGACATGAACTCGGAGGCACAACCGCAAGATACCTCTTTTGTTTTACCCCTAAAGAGCTCCTTCGCCTGTTGACCTCAGAATGCACTCTTCAGGTGTACGTACTGCACGTAAAATGATTTCACGACGCAAGAAGCTGGTTATTACACTGCTATGTGTCGGCAGCTTGTGCTATGCAGGTGTGCAGATCATGCGTTATCATGAAAACTTTAGTCCCTTGCAGACGCTGTCAAGTGCTGAAAGCGAGGCTCAGCGCCTTCTCAAGTTTATTACATCTTATCATTACCAGTGCAATGCAACTTTGCATAGTTCTAACTATTCAGACTGGGCGATATGTACTGAACCAGATGTAGGCATCAGCACTGAGTCTACTAAGGTCAAAACTGCCTACTCTGTTGGGTGAGTCAAATTTTATTTTTCACATGAGCATTCATCTCATAATGTATGTAAAAACAAAAATGACAGGACATTTCATTCTCCTTTTTTTATGCCATACCTAATTAATGAACACATTCCTTTTAAAACTTGTTGTTTCGCAAAACATTTGTCTAGCAAGATTCACAATGTAGCATGGCTGAATGAACAAACAATGTTAAACCAAACCAAGACTGCACATGATAAACCGTTTTTAAATGTAAAAAAAGAAAAACTTCTCGGGTTTTATTTTTCCTTTCTTTCTGCAGCCCGCTTCCTGACTACAGCTTTGAAACCCAGCTGTTGCGAAACTTGTCTGTCCAGCAGTTCATTTTCCTACATGATTCTTTTGCCCCAACACCACCAGTGCTGCTTCAGCTGAACAATACCAGCATATTTCATGCTACATTAGTACCTAACGACCCTTCAGACTTTGGCCGCAACTCATATGACATGCATACAATTAACAGCATGATGGCCAAGCTGAAGCACCATCATGTTGACCTGCTCAAGATTGAGAGCCTGCAGGACATGACAATATCATTTGAAATGTTGTATTTCATGGTCAAAGATGGGATCATTTCTCGATTTCAGCAACTCCATGTGGCAATGGAAATTGGTAACCTTTCTGTGTTTACATTTGTAACCAGATTAAAAACAGATTAGAGAAGTATATATAACAAATTTGAAAGTCATCATCTTAAGCCCACTGTTTTTATTATTTTTTATCTTTACTGGACAGAGCTGTTTGCACTGACTGTCACTGGCACACAAACCACTTATGATTTTTGTACTATTTGAAAACATTTTCTTTGTGACTTCTGCTGGTTTCATGAGTTTTATGGCACACATTCTTTTAAAATAACAATTGCACTTTGCTGTAAAGCAAAATTGCAAGCAGTCTGTACATAACTCACCTCCACATTTTTTGTTACCATATAAGTTATAAAAGAGGCATCAGGACCTTTCTGCACTTTATTAACAAAGCTGACTTTAATTCCTTTCCTCTGAGAAAATCACAATTTTATAGTATTGCACAGAAGACTGGGATCATTGAGCAAGGAATATCTAAATTTCCCAGCTTTAAGAAGAGTCATGCATGTGTTTTCAACAATAATTTTGCCTGCTATATGCATACTTCTGACTTTGACATTAGCACTTTCTGCATGCAATCAGCAAATAAATGACAATGACCAGCTTTATTGATCCCAGTGAGCAGTTATTCTCAGAAAGTGTGCTCAGATAAAAAATAGACAAAAACAAGTGGTAGTTACAAGATAAAGATAAGGGCAAGATATTGGAGTAGATTTTGTTCTTCTTTCAGACAAAATTGATGATGACTACCTATATGGATGGTATAAAACACTGTACACCTTGTTCCACTCAGGAGGGTTTCGCCTCTATCACACAGCATCATCTAGTCCACTGTGTTTGCAAGTCACCATGATGGAGTCCTGTCGCTACTTCATGTCATGGCTTCGTAATCCAGGACCACGCAGTTTTCTGCTCTACCCACCTGCCATTGATGGTGAACTAGATGTTTTCCCTTTTAAGGGGAAATATTTCATGTTTTACACTTCCAAACCTTTTCCTGCAATTTAAATAGAAAAGCTGACTGCTGACTGCAGTTTAGTGCAGAAAATTAATGGAGAGGCTAACCTCAATGATCTGTAGACTAGACACAGTCATGCAAACTAAATTTAACTTAACGATTGTATTCATGAATCCAAATGCCCAGTTTGTATTTTCTATCAGTTATTTATCAACCACCAGAATTAAACTTTAACCAGAGTCAGTGGCTAGGATGACATAATCAGTCAGTCACTATGGTATTATGATAGTAAACCCAGTCCAAGCTCATATTCCATATTGCTAGATATGATATTGGTTTCATTTTTAACTAACAGGATTTCTGACTAAAAGAATAGAGACCTCAGAAAAGTAGATAAGTATTGAGACATTTGCTCAAATAAAGCATATTTTGTTTATCATTCTGTTTCACAGGATCTCAGGAGTATGAAGAACAGCGACTGAAAGATTTTCTAGAGCTACCAAGATTGCAAGAGGACGACATCATTTCTGTGTCCCTTTCATCTACAGCCACTCTTCCCCTGTTCCGCCAGATTCTCATGTCAGGAACAGAGGAGTGTAACATCTTGGTGTTTACGTGAGTTATGCATAGTCTCTTGAAGTTTATCATTTCTGTGAAACTTGTCCTCCACTTTTAATATGGCCACAGACATAGAGCCTACAGCATGGTAAGACTTACAAAATGGATGTGGATAATTTAAGAGAAAAAGCATTTTATGTCATTGGACAAAAAGAGAACATTATAGAACATTTCAGCAACTGATATCATGTTTCAGTATTGTTAGATATTAATTATTTAAGTTTTCAAGAAGCATCTGTTGTTGTGCCCTAGCCCTTAATCTTTTTATTTAGAAAGTTCTTAGGCAAGTCGTTGTTCTCAGTGGCTAAAGGTTTTGCATTGCCAAACCTTCAGCAAATATTGCTTCCTGCACTTCTTTTTCTGAAACAGCTTTTAGAAACTACCAGCTTAATTTTATATTCATATCCACATTCTGATGTAAACCAGAGCATCTCAACATACCGGTTATGCAAATTACAGGCCTGATCATGCCTATCCACTGAAAGCACATGTCTCAGCATCACATATCACGTGCACCATCATACCAATCAGTCAGGGTGAGAGTCGGATCACTGGGCTTGGTAATCCCGCAGAGCTAACCTTCCGCTCAGAAAGGTAAAAGCAGTTTAATTCAGCTTAAAACACATATTTGCCAATTAAACTGGCAACCAAAGCTTGTGAAATCTGTATTTTTGTGTGGCAATTTATTTGTTTTCTTTGTCTGCTTTTTAGCAAAATGTTTTAAAAATCCTTATCCAGGTTGCATACAGCTTATTATGCAGAGTTATTAATCTGAATGCTGTTTAGTGTTCTCTGGCTGGTATCTCAAAAAGAGCTTTGAGAACTCTGATGTTTTATGAAGCAGTTATGTCATAGTAAATAGTTATGCCACAGTGCTGATGAACAGTATGAGTAATGTACACAGTGTTCACTGACTGTAGAGAGGCCAGGCTACTTCTGCCTGCATGGTTTAATCATTGCTCAGCATACTCATTAAACTAAGTAGCAAGAGACATGACAACAACGACACCTGCAACTTTATTTCAGGGATCCAAAATTGAAAGGCCGAAGCATGAATCTGGTGGATGTGCTGGCTCATTACCTGTCCCCCAAACAGACCAGCATTGCCTACATTAATCTTGTTCACGGTACCTGGCGCTTTATGACCCCTTTTCTGGACTCAGGTGCATTGCAGGTGAGTGTTTTGAGTTGGGGCCACATCATTTCTTGACTGTAGTTTTGTCTTTGAGTATGTTCATGAGGTAACAAATTCAAGTCAGCGACTTTGTCATCTAATGTACTTATATTCTTTATATATATATATATATTTTATCTCCAGAAAATCAACCAGCTAGTGTTGATAACCAACATATTCAAGAGCAGTTCTGGATACAGTGAAAAGCATGCAGCTTCAGTTCTTCGGCTTGAATACAGCGAGCTTCAGCGTATTCTTGCCTATGGAATGACAATGATAGAGGCTGTGCCTGCTCCAGAAGAGTCTCTTCACTTTCAAAATGATGGAGATTGGTGGAGATTGACTTTCATAAGGAAAACTTAATCATCTGTGGTGTTCATTCAAGTGGCAATTGCAGTAATGCACATAACTAATGGCACACCAAGGTTTATTTTTCTTGGAGGGAAAACTGGTGCGGTTGGCTGCATCATCAAGAAAATTTAGTCTTGACGTGATGGCATGCTTGATATCTCCAGACACTGAACGAATGGCTTGGCAACTTTCCTGAGGACAAAGCCTTGAACTCAATACAGATAACAAAAGCATAATCAGAGGATGTGTGCTTGAAATTGGAAGATGAGAATAGGCTTACCTAAAGTCTAGAATGTCTTGCTTTCTTCCATCATTTCTCTGGATTTCTCACATCGTCTTGCTTGAGCTTCTAGACGACTGTTGACATGATCTGTCTCGACACATTCCCTGTCCATATTTTACTGCAGTGTGTAGTCATGCAAATAAAAGATATTTTGCATCCATTACACCGCAAATTAAAGGAGTACTTAACCCACAATGTTAGAGAATGGCGCTTGCCACTAACCTTTATCTGTGATCATCTGTATTATTTGAGGCTGATATAACTACATATACCACTGTATAGCCTGCTGGTCATCATCTATTTTGCTTTCATTTTCCTTGTAGTTTTAAAACTGTACGATCACAGTACACTTGTTTTTAGCTATTGTTTGGAAGACTGAATTTTGGCGAGTGCTCCTTGATCAACTATTTTCAGCATGATGTTTGTCTGCCTCCTAAAATACACCATCTGATGCTTTTAAGAAGAGCTTTTCAGTATTTATTGTATTACAAATGGCATCTTCCACATAAATCCTTCAATTTTATTGTCCCTTGTGTTGGAGTTCATCTTCATCTGCATATTATTTATAAGAAAAGAAATAATGTATAAAAGAAAGTTCTTTATCTCGGTGAAAAGAGATCTACATCAACCTGATCTCATTGCCATTTGTAGAGCTGCCGGCATAAACAGAGAGCTGGGAGGCTCATATTCAGCTTTTAACAGCACACTATCATCATGGTATCATAAGTCATGTCAGCAAAAAACTTCCCTGCTACAGAATTACATTTGACAAGATGATGTTTACTGCTTTTTTATCTGATTTGTTATTTCCATGTTCTTGGCAACCTTGCTTATAGTTTTAGATTGGAACTTGCTTGCTGTTACTTTTGCTTATTCTTTCATTTCTGTCATTTTCATACAATCTTCACAACCTTCCCAATCACCTGTGCTGTCTACCCGCTGTTCTGTCCTGCCCATCCTGTCTGTGCTGCCTTTCCATCTGACCATTGTGGAATTTTTGTGGGTGCCATTATCATTTTGCTAGTGTTTCATTAACAGTCATATGCATGAATATTTTATTTAAATTAACTTTGGATCCAATAACACCATGCTGGTTTTAGATAAGTAAAGAGATGAAAAAAAGGTGTAAATTTTAAAGTGTGTGATATTCATACCACAAGGACTAGTTACTTTGTAAATTGTAAATATTAATATTTTAGACCTACTGATCAACCTGACCACATGAGATTAAAAATGGTGGGACTGTGAGTGTGTAGGAGTGTGTGTGAGAGAGAGAGAGACAATGTGCATACAATCATAAATGAATACAGTTGCATATGAATGTACGTGTCCACACATCTCAACATACATTATTTCCAACATAATGACATAGCTAGTAGAAAAAATGAGCCTAAAATTTGGTGGGAAAATCAGTTAAACCACCACAGGAGTCAGTTTGACCACACTCCATAGCTGATTTGACCACTACCTATAGTCGATTAGACCACTTCATCATCCATTCATGTTCTAATTCAACCAGAAAAGAATTTTCATTTAGTCTACTTTATCAGCGTTGATTGACCTGCACAGGTCAATCTTTATTGTTTTTATTATTTCTGTGTGCACAACTCTACAATTCCCTTTTACAGCTTTAGATTTCCTGAACTGAATTTGCTTGCCTCTTTTTTTTATAAATAACTAAAGGTTGTTTCTCGTTAAAGTTTGAAAGTGATTATAGCCTGAAACACAGTGTAACAATAGTATCACGTGGTGTGAACCCAAATATAAAAGAACATTGATACATAAGATTCGCAACCCCTTTGGATGGTCTAAGTGCCTTTCCTGCAAACCTTTTAACACTTCTGGGTCTGCACAACGCTCTTGTCTTTTATCATTTATTTGAGCATGCACCTCTGCAGATGAATAATTTGAATAGTAATTTATAATCAATGGTCCAATCAACACTAGACTGGTCAAATCAACTCTTAGTTGTGTAATTGACTATAGACAGTGGTCAAATTGATCAGTCACCATAATCTATACCCAAACCCATTTCTAATTATTTGTATTTAGAATGTCTGTGTTGTGAGTGGATTGATGCATAATATCTTTTGCGTGGAGTTATATATGTATGTATTCCTGACTGTGTGTGTGTGTTGCAAACGTCTTTCATTCACACAGGTGTTGTCCAGTATCTTTGACCCCTATTTCTTCAGTGAGCGTGAAAGATAAAGTGGAGGTTACATACATAAAGCAAAGATCAGCAGTATATTTGTTAAAAAGTCAGGATTTCCAGAATAAATTTGAGAAAGATGCAGAAATATGATGATTTTAGACTACAAAAGTTTGGTTTCCAAGTGTCAGTTCACTACACCCAGTCATGATTTGTTCATCATTTTTTAAATTGTATTGTTACTGCAGTTACTGACTGAAGTCTTGTCAAATTTGATATCACATTTATTTGTTTCATGCTTAAATACAATATAATCTCCTAGTTTTCACATTTTAATGTGTAGAGTGGGCTTTTTGCTTTGTCATACTGTTTCCTATCTCAAACACTGAAATTTTATTAGATTAAAAGTTTAATCATCTATTACTTTCCAGATAAGTTGATGAAGCCATTTAGTGATGCGCATTTGTCAACCTTTATGATGCAATTAATTTTGTTATTTTATGTTAGATAATGTGTTAAACAGCTATTAAATGTTCACTGCTTCGGTCTGTACTTGTGTTTGTGTGCGCTTTTGCTCACGTATGTGTGGGGGTCACCCGATCTGTGTGTCCCCTTCTGTCAGAAAAAGACTCCAAACTGACGGTCACTACTCTGATTCGGTAATAATTACAAGTTCAAGTAACTGTTTTACTAAACATTCAGCTTTCTATAGCTAGCTAGCCGAAAATAGTTTTCTCAGAACAGAGATCTGTATGTAATAATGTCACTGGAATTTCCTCTTTCCTTACACCTACTTTATTACTTTACAACTAAAAGCATAGTTAAATAAGGAACTATAGAAGAAGAGACAACGGAAAATTTACCTCCACTTCTGTTACCTAAACTTTGTCGATTATTCGCTATAAATAACAACTCTATTTGGTGTTTCCTTCTTTGTTGTAGTATCTGGCGGCAACCAGATTTAAACTTGACTCCTCTCCCAACTTAAAGTCAGTAATTTATTCATCCATACATGTTGCATGACGCACACACACGAGGTTTTTACAAGCACAAGGTATTGTTCAGTTCTTTTTTAACAGGTTCAGCTATCTTTCTCAACCTTTTGACGTCCCACTTCTGGTTTCTTTTTCCTTGGTGGAGCAGTTCCCCAAAACTCAAAAGGTAGAGCGTGTGTAAACACCGTTTTTCTCAGAAAACATTATGAGATTCTTTACTTAGTCCGTCTGACTTTAGGCACAGGTCAATCTTTAACTGTCTCGCTATTCTATTCATCCAGAAATTACTAGCACTTCGTTTACAAACTTGGGAGAAGTCACCAAACATCTGCCTGGGTCAGTTGCCATTAGCGATACGTTTTTGTATGTTTCATTTCGCTCAAAATTTGTTGATGACACAGATCTGGATTCTTCTGAGACGTGTTGCACATGCAAACTCTCTTCTTTTTTTTTTTTACCTCACCTAATATAGCCTTGAGGCTTTGCTGTTTTGTGATGTGTCCATGTGTATTCCTTTGCTGTTTTGTCTAAGTGTATGTGTTGTACATTTTAGTATCTGTTTTTAGATGTGCGTGTGTGTGCACGCAGATTTGCGTAGGTGGAAAAAAACCCACAAAGTCGAACCATAATATCAGGCTTGCATGTACGTGCGATATTTGTGTAAGCTTCTAGCGATGATTGGCTGTCTTGATGACACCACGTACCTGAGAGGTGAGGGTGTTCTTGGCTTATTTCCAAACGTTCGCCTCAATGACTGGCCTCGATGACGTTTTGTGCTACGGTGTAAGTAGGTGAAATTCTCGATGTATACCATGGCTCAAGCCGTTTTCACTAGAAGTGAAGGTCGGCAAGTCACCTTAAACCTGTCACCTTACACCTTTTTTTTAAGTGGGATTCGGAGAGGCAGAAACGTTTTTTGACTCATTAGATATCCGTCATTATACACAGCTGAAGTTATCAGGTTATTTTGATGCGTTTAGTCTTGTACGAATAAAGAGTGGACTACACGCGAACCGACAGTTTGACAAACGACAGAGCAAAGGCGGTACGTGAAGTGAAAATTAGTGGAGAAGTGGCCACTCGGGTGATTATGGGTTTTTTTCCATTTAGCAACTAAGGCTATATCACGGCAAAGCAGCCAGCCCTGTAAACAGATGCGATATGCAGAAAATGAGCACTGTGCCCTAGACGTGATCTGAACCCAGGACATCCAATCCTAACTGAATTTGCAGTTGTCCACTCGCACGCACATCACTCATTAGCATGATAAAAATAAGTCAGAACATTATAATTGCGCAAAATACTGTAATTAAAAGTCGCTTTAAAGATTCGAATGTTTGCGCGAGTGACTGTTCTTGATAAATTATATATACTTTTTTTTTTTGAAACTTTGCTAACCATGAAGTATGAAATATAGTTTTAAGTTACTTAAAGATTTATAAAATAATTATTATTTCATCTTTAAACGTACGACGACTTGATAGTCATGAATATTCATGCCAACGTGACAGGCTCAGTCTCCACGCGGCGATCTCTGATCCCACATCGCATTGCGCGAACGCCGGCGTTTGGTCGGGGCAATGGGCAAACCGACGTTACAAGATTCACCCTAGCTAGGTCCAATCTAGGTCCAATCTTGCGTGTTTGCTGGGGAGCAGCAGCAATGGTCTTCGTTTGATAGCGAACTACAAATTATGATTGACAAAGATTTACACCACATCGTGGTTACGTTAAGACAGACGTACAAACAACAAATAATTCAGTCAAATTGTACACAATCACGTACATCACATCTATTTTATTTACTTCAACAATGTTCCTACTGGCTATACAGGTTGGTCATCCTCCATTTCTGGAAACGACCGTTGATGAGTGTTAAAACACAACCGAAATAGTTATGTAATCACAAACATTCATAGTGCGCCAATAATAAAAAGCGAACCAGACCTGAATTTATTCAAAGTAGCTGTTTAAAGGAAGAGAATAATTTGGGGTTGAACAACTTCATTGAACCAAAAAGATTACTTGACACTATAGTCCTTAACAAGTAGAGTATAAAAAGGTTAAGGAAAACTGAGCAAAGAACTATTGGAGGGGGAAGTGACGAGATGATAAACGTGAGAAATAGAGTTTAATAGGTTTTGGGATGAATGCACATTAAAATGAACTTACATTTAACGAGGATATTGTACTGGCATTGCGACACCAGGTAAGGCAGACGCTCGATTTTTAAAACAATCGAGAAATGGAAGTAAAATATGTCAGTAAATAATATTTACTGTACATATCTATTTCTCAACCACCAAATGTACCGATACACATACGAATGAGCACAAGCACACCATTTTTAGAGTGGATATCAAATGTGTGTGCGCGCGGGCACACACACACACACAGTCATGAGTAATAAGGTAATGAGTAAAAAGCTTACCAAGCGTAAAAAAATTAAGTAACAGAATAATGATATATAGATAAAACACTGTAGGTACTAAAAGAAAATCGTTAAGTGCAATAAGCTAGCAGGACAAACAGTACAGTCGTGAGCGTTTAGCCTAGTTCACCCTAGTTCTGTGGGTGTGTTCTTAGGTGTTAAAGATGGCAGTGACCTACCAGAAAAAGAAACTCTCAATACACCAGGGGAGGGGAGTGACTCCCTTAAGACTCTTGAACCCTCAACGAAAGATGTGGAACGAAAGTTGTTTGAGAGTAAGAGAATTGCTACAAACAAACAAACAAACAAATAAGTAAAGCAAGAGTCTAAGCGTGCAGTATATTTATAAACGTCGCCACATGCTTCTGCAGCCGCCATATGACTGGCCGGTTTTACTCGATCGTTTAGTAACGACTTTGAGTACCATACCTCGCATAGACATCTCGGCTTTGTACAGTTCAAAAAAAAGTCTACACAAGGACACTGATGTACGAGTAAATTCGAGATAAAAATAAAGGAAAGTTGCACTACTGGCTGTATACCTTTTTTTGCGTCTTTATCAGGCTGATCGTTATGGCTACGTTCCCTAGAGACGTTGGCTAATCACATCAATCATAGTGATAAGGCTGCACAAGAATTGGTCATTGTCCATTTCTGGAAACGACCGTGGCTCATTTTTGAACAAACAAACAAACAAACAAACAAACAAACAAGGGAAGAGAAAGAGAGAAGCGTCTCGTTTTTCAATAAGTATGCGTAAACAAGATCTAGGTGCTTTTTGAAAGTGAGGTGGGAAAATCAAGACTTGAAAGCAATTAGGAAGAACTATGAAAAAAACACATCTAATGCAAAAAATAAGAAACAAAATATCAGACAGTTCATTACAAACGATAACTATCGGATATCCCATACCTGTGAAAAGGTTAGCGACTATTAGAAGACAGCTGGGAAAAATGTGAAAATATATTAACGAAAGTAAAATCATTAAATAAGCAAAGGACAAGATTTAAAGATGTAATGTTGTGGTCATTCTCCATTTCTGGAAACGACCGTTGCTCTTAGTACGAATAAAAGCCAACATACAGAGCAGGTTACTGTCATAATAAGACAAAAATCATCATTTAGTCTAGCTCAAAAAAAGGTCAGAAAATATCTCAAGCAGATGTCTCGTTCAACCAAGAAACCTCTGTCACCGTTTGTTTTTCGACACCTTGTTTCTCTGCTTCCTTACTGAGGCTCACCTTTTCCTGTAAACAAAGAGTTACCGGAACAGATTTCTTATAAAAATAATCAAATGCAAATCTTTAATTTAATACCAAACCCCGAAAATATAGTATGCTATCAGAAAAAGTTCTGATTGTGAGAATGGGGCAAATAAAAGGTTACTGAAACAGATGCCTTCTAAAAGAATCAAATGCTTCATCTTATTTTTAATTTTAGAAAACCTGATAATTGGCTTGCGAAGACTGTTCTCTGTCTTTTTTTTTCGACCATGGATCTACCTCCATTTAAGTATCTCATGTTTGCTCTGTGAGTTATGTTGTGCCGTATACCTGTTTTCGTTGTTCTTTTACTGCGCCGTCGTCTCCACCTGTAGACCGCGTTTTCTTAACGGCCTATGAGGCGTATTGTTCATCTAGGCCATGTTATCAGCAGTTTTTGTTTTGTTTTGTTTTTATTTATTTATTTTGCTTGATGGCATTAGTTTCCCCGACCGGTTCTCTACAGTTAAAAACTTTGTTGGTTCTGATTTACGAACCATGCGCTCATCACAGTTTCTCAGCTACAGGTCTCGTGCATTTCGCGCTGTCGATTGCACCGCTTGATAAGTGTTTCTTTTGACTCTTACACCATGAATTCTCTCAACTGCTAATACTTTCTCATCACCATCATCATAATTATAAATTATTAAAAAAATCTAACTTTTCAGAGTATGGCATCTGGGACTATATGAATACAGCAAAGCCCAACTATTCATTTCGGATTAAAACTGATTGATTTCGGACTCAGCTTCAATGACAACCGTCATGTGGTAGTACTGATCGTCAAAAATAATAAATGATTTCATTTTTTATGATTAACAACATACCTGTTTATCACTCTTGTCATTGTATGAAGCCTTGAAATCATTCTTGTGAAGGCGGTGACAATACCGTTTCCTGTACACGTAAACCATGAAGACCAGTGAGGTCACTATAAAGACAACAACACAGCCAACCACAACAGGCGTGATTATGCCGCCCGACTGGTCGACATCAACTGGATGTTCCTCTCCAATCTGTGCAGCATAACCTAAAATGTCTAAACAAAAATAAATAAATAAAAATAATAACTATTCTTAAGACATCGCACATAAGACGCGCATACTGTATAGTCAGCCATTTACCCAAGTGCTAATAGCTTTTCTTATAAATAGATGCCTATAACTGAATGTTGTGCAACAATATTTATGTTATCACTGGTTCACTTCTGAGACAAAGATCAAACTTACATTATTATTATTATTATTATTATTATTATTATTATTATTATTATTATTATTATTATTATACCTGTTGTGCATAGCTCTTCGTGATAAATTTCGACTGAAAATGTGTAAAGCTCACGTACCTGGGCACTGAGGACACAAACTTGTTATTTCTGCGATGTCTTTATTGCTGCAAAGGTGGGCGCAACAGGCCTTCTGATTTGTTGATACGTTGAGGTACGACCCCCCTGGCGGACAGTCCAGGGGAGGCGCGGGTGATGTGGTTAAGTGGAACCCTGCAGTATGTTTAAAAAATACATGGACTGTTGTTGTTAAGGTGGATTGTGATAGTCAAAGAGGAGGGAACACAATGTGTTAACATATTACACACTAATAAAAATTGATTCCTAAATCTCAGTGTGACGAAAGGCAAGTAGCTAAAATGAAACACAGCGGTGCGCTTGACCATGCTTGACTTGTCTTCCTGCTGGTGCCGTAGTTATGAAACGAGAGCATCAAGGCATTGGAGAGCATCAAAAAAGGGAGACTTCAAAAAGAGCATCCTCTTTTTCGGATTAGAACCTGCATTAGAACAGCATCGACTCATCAGTTGATCGATCATCAAGAGGTACTGGAGTACTGCAAGTACAAGCGCTGCTTGGCTGATTCAAGATATATACTGGATATATACTGGATACTGCATATTCAAGGATATTCTAAATCACAGTTCTGCATTAGATATCGTGCGTAGGGAGCAATTGGAAAAAATACGTATACGTAGACATCTTGGACGAAGTGATTGAAAGACAGTGAGTGAGAGTCACACGTCGCGGGCAACCACACCAACGATTCGAGGCTCAACCAGCGAGGTGTACGCATCGTGGGTGAAAACAACGTGTGAACTATCGCCACGTGGTATTGTTCCGCCATAGTCGACGGCTCCAAGGCACAGTCGGGTGGCGGACGAACCGAGAATAAAAAGGGGAGAAGTTTGTGCAAGTACTGGAGGCAAGGAGCATCGCATTTGATTGAGCATCAAGAGCATGAAGCGCTGCTTGGCTGATTCAAGATATATACTGGATATATACTGGATACTGCATATTCAAGGATATTCTAAATCACAGTTCTGCATTAGATATCGTGCGTAGGGAGCAATTGGAAAAATACGTCTACGTAGACATCTTGGACGAAGTGATTGAAAGACAGGGAGTGAGAGTCACACGTCGTGGGCAACCACACCAACGATTCGAGGCTCAACCAGCGAGGTGTACGCATCGTGGGTGAAAGCAACGTGTGAACTATCGCCACGTGGTATTGTTCCGCCATAGTCGACGGCTCCAAGGCACAGTCGGGTGGCGGACGAACCGGTAAGTGATCTCTATCGTTGCCCTACCATTTTTTATTTACTACCTCTGAGTAAAACTAAATACTAATTAAATAAATAAGTTTCAGAGTAAAATCAACTCCAATTTTAGCCAAATTCCATACATAGTACTCCCCAAAAGATAAACTTTTCTTCCACTAAATAAGCTAAAAAGTTTTTTTTTTTTTTTTTTTTTTTTTAAACCAAAAGACCGCTGTTTCTCAGCACGCGTTCACAATGGGGGACCACCCTCGGAAAACCAAAAGAGGGAAAGCTAAACCTAGTGAAAAAATCATTACCAGAAGCCTGTCCAAAAAAAGCATGAAGTTTGAAGACGATTTTTTACTCAGTGAGACAAGCAGCGACTCACTATCAACCGTGACTGACGAACAAAATCTTGACAACCACATTGATATAGACTCGGACGATGACTTCCAAGTCGTAGTAAGTAAAAATCGGAGAAGGAAACTTCTCCCTACAAAATCTCCCAAAGGACAAGGGAACGTGCCTGAGCTACGATTTCCCATAGTAATTGCCCCAGTTCAAAAAGAAAACAGGGCAATCGTAACAGCTGGCCCTGTCAAGTTAACCACAGAAGTTAAAAGAAAAATAGGTGAGGTCGCAGAGATACGGCCAAATCCCAGGACCAACAAACTAATCATTGGCTGCTCAAATAAAAGCCAACAGGAAGAGGCAGCAAATCTTAAAATATTCCTAGGTCTAGCAATAACATGTTATCAACCAGGACAAAACATCTCTGTAAAGTCTGACAACAAAAAAGGACTAGGTGTAGTGAAGAATATCCCACTTGACGAAAGCCTGGACGAAATAAACGAATTATTAGCGAGCGACAAAGCCCCCAAAGTTAGAGCGCTAAAAAGATTCAATTTTAGAACCAAAGACAACAAATCTGCCCCAAGTAAGGCGATCCTCCTCGAATTCCAAAACAGCGAGACGCCTACATCAGTAAAAATAGGTTACCAAACTTACAGAGTTGAACAGTTTCATCAGACCGAACGGCAGTGTTACAACTGTAACGGCTTTGGTCACGTTGCAACTAACTGCAAACTCAAGGCGGTTTGTGGGCGATGCGGCGAAGGGCATGACACCAGAGCGTGCACAATCCAAAACAACAAGGACTTTGCCTGCATAAACTGTGGCACCACTGGCCACAGTGCTCGATATGGAGGCTGCCCTTGTAGGGTCATTCATAGGCAAGCCAGCCAGATCAGCGCAATTGGCCAAATGTCATACAGGGAAGCGCTAAACACGTCAAAAGAAAAGTACTGGTCCAGAAAGGACACAGCACCCACTAGGGAGCCCCTCAAAGAACAACAAACCCCACCTCCACCGGCCCCTCAGACAGCTTCCCGGTCAGAAAACCCTGTCCCAGCCTCACAGACCATAGAAGAAGCCGCGTCAGAGCTAGTAAATGACCACAACATAGAAAACCAGACAATAACGGAAAATACAATGACCACCGATCAAGACAGTCACCCACCAACGACAACAGACCCGACAAAAACCACAGAGACCTGTGACAATCTTTCCGCAGTTGTCATGTCATTAATGGGGAAAATAAATGAATATAGCAGCAAGATTATAAGAAATGAAGACCTAAAAGAAAAAGAAATGCCAGTGTTAATAACTATGCTTCAAACCCTGTCAGGACTGATGAACTTACTACTATATTAAAATGGATAACAAACAGGTGAAGTTTATGCAGTGGAACTGCAGGACACTAAATAGTAACAAACACGAGCTATTAAACTTCATTAAAAATAGTTTGCCAGATGTAATAGCCCTACAGGAAGTAAACTTCGCCCGAGAACCAATTCCAATTCCAGGCTATAAATTCCCCCCTATCTACAAGTCGAGACCTAAACCACTCACAGGAGGAGTAGCTATCTATGTTAAAACCGAATTAATAGTCACAGAAGTAAACCACCAACTAAACCCCGAACTAGAGATAATCATAGCTGAAATCACTTTACCATCAGGTAAAAAATTAAAAATAGCCAACATATACATCCCTAACATGTACAAATACAGCAAAATCACAGTAGATGATCTAACAAATGTTTTCCTATCAGCCATTCTAATCCTAGGGGACTTTAATGCTAAAAACCCACTCTGGGATAGGGATAAACCAAAAGCAGACAAAGGAGGCAAAATGTTAGAAGAAGCAATGGATAATTCGAATATGTGTTTATTAAATAATGGTCAGCCCACTCATGTTTATTGCCAAGGCGTTACAGACTCAACCTCAGCCATAGACCTATCAATATGTACCCCAGAACTAGCAAATATCTTGAAATGGGAAGTTTATGAAGAATACACCCTAGGGAGTGACCACTTCCCAATCATGATTGCCATGCCAGAAACCAAACTAAATCACCCAAACCCTCAAACCTTCAGAATTAATACTAAAAAAACTAACTGGAACCTATACCAGTCACTAACATTACTGAGTGAGGTATGGCTCCCTGATGATGACATAGATACGAAGACAGCCAAACTGACAAACAGTATCATGAAAGCTATCCAATCGGCAACACCAAACGGCAACGGTAGCAAGTATAAATATGCTGGCCAAGCATGGTGGAATAAAGACTGTGAAAAGGTAATTAGAAATAGAAAATATAAACTAAAGATATGGAAGAAAAATAAAACTATCGAAAACAGACTAGAATACAAAAAGTCACGGTCCTTAGCAAAAAACACTATCCTACAAGCTAAAAAAGATGACTGGCATAGGTTTACAGAATCTCTAGATTTAAATTCAAACCTAAATGACAGCTGGAAAAGGTAAAATATCTTAATCAGGGCCCCAGGTCCACAATGCCAACCTTGTTGAAAGATGGTTTAAAGTATGAAACAAACCAAGAAAAAGCTAACCTCTTAGCGCAACAATTCCAAGATGCTAGCGCAGACTATAATCTAGACCCGGACTTCAAATTACATAGGGAACAGGCCGAACGAGACTTTCTACCCCCTTTAAACCAACAGGACCCTTTTAAATTAACAGAAAAAATAACTCAGGAAGAGCTTGAGCAGGCCCTAACAACTAAAAGGCCGGGATCAGCTCCAGGCCCAGACCTCATCACCTACGAAATGCTGCAAAAATGTCATCATAAAACTAAACTTCATATTTTAGAGCTTTTTAATGAAATTCTCGATAAAAGCTCACTCCCCAGCATGTGGAAAATGGCTACAGTGGTCCCAATCCCCAAACCAGGTAAGGAAAAGACATCCCCTGCTAGCTACAGACCAATAGCGCTCACCTCGCAGTTAGGCAAGACGTTTGAAACAATAATCAAATGCAGATTAAACTACTACTGCGAAGTAAACAACATTCTACCCCCAGAACAGAGTGGGTTTAGGGAAAAACGTAGTACGATGGATCATATAACAGCCTTACAGCAGGAAATAATTAACGCTCATACCGAAAAAAGAGTGAACCTGTGTGGAGTGTTCTTGGACATTGAGAAAGCCTTCGACATGCTCTGGCATGAAGGTCTGCTCCAGAAACTCTACCGCATAGGCACTCCAAACAAAATCGTCCAATTAGTTCGATCCTTCCTGTCAAACAGGAAAATAGCAATAAGAGTGGAAAACCAGACGTCTAAAGAGGTGCTGCTTGATAATGGAGTGCCCCAGGGGAGCGTCCTCAGTCCATTATTGTTTAACATAATGATCGCAGACCTCCCCAAATGTGTAAAGCACGTAAAAGTCAAACAGTTTGCAGACGACACCTCCCTCCTAGGAAAAGTAGAAATACGTAAAACAAACAACCCCGAGATACCTAAAATCATAGGAATTGACAAGATCCAAGAGGACCTCCATGAAGTAGCAAACTGGTTAAAATATAATGGCTTTAAATTATCAGCCCCCAAAACCCAGGCGATAATATTTAAAAAACCAAACCAAAAGATGGAATATCCCAAACTAAAACTAAACCAAACAACCATTACCTATAGCTCCCAGGTACAATTCTTAGGAGTAATTTTCTCGGATAAAACAAACTGGTCCCCCTATGTAGATAAAATAACGAAAGCTGCCAAAAAGGGAATTAACCTAATGAGAGTAGTAAGTGGTAACAACTGGGGCACCCACCCAAAATCCCTTCTTAACCTATACCAAGCCCATGTAATGTCAAAGCTGCTTTATGCAGCCCCACTCCTAGTTCACCTGAGGTCAAACCACATAGCTAAACTCCAGTCAGTCCAGGCCCGAGCATTAAAAGTAGTGTTGGGTGTACCTTCGCACACTCCAAACCTGTCGATATTGGCAGAGACGGGACAAAAACCAATAGACCTGATTATCAAGGAGAGGACAGCCACCTACTACTATAAGACGCAGTGTCTCCCTACCGACCACCCAGTCCGACAGATCCACATACAACCCCACAGACACAGAACAGGCCGCCCCACCCCACAACCCACTATTCAACAACACACCCAACATATAGAAAACACAAAAGGAGCAGAAACGGCAATTACAGCACCCTACCCACACACCAACATGCAAACTCCACCTTGGACACTTCCGCGACCACAAATAGACACTGACCTCACCAAATACAACAAAGGCAGCCACCAATACCAAATCACCTCAGAGATCAAACTCAAACTGAGCACCACCTACAAGGACTTTACACAAATATATACGGATGGCTCCCATGACCCTGAAGCGCAAGCAACCGGGCTGGGAATCTATTCTCCTGACAACATGACCCTTTCAATCAAACTCCCAACCCACACGTCAATCTTCACAGCCGAGATGACTGCTATACAGACAGCTCTTGAGACGACACGACTCAAACTGAGAGACACTGAACAACGACAATTCCTTATACTATCGGACTCCCTGTCAGCACTCCAGGCACTTAAAAACCAATCATCCAACAGAATAGACATTGTATATGAGATACTGTCCCTCATAAATAAAATTAACAAGGAAAACGGAGACGTCAGGTTCCTTTGGGTCCCCTCCCATATTGGGATTAAAGGAAACGAGAAAGCTGACAAACTAGCAAAACTGGCTGTAAAGCAGAGTAGCAGTCCTAAAGTCACCACCCTAAACATCTCTATTTCACCAACTGAGAGAAGAATAGCCATAAAACCAGCAATACAAACAAGATGGCAGGAGAAATATAAAACTGAAGGGAAAGGAACTAGGAGACTGGTAGATGACCAACCCAGTAATACGCTACTTTTTTTTTAATTCAAGTAGGCCCCGCCAGTCTAAGATAACTAGAATGAGGCTAAGTGGAGAATATTTAATTACATACAAAGACCCTATAACATGCATATGTGGGGACAGGCTTAGCACCCCACATGTGCTTTTGGAGTGTCATGAAAACAAAGAAGAAAGAGAAGAATTAAGACAGGTCTTAAATAAACATAGGCTGGCACTGAACATTAACAACTGTCTTAACCCACCAAAAGAGCAGTGGCATACTATACTGTCATTAGTAGTAACAATGGTAACAAGCCACCCTCATGCTAAGCTCATATAAACAGATAAAAGGGTATGACTAAATAGCTCCTCCCCCTGGGAAACTCTGATAACTGAAACAAAAACCCATAGGTTAGGATATAACTGAACAAATGAGCTTGCTAGCATAACATTATTCTTCAAATCAGTATAAAAACAACTTGAAACAATGGTCTCTCATAACCAGAGCTTTAAAAAAAAAAAAAAAAAAAAAGGCCAAGCATAAATCTCAATAAGTCCTCAAACTAAGTCTAGGATATAGAAATAGGGCAACCTAAGAGATCCGGCAACCTGGAGAGTACGCCACCTCTGCGGACTTGGCAGGCCTACAGGACATAAGAGAACGGCACTACAGATGGCAGAGGGCACCAACACCAGTAAACAACACCTGCGGCGAAAGAGAACGACAACCCTTCTCCCGGTCCCTTCCTTCCTTACCACCACCACCTCCAGCTTCCCCCTCTGCTCCCCCCTTGCCCCCCCCCTCCACAGTGCGAAATCGCCTTTCGGTGGAAGCACTTTCCCTTTCAAAGACAACAAAATATGAAACGAGAGTATATAAGTAGTTTCCTCAGGGCGACATGGGGAACTCAAGGTAGAGCGTCTTGTTTTCGTAGTTACAACTAATGTTGATCAAGGGTAAACAATATCTGCTGGGCTTAGACACCACTTTATAATTTCGGAAGCTTGTCCTCATCGATCTTCATGTTGTTCCAGGGAAACGCCTTACCCTCGCTTCAAAACTACACGGACCCAGCAAGACAGATCTCTTTTAAGGTAAAAATAAATGTTTACAAACCTGGACATTTGGTCTTGCACAGCTCAACTAGTTCATTGCTTTGGCAAATGTCGGAACAGCACTCTCGTCGGTTTGTGAGTTCGTCAAAAAACGACTGCCTTTGAGGACATGTTGGCATGCCGTGCACACAATATCCAGTCATGTGTACCAATAGGCAAAGGAAGATTAATGAATTACAAGCTCTCAAGAAAGAAATTGTATTTTCTTCCATGTCTCTGTGACCTGTGCTCTAGGGTAGCTCGATTTGAAATGACTACACTGTACACCTGAGGTCGACCGAAATTATTTTGTAGCCAAGGTGAACACCACCTTTTCTGTGCGAAAGCTTCGCGTCTAGTCTATCAATAGAGTCGCGTCAGAAGATAGATTGCGACATCTGTGAGCGACAATGTTGACCAATGAAAATCATCGTATTGCAAAGCACGAAAATATCCGACGAAAAGAAAGTACATATGAACAGTTATCGTCCCTTGTCATGATGTGTTACAAACTTCACGAACTGATCTGCCAGCTGAGACATTCGTGATTTAACAAGAACAGTCCCTACTTTCGCTTTTGGTACAACTACCGTAGTCAAAATTAACGACTACTTTAGGTTCAAGTACCGTAGGCAAAAGGATTACCGAACAAAATAATCAATTACTCAGAATGTTTGAGGTTAAACATAGGGTTTAAAAAAATTGAGTGAACAATTAGTTCTGTGGTAGTAAAGCGGTTAAGGCGAAATATGTACGTGGAGGAGAAATACGAGATAGATTTAGGTAGTAAAGAATTTAAAATATATACAGAGGCAATGATATTCAGATATTTTGATTGATGATCACAATAACTGTAAGCATAATGTACATTTAGTCAGATGTTTCAGCCTCACACTCACCTCCTTAATCAGAGGTGACATATCTTTGACATAAACCCCATACTATCCTATCATGTACCTAACAAACCTGCCTTTCCCACGACCACCCATCCACTTTCTATCTCTACTATTCAGAGTTCTATCACTATTACTCGGTGCAGTATGTAATATATTTACAGTACGAAATCGTAAAACAAACATGGGCCCTAAAAGAAACCACTAAAGAAATGTTTAAAAAATAGTCTCCAGCAGTATGAAGATGCACCACCCATAAACCCACATATCATCCATCAATACAACACGCATGGCATTGCTAACAAAGAAAGAAATATATCTCAAACTGAATCCCTTCATGACTAGATATTAGTTCACAAGATTTCCATCGGTCTGTAACTCTGAAAAATGAAAACAAAAGTCACTTCATGGTCATTTGCACCTGCTGAATTTACGTGAGCTCTTAATGAGCAGTGGATGTAGTCTTGACGACACTAGCTGATACTTCTTATCATTTCAATGTGTTTTTCTCGACCTCTGACCTAGATGACGTTCAGTGCTGTTTGTGATCGACAAATGAAATTTCCGATGTGTGTTACGGTCCACATGGCTCAGGCCGTTTTTACGAGGTTGAGGTTATCAAGACCTTACCTGTCACCTCACACCCAATCGTTCTTTCAGTAATGCAATTTCCAAATGTAAATTCTCCTTCTTTCTATAAAGGATTGGAAAGGTGTCATCTCTTGACTCGTTTCCGTCCTCATATTCTCAAATCTTCAGGTATGGTTCTGTACATGTATGTCTTTAAGGCTTAGTATTGTCATTGTCCGAGTAAGCAGTGAGGCTGGTCAAGCGGTGTGAGCGAGATTTGTACACTTCACTCACACTTGAGAAGATCACGCACGAGCACGATAAATCTCAGAAGGTGAAAACAAACAAAATATCATGCATTTAAAGTCCAGCGTTTTAATTTCTAAAGCATTAGTAATTGCCTGTGCTTGCTATTGCCCTTTAAAGACGTTTCAGAAAATATTGCACCACATTATTCTTAATAATAATAATAATAATATAATAATAATAATTAGAATAATAATTAGAATAATAATAATCATCATCATCATCATCATCTGGTCTTTCTTCCCTTACGTCCTAGCTAGACAACTCCCCTCCTCGTCTGACGACCATCTCCAAATTATTCCTGTCACGAGAACAACACACGGTCACAGGATTTTTAGTTACTGTGCAACGAAGAAATGGAACTCTCTCCCTTTCCATATCTGCCAAGAAACCCACTATTAAGTCCTTTAAATACGCACTGAAAACGCACTTCTTCCTTTTAGCATTACTCCTAACACAGTCCACACAATGCTCGTCCTTTTTCACACCTTCCCCCTTTTCCGCTTAAATTATTCCTATTTCCCGACTCGTCTTCCTTCTTCAAAATCCTGATACTTTCAGTCCTTGTTACTTAAATTATTCCTATTTCCCGACTCGTCTTCCTTCTTCAAAATCCTGATACTTTCAGTCCTTGTTACTTGGATCCTCTTCACGTTTATTATATTTGTCTTTATTCATCATCGGTACTGTTGTTTATCTTTCCGTCGCTCATATGTTGTTTGTTTGTTCTTCTGTCGCTCGTATGTTGCCCATGTCTCGTTCTTGTTCCTTAGGAGTGTGAGTATGCGCTATAAAAATGTTACATGTATTATTACTTTAATAGCAGATTCCTTCACATGTTAGTGAGCTCAATGTGATTCACAAAAGAGAACGACACAAAAGCCAGAATTAAGATATGATAGTCGCTTGAAGTGAAAGAACAGTTACTATAATTTCTACAGAACTTTTTTAAAAAGTAAGCTGGATACGACATACAGTCTCGTTCTTGTTGGTGAGTCACACTTGTTCCATGTAAGTTTCGGTTTCTGTGCGTCGTATTCCTACATTATACTGTATACTGTCGACACACACCACTTTTCCGCCTAGCCACCCGTACACTACCCGCAATGATAAGTGCGTAATTATACTATATCCGTAATCACAAGTCTGTTTACCACTTACTTGTGCACTGATGTCAATTAATGGGTCCCTGTAGGTGTGAGATATTTGACAGTGGCGAGAACAATATTTGAGATAAATTAATGGATGTTCGCATGATACGTACACAGGGCTAGCAGAAAGCTCGGGTCATAGAATGCACATGCCAGCACGAAGGGAGACACACACACACACACACACACACACACACACACACACACACACACACACACACACACACACACACACACCTCTAATGTTGCGAATTAGCTAATAGTGGTGATGGCGACGGTGGTGGTGTATTTTATTCTAATTCCTACTGCCACATTCGTCCACAAATAAGAGGTTCATAAAGAAAGCGTGGTATGTTTTTATTATCTATTACTACAATATTAAACCTATAACAAAGAAAACGAATTTTCTATACAAAATCGACACTGAGAATGCAGATAACCTAACATGTAGGAAAGGATTTGTGAGAAAATCTTCAACAATGGAGAGTTTACAACAAAATATAGAACGGAACATATTAATAATGCAGATTGTTTTAAACACAATGATGTTCACAATTTGAAGGAATGACTGTAATTTAATAAATTCCTAGTGTGTCCATTACTGTAACTAACACATTTCAACCCATTACATGAAAATAACACAGGCTCTCTCTCTCCTACTCTTATATATATATATATATATTGACAGATTATAATATTTGTACGATATAAACCTTTTTAAAAGTCTTATTTAGCATCTTTAGCAGAGTGATACAAAGATGTACCTTTCCTTGTCATAACTATGGCCATTCTCCATTTCTGGAAATGACCGTGGCTCATCTTAAAAAAAAGTGTGAACTACAAGACTGAGCCAGATGAATGGATCGAAGGCCTGTGCATCAAACGGCTGCGTGACTACAGAGTGACCTTCCTTTCTAATACTGGCTGCTTGATTTCTCTTTGAAGCTTGGCATCCCGTTGCAGTCACCGTTTATCACGAGCTGAAAACCAACACAGAAAATAATAAAGACGGTACAAACAACAGAAAAAACACAACAATTCACCTCTTTGGACAGCAACGTTGGGAGAGAAACAAAACTAAAGCAAATCAAACGGAAACAACAAAACAAAGCAAAATGAAACAAAACGCACCGGCTTGTAAATGGGAGACAGTGCAGCGATCTTTCTACTCCTCTCTTGCTTTGCTTTATATTTCACCATCATCACAAAAACGAAAACGTCAATGACAAGTATGGTGATGCCAACGCCGATGCCAATTAACACCCCGGAAGTTTCAGAGTAGTTGCTTCTGGAGGCTGTACCGCTGGCAGTTGTGGCCATAGTGTCTGATGATGACTTGCCTGGCGGCTGCATGATGTCAGATTCATTCTGAGGATCAAAAGATATCGCGGTATGGTAACCTGGGCACAGATCATACAAAATCCAGGGCTGTACTTTCAAGGAAAAATACTGTTTTATGCACCGTTTTCAGCAAAAGTTTGAAACTACCTCTCACACGCACGCATGCACATAGATAGATAGATAGATAGATAGATAGATAGATAGATAGATAGATAGATAGATAGATAGATAGATAGATAGATAGATAGATAGATAGATAGATAGATAGATAGAAGTTCGTCACAAGTAAAATTTGTTCTTAGTTACGTGCGGCTTAGTTCCTAAACTATTTAAATTAACTATTAATCTTACAGGGCACAACAAGAAAAAAGGAATCAGCAAAATATTACTTTCATTTTTTTTTGCAGAAATTTCAGTAATGATAAAGAACTGACTTACTATTTTGCTTTTCATGTTAAGCTGTTGTAAAGTGGCAGATATGGAAAGGTAACGAAAGTTTCATAGCATCAGCATATTCGAAATACTTCCTGTCTCTCCATCCTTTTTTCTTACCATGATACTGAGAAGATCGTCTAATATTTGAGTTTAACGTGTTCCTTATTAGGACTCTACTAAACACTCTCCATAAGGAACAGGACATACAAGGAACAAAGCCATGCAACATACCGGGACACTTGGTCCTGCACATTTCCATAAAATCCTTGGATTCGACCGACTCGCAAATATCGGCGCAGCACTCCCGTCGGTTGGTGAGCTCGTCAAAGTATGATAACCCACCAGGAGGACAGAGCGGCATCCTGTGGGTGGGCACCGGAGCCGCCATCAACAAAGCGAAGCATCCCACCAATAGCACAAACTCTGACCTCCAACATCGCGTCATCGTGAAGTCGTGATTGTCTGTGGATGATGTCTTTTTTTAATGACGTTGTTTTGATGACGTCTTGTGGCAAAACGATGTCTGCTAAGAAGTCTCAGTTGTAATGAAGTCTGCAGCATATGTCTTTCTTGGCCGCGTTTTTGTTGACAAAACTCGTAGAGTCGCAGCGAGAAATAGAACAGAAATGCGCAATTTTTTCTGTTTGCAGCTATATATAATTGTTTACATGTGACCAGTCCTGCCAAAATTAGGCTAGAGGTGCGGGGTCAAAGTGACTCATGGAAAATTTCTAGACGGTTAATGTTCCGCAGTTTTTCCTCTACTTCTCCGACTCCACCCAGGTAGGGTAACGGGCTCCTCAGATGGGTGGGTAAGGCAGAGAGGTAAAGGAGACAGGCACCGCCTGCACCAAGGTCGTGTTTGTTATTATTATTATTATTCCTACAGCCCTACGATCATGCCACTGGCCTAGCTTTACAGTTTATTACCCTTACTTTGCCCACCCTACCCCGGGAACACAAGCCTGTGAAGCACAAAGAGGTGGGTGGATAAGTGGTGGCTGAGGGTAAGTTGCTGACATGTGAACCCTGACCACTCACTTACCCCAGCGAAGTCTGTGTTCGCTTGTACACATCAGTCCTTGAACTTAAATTTATCGGAAAAAATTGTAAATCTTACTTCTCGATATAATTTTGATTGCCAAACTTTTTTAATTTATTCATTTATTTATATCTAAGGTATGTTAATGCTCACATGTATCAATTTATTAATTATTTTAAATGGAATCTTTACGTAGAAGGTATTAAACGATATAAGAAAAGATAGGAAGACATGTGGACACAGAGAAAGAGATAATTTGAAAAAAAGTTGAGGGAAAACAAAAAGTAAATGACGTAGAAAAAAAATGAAGACAGAAGAACGAAGAAATTAGGTCTAAAATTGAAAGCCACGTATAGCTTTAACGCAAGTTGACAAAGCAAGAACCTGGGGTGTTATTTTAAAAGATGATTCATTAAAAACAAACAAAGTTAAAGTAATAACAAACTCTCCCTCATTAAGTGGCCGGGCTGATTTGGCGATCTCCTCTGCCACAATAACACTTGTTCTCACAGCAGCTTCACTTTGTGACTTTGCTATAGTGAAAAATGTCTGCTGTGATCTTACATTCCTCTTCAGTTCTTTCACTTTCTTTAGCTCCTGCTCTGCATTCAGGCTTTTCAACTTATCCTGATGTTTAGTCTTGTAGTACCGTTTCAGATTATATTCTTTGCTCACAACCATTGTATCTCCACAAAGTAAAGACACACTGGTTTACTACTAATATTAGTAAACATGTATTCAGGCTCCCATGCAGTGGCTTTGAAAGTCTGTTTTCAAAATCAACTTTTCTCTTGGCCATTTTAACGACTAGCTTTAATTTAAAATTTGAAGGGTATTGAAATTTACAAACATCCATTTGCTACACACTGTAATGTTCTTGATCTTGATTAAGTAAATGTCTTTAGAAAAGTCACAACACGTGCTTAGGTCCGATCATCTTCCTTAATTCCCCGACAGATGGCGCACCAATACCTACGACTAGCGTGAAGTTCATACAGTACACACAGCTTTAAATTAATTCTAAGAAACAACTTCGCCCTCTGTTCTGCTGTGTACTATTTTCCATGCCATGCGATATTATTGCATCAGAAAATATTTTTAACTACTGGAGCACACAACGCCATTGTGTCATAGCTATTTTTAGCTATTGCAACTTACATCACGGGCTGGATGTGGCCCGTGGACCGTGCGTTTGACACCTGTGCTCTAAGCTATTCAATGGCAAATGATATTATTGAAATAGGGATTTTTAAGGCTTCCCGAAAATTTCGTACAGAGATTCGCAAATGTCACCAGCGCCTATCATTACCACAGACCCCTTAACACGTCCAGCCACCAATCCTAATCTTCAAGTCTCAAATCCAAGAATTAAATGAAACCCTAAGCTAATATTAGCTCTCTCTACACCTTAGGGTGTCCCCGATTTACGAGAAAGACTTGTTCGCACACGCACACACATACACACATACACACATACACACACAGGTGGCGCAAGAACAGAGACAAAGAAAACTTTTTAGAAAGGTTATTTTTAACGACGATCAAAATTAAGAATATCGTCGAAAAGACCGAAACATAGTAATATACTGTAAATATGCTATAACTGATCTAATAATGATTTATCAAGGAGACGCTGTTCCTTCATATTCTAAAACATCCACGAGTCTGTGTATCATGGTCCCTGGTTTTACAGCAGTATGGACCATGTCTTGCTTAAAGTTTTTAAAGCATTTGACCTTAAAGACGCACAACTGTCCTTTTTTGCGTTCACGGTGTTTAGCAGATAAAACAGGTGCAAGTAAACTCCTTCCGGCTTTGTCAGGTCAGGTAGACGGGGGCCTAAGCTCTATAAACTGCGTAAACAGATAGTTGTCTAGTCACTGCAGTTCAGCTAGTACAACAACAACAACAACAAAAATATCAACAACACATATATATAACCGATGACAGGGTAAATCTGGTGGTTAAACGTGGATTTCTGAGTTTGTGTCGTTGTGTGGACGTTTGTTTACGCGTTTGCTTGAATACGAGATGAATAAGCGAACTAAGAGTCTGCTCGGTATGGGGGATTTAAGGCGTTGCGGGCAATCCATGAAAGAGGAGATGTAGCGGAGGCTGAACACACACACACACACACACACACACACACACACACACACACACACACACACAGATAGTAAAGAAGGAGGTAAAGACAGGAGAAAAGACAAGTGGGACACATGAATGGACCAAAGAGAAGCTGAGATTACGGCTAAAGGGTGAGAAAGATTACAAAGAGAGAGCCGACAAAAATTAGAGAGAAACAAAGAGGAAGAAAAAAATGGCATGAAGGAGAATCCGAGAACGGGTGAAAGGCTAAAATAGTACAAGAGGGATGCGGAAGGAGAAAGAAAATAATTGGATTCCACAAATGCTGGTGCGAATGTGGTAATTTGTCTCTTCAAGCACAGAGAAAATACTTGACAATACTTCTTGGTTTTCAAGACTCTTTTATATGTAAAGTATGAGCAGAAAACGTAAATGTGTCCTTTAGATAAAGACTGAGATTAGAGAGCGAAGGGGGTAAATACAGAAGAAGATTTAAAGAGCGAGAAAGATTGAATAGATAAAAAGGGTCGGTCGGTCGGTCGGTCGGTCGGTCTAAAATTGCATACGTCTTCAAGACAACCACAGGACACCAGATAAAATGGTTTAAAACATCAAAAACTTTATTAAAGCCAACGTGTAAGAAATCTTGTTTCGTTTATCAAATCGTTGTCGGTAGTTTGCTTTTCTTTTTTTCCTTATACTTCAATAAAACAGTAAACTGTTTGTTCACATACCAATAGGTTTCTTACTATAAACCCCAAACATTACAAGTAATACGGATTAAAACATTACAGAATATAGTATGAATGGATATATATACAAAACAACATCTAAGAGGAGACAAATTATACCATACTAATCTTAATCATAGTTAATGAAAATCTACACAGCTACAAGATTCGTCCAGAAAGACTATCTGGACTAAAAAAAAATAGTTTAAGGTTTTTAATCAAAATATTGCTGATTATATTAAATAAGTTTAACACAAAGTCTACAACAAAAATTGCAAAATATTTTACAAGAACTGTTTGCAATCGCAATAATCACTAATGATTAATTATCTGGAAGTGTTTTATACATCTGCAGCCTTTTCTGACCAGACTGGTCCTTTCCTGATGAAAATTTACAGGTTACTTTTTATAGTCTTACATCTCTTGTCTACAAATAGTTCTTTGTGATATCACTTTTAGTTATGAATTTTATTCAAAGCACAAGAAACAACATTTGAAATCTTTACGGTACATTTCAAGGCTTGACACAGCGGCTTTTGGTGCGGGCACCAGTTAATTTTTTTCTTGTTTCTTTTTTAAAGCGAAAATTGCGAAAGAAAGAAACACGATATCCAGGCGCTTGCGAAAGTGGACTCAAAAAGGTTTTCTATGATCCGCCCCTGCTTTACATTCGAAGTGACATCAGTACCGACGAAAGCTGGACAAGGAAATTTCAGCGAAAAAATGATCTCCTCTCTCATCATCAAAATGACAAGCACGTCTGATGTGTTTAATAAATTTACAAACGTTTAATGTCTTACAAATTTCCCCAAAACCTTTTCACGGTAAGTTATTTTCACATTCTTATCGCGGGATCCACATCTGGTCAGAAAAGGCTGCAGGCAGTCGCTCTCCATTCCTGGAAACGACTCAGTGACTCAGTGATGCCTGAACAGGAACCAAACGAGAAAAATTCTATAAAAACACTGTACTCCTCGTCAGCTGCCGTTGTGTTCTTTGTAAAGATCACGACCACCTCCAGAGACAAAGAGCTCTGTATACGTGTTCGGTTCCCCACTTCCGGCCTCACCGTCTACGACTGAAATTCAAAGACGTATATGTATATATACATCAATGAAAATCCAAATTAGAGTGGAAGTATAACAATATTCAAAATCTTTTAATGACTTTTACATCGGACCAGTAAAAAAAAATAAATATGTTACTAAAACCAGTTCTGTTCGGCTACTTAACAATTTGTTTTATTAAATTTTTGTTTCGAATGATTTAAGCAGAGATATATTCAGCGCAAAAGAAACAAATACTGAAGTACTCACATGAGAAGTGTCAACTTTAGCAACCTGCAAAAAAATCCAAATGAAATAAAATAAATCGAGATTTAGTGATATATAGATATTGTTTTCTCCACAACAAACAAAGATATATATATATATATATATATATTGTAATATACTTTTGTAATGTTCGAGGGAGAAGAACATTACACCTGTAAGGATATTCAGGCTAAGAATCGCGTAACTTACTTGTTTATAAGTGGGCGACTTGGTCGGCGAGGCATCGTTCCTACCTCCTTTACGTTTCCGTCGAAAATAGACCACAGCCAGTCCACCAGCAACAGCAGCAACAACACCAATGACACCAATGACAACGCCAATGATGACAGCCTTCTCGCTACCACCGTCGTCATCAGGTCCTTCTGGTGGTTGTGGTGGTTTTTCTGGTGGTGTTTTGGAATCCGAACCTGCTTCCTTCACCACCCCGTGCCCACTACGTGCGCGAAACTGAATTGCAGAGTCATAACCTATGGACAGATATCAGGTGATTTGGAGGTTACCACATAACGTGGTATACACTGTTTCGCTTTCCTATATTTTGTCATTGATTAGTTAGTACTGGGTTTTCATTTGTTCCCTTCGCTCATAGTATATACAATGTCATTTACACAGATTAGTCTCCGTCTCTTTCTTTGACGATTTCTTTTTATGTCAGTTAACAAGCTCCTTAAGACTAGGAACGAGATCAAATATTTTAATTAACATATGTGATCTTTGACCACTTCAACCAGCCTTTTATTCGGACGTTTTTGTATATGGTAGGATAATTTTGACCTTTTAAATATCATCTTCAGTAACTGTTATCTGTTGATAGTAGGTCATAAGATGAATTACTGTCTCTGATAAATAATTATACTTACTAATTCACAAATGAAAAAAAATAGTAAATGATAAAAGCTACCTTAGAAATAATCCTTTATTTGAACATATTCAAAGTTACTGCCATGCTTCTCACGCATAAATATAAACAAAAGTCCTGTACGTGTGTGTACGTATGTATGTATTCTTCCTTTAACCCCTGTCATAGCTTATTGATCCAGAGATAAACTGTACACGTACACACAAATTAGTATCAGAAAAATAATAACACCAGCCTATCCAGGCAAAGACATCATTTGCTTCACTGTCTCTGACTATGAAACAATAAAAGAAACAAAAGGTTACTAACGACTTGTCATGTTAGTCTAAAATAAATAATAAAATCATACACAACAGTATGCACCTGTCCATGTTGGTCTATGTTGTAATTAACGCGTGACGTAGCAAAGCAGCATTTCCAGCAACACGGAGTTACAGGTGAGTGACTCGCATCTGTGATATTCTACTGGCAAGGAGAAAGTGGTCTACGTACCTGGGCACAAGAGTTTACATTGCTCTATGGTGTTGTCATCGATAGCATGCTCGCAAATGCCCGCACAACACTCCCGTCTGTTGGTGTGTTCGTCGAAGTAGGACCCCCCCGGAGGACAGGTTGGCAGACCGCGGGTGGGGGCCACCGCGGTCAGCACCAGCACCAGCATCACCAACAGCACCATCTAGTGCCACAATCTTTTTCGCACAAAAGTATTTCGTTCGTTTACAAACGCGCTGAGAACTGCGGGTCCTCCGGGAAGTCTTTACTAGCGTGCGGGAATAGCGACTCTGAACTGGGATCTACCCTCGGGTGTGTTTGTATCGCATTATAACCTGTCACGTGCCCAGCCATAGCGACACCCCTGCCTGTTGATTGGCCTGGGTGTTGGCATACTGCCAAGTTTTAAAATACTTTTTCGTCTTTCTAGGTCAAAGATGGGCTATGGGACCCTTTTCTTGTGAAACCAAACAACTATCGAGTACATCAGAGACATTGAAGTGGGCCAGCGCTGGCTCAACTCCCGTCCAGGTGTATACAAGCTTAACTCATTGACAGGCAGCGTCCGGTCTCTTTGTGATGTATATCATGGAATGCTTTGATAATGAAGAAATCCTCTTAGAAAGTATGCTTTGATATATATTTTTTAATATATGAATCATAATGTAAAATATTTGCTGAAACAGAGCGTTGTATCGTAGTATATGTATTGATTTTAAAGTCAAGAAGACGGTTATGTCAGCAAGCTCTCGCTCTCTACCTCATTGTCTTTCTGAGTGGTTACAGAAAGCGGTTTATAGCGAGTTTATCGTTTCTTAATGAATTTAATTCAGCATTAATTCAGACCAAGGCTCTAAGGAACCTACCTTAAACTCCATTTATTCTGTAAAACATTTAAATCCTTATTTATTGTTTTTTTTAACAGGTTGTTTTGAACACACACATCGTGCGTTGCGTTAGCTTATTTTATCAAATTATTTAGCATATTACAACAGACTGTATATTATAATAGATCACTTATTATCTTCACACACACATATCTCAAAATAATTATGACAGTAGCTCTGTGACACACTGTGTAAAGTGAAACCGGAAAAAAACGAAGCAATGGTTTAGTCCAGCGCATGCGCGACGCAAGTTATCTGTGCCCGTGCTTGAGTTGCTAGTCCTTCTCTCTTTAAAGTCTCTGAGTACATATAAACTTCAAGCTCCAACTCAAACTCGTGACATGAAAGTCTTTATACTTTCCCGACGCTTTCGGCTAGTTTTTTTTTAAATTTTACCTCGCTTTGTTTCTATCGAGATAATTGCACAATTACATTTCCAATGAAATTAGTTTCTTCGTGTTTGTAGTTATTCTTATCATAAGGGGGTAACATCATTTCAGATACTGCAAACCGCTCCTAAACAGCCTTAAAACCCTATCATTTCCAGTCTGCACACCATCCGTAACGCACTTTCGTAATCTGTCAACGTTTGATATACGTTGGGTCGGTTGATCGGACAGATAAAGAAAATTGGGTGCAACAATGTGTGTGTGTGCGCGCGCGCGTGCGTGCGTGCGCGCGCGCGTGTGTGTGTGTGTGTGTGTGTGTGTGTGTGTGTGTGTGTGTGTGTGTGTGTGTGTGTGTGTGCTTTGTAAACGCCATTTGCTACCCTGGCAAATTCTTTATTACTATTATTGTTATAAATCAAGTTCGTAAATCCGTTCTTGAGTTTGCCTTTAGGTGTATTGTACTGTATGGTTTTAAAGCTCCCAATCAGTCAGTATAGTCTTGTATTTGGGGAGGCTCATCATTACACGTCACTAAGTAAGCTGAGGAGGTGGTCGTTCGATCTGTAGCTATGCGCATACTGGCAACCATGCATGAATACCCATGTCACAGCGAACAGTGGAAAACCTTCACCAAGGAGCGAGATTGCTGCAATCCCTTTGCGACAACAGTTTGTTTACTACTTTTCAAACACCTTGACCTTGAATTCTATCACAAACATTCACGCTCATGCCGCGTGATACGTGTGTCAAAAACGAGTAACCCTACTTATTCATTGGTCGGCTCGGGTAGCTGGGCCTAAGCTCTTACCGATAAGCTCTAAGCTCTTCATTCCAGGAATGAAAATTCGTGACTAATCTTCCATCACAGAGTTATATTTCAAGGCCTCTTCAACGTGTATCATGCATTCTAACTCGGGTAAATGTCCCATATAGCAGAAAATAGATAGCAGCAAGTGGTTAGTGAGTGATGAAAGGGTGACGATATTTTAAGTTTAGCGATAATACGTCTTGACGATATCTACAAGTTACTTCATGTGCATACGTATGAGTGCGCGTATTACTGTTTTCATGCCGACATGTGTGTGTGTGTGTGTGTGTGTGTGTGTGTGTGTGTGTGTGTGTGTGTGTGTGTGTGTGTGTGTGCGTGCGTGTGTGTGTGTGTTAGAGAGACATTACAACATGGAAACGACATCTTTCTAGTAACGGTTTAATAATTCTTTACGTCATTCCCCAAAAGAAAACATAAATTTTTGTAACAACAAATTTGTTTGTTTGTTTTTTAAATGAGCATTTTACATATAGTACGTCTGTACCAGCTGAGTCACACGACCTCTAGCGATAAAGAGCTTCTCGAATATATATATATATACACACACATGGTGGGCCTCTTAATAGTAGCCCTCCTTGTCGCAGCGTATTATAAAAGACGAGCTATTTTAAGTGGCCCACCCTGCATATGGACGGCTTCCACTTCAGTAACACCGTCTAGACACGGCAAGCAGAAACAACGATATGCCCAATACCACTGACGATAGACAAATATTATGATAGTGATGGATACTAAGTACGGACTGTATACATGAAAGATCAATAACATTATATGACCAAAATAATTTTAACATTTCCTGTTTTTTACGTGGCTGTTTACTTGCATGTTATCGAATTTGTAAAGAATGTTGTCCTTTGCAGAAAAAAAATCTGATCAAAAGTAGACATGATAAGGATACTATTTATCGCAAAAGTAATTGAAACACTTACCTCTTCACCATCTTTGTTATTAACCTGTACTAAACGAGTGACATTGTCAGGGCTGGTAGAGGGGGAACGGGGTAGAGCTGCCCCTGAGTTCTTACCCCTTTACCGCATGGAAAAGGTGGAAATCGTGGGTCCTCAGATTTTTCCGGCCGTGATCACCCTTTGTCCAGGTGGACAGGGGTGGGTATTTGAGCCAGACTGTGAACAGCCAAAGGGCTGCTGCTGCTGCTGTGGGTTGACTGAGTTTTTGCTGGGGCTCCGTCGCCGTGAGGGTTCTGTTGCTGTTTGAGGAGAGCGAAACGCCATGTTCAAGGGAGGCTGAGACTGAGAGGGACCGTCGCTGCGAGGACTAACGGTCAGTTGGTGCGGTTTTCTTCAGCCGTTAACTGTTCCGTTCCGAGGACCACTGGATCGGGGCAGACGCATAAGCTGTTATGGGACCCACTACATAAGAACAAAATCGTACAGTTATACTTTTGCATCTTAACAGAAGGGGAAGAGGCCCAGTTTGGTCCCTCTCTTCTTTGAGACGATTAGTCTCTACAGGAGGGAGAATGGTGAACTGTTTATGGGTCTTTTTTTCCCTTCGACTGTGTGTTGGGGAGAAACATTGTGCATCGCTACTGTGTCATATCAATTGTAACTGTTCATTTTCTGGGTAATCAATGTTGGTGCTCAGTGCACAGTGCCACGTGACATTTGCGAAAAAGTGACGTTAACTGTTTTTACCACATTTATTTTGGTCCATTTGTAATAGCACTTCTTATCTATTTTGAGAAGGTTGAATGCATTCTCGCTTGCGTGCTGGTATTGGTATTTGTGCCTGTTGTAAACATATTTGTATGAAGTGTCATAATACTGTTACTGCAGTTGATTTTTCAATTATTTGTCTCTGGGAAGGGACGTTCCAAGCTAAAAAGATTTCGTGCTTTTTTCGAAAGAATGGGCATGTCCACGTGTGGCAAGGAGTAATTTTAGTAATGCATGAATGACTAATATCCATCATGACGAACACCCGAATAAACAATCGGCGTTTGAGTAACGGTTAAAAATCTTTTCATATTCGCGCAACAAACGACTGGTTCCTTGTTTTATTTGGTAGGAACGTGTTTACACCTATTGAGATTGTGATGCATTCCTTTCCAAAAGGACTAGATACATTCGATAACAAACCCATTGTAGTTCTTTTTATCTTTATTTTTCTATTTAGTAATAATCTTAGCCATTTTACATTTACATTTTACATATTACAAAAATAAACTATATTTCTACATAATTAAAGATTGCACGTAAAAAAAAAAATTACACCAAAAAATTACACATCTCGTCTTTACTAAGCCTTCTGTGAAAGGTTTGTAAATAAAATTCATCATCAAACCAGCACAACTTCATTATCTACTTAGATACTAGCCGTCTAAACTTTTGTAACAATGACAAAGTTGTTGCTACTGGTAAATGGTGAAAAGCATTTCGGAGCTACTACAACCGATTTTTATTTCCTGGATGAGGATGATGATTGGTGATGATTGATGATTGATGATGATGATTGATGATAAAGGCTGTCTTGTTATTCTTATCATTATAAATTTATTGTTGTTAGTGGTGGTGGTATTGTTGAAAGCTGTGCGTTCACCATACAAAGACAATGTTTTTGGAATTAATCCTCACAAATCTTAACACATGCAGACAGAATTCATCGTTTGCTGCAGCATAGGCTAGCTTCTTTTGATATCTAGTAAATATACAAGCCATTCTTCAAACTTAGATTTCATTTGTGCTTGGTGGTCGTCAATCAATATATTGTATTATTGGTAATCATGTTTCCAGTAAGGGCTGTCACTCTCCATTTCTGGATACGACTGTGGCTTCAAGAAGCCTATTGATTAAACAAAAACAGAACTAAAGAGAAAAATTATAAAAATTAACATTCAACACTCAGTACATCTGCACCAGCTGAGACTTCAGTGCTGAGGAACTCGAATGTGTAGGTGGCTCCCACTTCTGGTCAAACCGTCTACAGACGACAAGCAGAAACAAAATGTCCGACATTGCCGAAGGTAAACAAAAACCAAGAGATATTAATAAAAGTACAGAATCAGAAAAATGTCTTACATGATACGTAAATGATAAAGGATCATTAACGCTATATTATCCAAACAAATTAGATGTTTACTGTTTTTGCTTGGCTGTTTACTCATATTCATCAAAACTTCTATTCAGTGCTGAAAACAAACATCATCAGAGAGACATAAAAAGGATGTTACTTAGTTTATCCATCCCAGATTAAATTTGTACCTGTTCACCGTCTCTGTTAGAAACCTGTAATAAATATAATTAATTTTATTTTTGTCAGTTACAAATATGTATGCAGTTCAACAGATAAGCAGCATATAATGAAAAGATGTTAAAAGCTTAGGCATCAAGGCAAATATACAGATGGTGACGGACACTTACATTATAAAAAGCATTTTCAAAATATGCAGCTCTTACTCAGAGATGTATTCCATTACGGAGAGCACTATAATAAGTAGCTCAGTAATACACTATAAAAAGGTTCGTGACAACAGATCTTGCGTACTTGTGCATACTCGTTTGACGATCCTTCAGGCTGACTGCGCTGTTGTCGCCTCCACCATATCAGTACAACCGTTGTGGTGACAGCAGCAGCTGAAAGAATGCCACTGACAACAATGCCGACGATGAGGCTGGTGTCTCTAGGATCATCATCACTCTTTTCTTCACTAAATTCTTCGGCATGCTGGACAGGACCACTTTCCTTCACTTTAGAGTCTTCATCACCACTCTTTGTCTTCTCCACTGGACGGGCAATTGCCGCATCATAGCCTGTGAGCAGATGTTTACAGTGTATCTGTCAGCTGCTTCATGGACACATGCGTTTAGAACAGCTTTGGATGGTCATTGTCCACGGGCAGCTCTAGAGTGGTTTTAATCTGAGTCTGAATATAAATAGCTAATTTAAGCATTTCATAACTGACGCTCAGTTTGCTCAAATTTGAAATGTCACCCATATTTTACAAATCTCATAGACAACCCTTGTCCACCTTTCAGAGATGGTTTGGTACATAACCCGCTTTTATTTAAACTTGCAGTTGAAGTTTTCATGTAGATGATGATGATGATGATGATGATAATAATAATAATTAATATTTATAGAGCGCTTTTCCAACGATTTGCTCAAAGCGCTGTACAAAAATGATATACACAAGTAAACTAAATCACCAACAGCCATACAGTCATATTTTCATATAACAGACACCGCTCACTTCTACAACAGGTTGATGAGGATGTACAGATAAAAAAAAGTAGTACTACCACTGCATATAATAACTCTCTACTCTCAAAATAGTCGGGCAATATTCGAGTCTTCAGATATCGCTAATAAGACTCTTGGGTAATGTAACTCCCAAGGAGCTTCCTAGACCCATATCGTAGCTATGAACTGGATTTAGAGAAGCCACTCTGTAGTACACCATAGGATCACACCACAGATTCTCATCGCAACTGTACGTGTTCAAGTAACTTGATTTTATATGCAAATAGTTACCTACCCGGACACTTAGACTTGCAGTATTCTCTCGCTGTCTTATCGTGAGCATCTCTGCAAATGTCAGCACAACATTCTCGTCTGTTGGTGTACTCATCGAAATAGGAACCTCCGGGAGGACACATTGGTAGATCGCTTGCGGAGGACAAAGTGGTCACCACGACTTACAATGAAAATTGCAGAATCATCATGAAGCAAACTTGCGTTCTATCCTGTACGAAGGCTCAACTACAGACGGGCTGTCAATATTTTCGAAAGCCAGTGGAGAAGATGCATGATCATGGAGAGAAACACTACTTCTACAGTCACACAGTGACTGACGGCCCGATGTGGGTCGTTTATAAATATATGCAAATGTCATATGATAGTGATAGTGATGTGACACTAATGAAAAGTAAAAGATTAGGGTGGACGATTTGCTCAAGTGCGATAACATTAGCATACTTTTGTAGATACTTTCCACACGCAGATGAAACATGGTTCACACACGCACGCACGCACGCACGCACGCACGCACGCACGCACACACATTGTTCGTGAAATTTAAAGTAACTGTAAGCAATTGCTTTGTTTTGATCTCTCAAAAAGCTAATTACAGGTACGCCAGTCAAAGTAGTATTTTCATGATACGGATGAATTAGATTTATCTTCTCCACCAAGCTAGGAACTGAAAAGTGGTGCTAACAACATGCAGTCAAACTGGAAGGAGATTTGCAATATATTAAAATGTTTTTCATATACCCTCATTCATTGTGCACTTTTTGGGCATAATTTGCTAATATTGTCATATTCAGTGTACCGTCTTCAAATGCGTTGAACCTCGTGTGTTGAGAAAATTCTCTCTAGAAGTCATCTCTGTTATTAACATCTTGTATTGTTCCTCTTTGCCACGTCGACATCCCGTCAACAAGACTGACACTGTTTCTCAAGATTCTGTATTACAAGGCTTAGAAGGCTTGAACTTTCATGAATTTAGGTCATTACGTGGACATTTGGATGATGATGGAGACCTGGCTACCTGCCCAGAAAGATGATGTGCATATCACTGAACCGAGGCCTGCTGGTTGTACCTTCCACTCGTTGCATGGCACTGACTTGCGTGGTGGTAGCACTGCAATTGTTGCCGTTTTGTTGTTGTTGTTGTTGTTGTTGTTGTTGTTGGCACAGTGTATCTCCTGCCAGCCTCTTTCGTTTGTTTCTGTTTAGAATGCTATTTTGTTGCTGTTGTTGTAAAGCGCTGTGAGTCATTGGGAACGACGCCCTCTAAAACATCCTTAAATTTACATACATATCATTATATATAATATACAACATAACTTATTATAAGTGACAGGAGACGGAACAACGTTTGTTGCCTATATAGTGACCATGATAGAGGTTTTTCATGTATTATTCATGTTGTTTATTTCATAATTGGTCTAAGTTGGTGATGAATAACAGGCAACACGATAATAGGCCTGAATATTATTTTTTTTGTTCTGTGCATTTATCATCATCAAGTCAAATTTCTAGTACAGTATCACTTGGCTAATAAACAATTTCTTATCATCTTATTCCCCGGCCATGAGCTCGGCTCTCCGATAAAGTGAACCGACAATGAGGTGTTTCGCTCAGATAACCTGCGCCGAGCTGCATAACAATTTCAATTACCTCTTTTCATACAAACTGGGCCTGTTCATCCTTCGAAAGTTATCCATACCTTTATTTATGGATACTAAGAACGCTCCCACAAGCCGCTTGTGGACAGGGCATCTGAGCAGTTGAGAAAGCAGATAACGAAGCTGCATGTACCTGAAGAGAATATCTCCCGAGACATTATGAACTAATTACGATTAAAATGAAGGTCGAATCGTATACCCAACAAAATGACTTTCAAACCTTTTATTTAATTATTGCCTCATGGCATGTCGCCAGCCCAGATTTTGCTGTAGTTTCTAGGCCAGATTTCTAGTCAATAATGACATCTGTTCCTTGTCGGGAGACTTATCTACACCACCACCACCATCATCATCATCGATTATCATTTATGTTATACTCCGTTTATAATCTTCACAATTTGTCTCTTAGCGCATTGATGAAAAGTGAAGAAAAAGACATTTTTAAATGAATTATTACTTTTGAAAGCCACTATGGAGCATAGAAGAAAATCACCGGAATGTGAGAGAGATGAGAATATAGAAAACGCAAAATAAAACCACCAAAATTGAGAAATCACGGATACTAATAGTCTAAATTAGATGGTTAAGATGATAATGGGCTGCCTTTTGATCACAGTTTTGAAAGTGATTTGCCGTGTTTCAGACCGAAGACCACACTGTTGTCCTAACAGACGCTGCAGATTTTTTTTTTAGCCGTATGAACATCCCCCGAGGATTCATCACATTAACCACTCAATGTTGCTGGCTCCTATCGTCTTTGTTTACCGTCGGGTCACTGGGCTGTCAGTCCACAGAAGGCAGCATCAGTTATAAAAGGCCGTTCTGATGGTTTCCATTGTCACGTGCTGGGATGATTAATCCCTCAAGACGCGAACTGTTACCAGAGCGAAAATTGCATGGACCCCCATAACTCTCTCTATGGTTTAGTTATTCTCATTCATTTACCTTCGTGCATTTTTATGTTTAGAGAATATCCATCTAGCCAGTAATAATAGGTTTCCTAACTAGCTAAGACTTATACCTACATGTTCAAAAGCTGGTGTCTCGCATTTCTTTGAACTCCACCCAAACATATACCTGTTTCAATGCCAGGACTATTCTTTCGCCCAAACAATAAAACCACTGACGACTTAACGCACGATGTAGCCCCATAATTTCTCTTCACTTTAGAAATGAGCCAGGGTTGACTAAAGGTTCCTGATAAACTAACATGATAGCAGAATAGTTGACAAAAGTGCCGTGCACGGCTTACTATAGGCGTTCTCTGCATAATATGTCGAGTCTGTATCTGTACAGGACGATAGCGAAGATCTGAAGTGTCGAAGTCTGAACAGTCCTGTCACGTGTTGTCATCATACGATATCTCAGCTTCCGTAACAATAGCAGCAGCAGACAGTGAGTGTAATCGCCAACTTTAGTGACAGATAAAAGTTTCTCTTTTGTTTGCTCTGTGTGTATGTGTGTGTGTGTGTGTGTGCGTGCGTGCGTGCGTGTTTCTATCAACAAATGGGTTAGTGAAATCGTGCGATGAGATGTCTATCTTTTAACTGTCATACACAATGTCAAGACAGTGACAGACCTACTACAAGAGTAAAAGATCTTATAGCTTGGCGCGCGCACACACACACACAGTCTCTCTCTCTCACTCTTTCTCATACACACAAACACACATACTCTCTCACTCACTCGCTCTCTCACACAAACACACACATACACACACTCTCACTCATTTGTTTTTTCTCTCTCTCTCTCACTCACACAGAGAAATAAAAAGCACACTCTCACTCACTCGCTCTCTCTTTCACACACACACGCACACACATACACGCACTAACACACTCTCACTTACACATACATTCACGAACACGCTCTCTCTCTCTCTCTCTTACACACACACACACACTCTCTCTTATTCAAACACACGATCTTTCTCTTTCTCACATACTCTATTTTCTCTCTCTCTCTCTCTCACACACAAACACACAAACACGCACACATCATCATCATCACCTTGCCATGGGAAACGAATGATAGACGGCAGGCATATTCATCGAAAAACAAAAGAGAGACAAGACTACCAACAACTTCTAGAACTCGCTGTCAGTCTGTACCAGATACCAGAACGTACAGCTGTTCGTAAAACAAGATAAACCACCCCCACCTCAACCCCACTCCCCATACCCAATTCCTCTTTCGCCAGCCAACCTTCCGATGGTAACCAACAACTGCAGTAGCCGCCGCGCCAAGAATACCTAGTCAGCAGGTGGAGCGACAGGTGCGGCACAGATGGCAGATCGAAGAGTTCGAGGAATCGCACGCGCAGGCACACGTGCACATAGACTCAACCCGATGCCAACTTGGCGAGCAGCAGAACGACTATGGACGCGCAAGTCCCCAGCAAGAACTCCCTCGTCGTCGGCGACTACGCCAGCACCGAGGGGCTACAGACTGGTGACATCGGCGTACTGTCCAAAACTTCGTACGACGCCATCGGCTTCTTCATGTTAATCGTCTGTAAGCACACCTTCCGGTCCTCTTCCTTTTTATATACTCTGCTTTTATCCTTTGGTGCACCCCGTTTATCTACTGTCTCTTAGTCAAAACTAGTAAACAGTAAAAATTTATGTAAAATGAACAGTAAAAATGTTCTTTATGCTAACTTTGTCACCGAGTAGACCGGAAGCAGCTACTGACATGTTACAACAGGATAGAACTCATCTGAACATGATCGACAGACCTCTTTATCTAGAAATGACATCTACACGTGATACTCCTCCTCATGTACTCATGATAGACCTGATGATCTATACGATAGACATCATCTGCTCAAGATGACAATTACGATGATGGTGATGGTTCTAGGCACTTCACGTCATATCTGTAATGTATGTTTATTTATGTATTGTGAGGACAGGTGCAGTTTCCGTGGTTGGCAATGGCGCGCTAGCCTTAATGATGGTGGTCACGGGTGGATGGCGTCGGCCTGCAGTCAATCTTTACGTCTTCACCATCACCTGCACCTCGTCAGTGGAGACAATAGCGGGCTTCCCTTTCGTCATCTCCTCCAGTCTTAGTGGACGGTAAGTCATCCGTGTCAAGTCTTAGCCCAAACAGTTAGTCACGTGTCAAGTCTTTGCCCAGACAGTATGTCATCCGTGTCAAGTCCAGTTTAAAGACCAACCTGAATGGTTTGCGTCTTTTGCAGATATTGGTAGATATAGGCGATACAAAGCTAACCTGTAAATTATAGCCTCATAAACCCATCCGTTAATTACTTATCCGCTAGCAAAGTACGTGATTCACACATGCGATCAACGAACGCCGTTAACAGTGTACTACGTCACACTAGTGCACAATTCACAACATTGGCAACAGTCAACACCAAACAGAGAGAGAGAGAGAGAATGAACGAGAGTTGGGATTATTCGGACGTTAAGTCTGCATTTCTCGTGGTTCTGAAAAACTGTTACTTTAGCACGAGAAATGCAAACTTTAACGTCCGAATAATCCCAACTCTCGTTCATTCTCTCTCTCTCTCTCTGTTTGGTGTTGACTGTTGCCAATGTTGTGAATTGTGCACTAGTGTGACGTAGTACACTGTTAGCGGCGCTCGTTGATCGCAGGTGCGAATCGTAGCGAATAATTAATTAACGGATTGGTTTTGGAGGCTAAATTTTACAAGTTAGTTTTATATCGCCAATATCTACCGATATCTGAAAATAATGAAAACCATTCAGGTTGGTCTTTAAGCGATTGGTAGGTCATCAGCTGCCAGTCTTTTCAGGATATGAACACTGTAACTTTTTATAGAATCTTCTGGGTAGGAAGATGTAGAATATGTGACGATGACATCTTTAATAGGAGAGTAATGTTAAACAAATTGCCTTTCGACTTAAAATGTCGCAATGCGTGTCCCTGAAGACAAATTAAGCCTACACACACGCTATTAACGATTAATATTAAAGAAATAAAATAGATGTTTGATTTAAATGATATGTTGTTTCTTCAAAGTCTCAAATAATGATTAAAAAACAGCTGTAAAATGGTCAAAGGATTTGACAAATGACAAATCAATCAGAAAATATTCAGCAAATTGTCATCAAATTCTCCAAAATAATATCCACATTGACAAAAAGTGACAATAAACATATCTGTCCTGTGATTGCTGTTGAAATGATTATGGTTTGTTGCTAATGGTGTGGCAGGTGGCTTTTCGGTGATATGGGATGCACATACTACGCGTTTGTAATGTACACCTGTGTGTTGGTCATCATGACCTGCTACCTGCTGATTACCTATCACAGATACAGAGTGGTTGTTAAGGGTACACCAGGCAAGTGAACAGATTTTACTCTTCCGATATGTCATTTTTTCTTGCTTTTGTACCCGAACAAAATATTAAAAGAGATATTTTAGTGTTTAGTGTCAACTAATCCACGTCGATTTCCCATTCTTTGACTAAATATCTGCTAACCATGTGTTAACAATATGCTATTAGGCAGTAACATCAGTATTTTTTATCAGTCAACAAAAAGCTATGCTTGAAACCCCTAGTGTACCGTCTTCTTGCACAAAAATCAAACTCACGGCAGCTGTGTTAATCGTTGTTCTAATGGAGTGTACTTTTTTTTACTAATGAGTGGATAAAGATCAATGCAAAAAACTATTTACCAACACCTGAGTGAATACCCTCCTTCAGTTCTCAATATACCTGCTACAAACATCACCATGGGCAATACAGAGGTCAACAACACAGACGACAGCATTGTACATGAACATATTCACGCTGTGAAGGCTACAACCAATGAAAGACCTGAGATCATAATTATGTTCATTAGGCTTATCTATGGACAAACGTTTCAGCCCTTTTTGTGCATGGTGATATTTGTAGGTGCGTATCATGAGAATGCACCAAACTTTATCCAGTCAATAGAACAAAAAGTGCACTACTTTAACCCTTTCTGTTTTGTGTCCCCACAACACTACATTTGCTTGATTCCGTTAACGTACTGTCGGTGGCTTCATCAGTTGAATTCGTGGCTGTCCTCAGAACGCAGCTAAGATTTTGCAGATTCCTTTCCCCTTTTCTTTTTCTACAAAATGCGTTGACCTCATGTGTAAAGCATAGCATGGCTACAGGATCAACAACCGCATCAATACCTTACCACACACACATTTCCCATCACCCTTTTTTCTTAATGAACTGCTGATGAATAGCTTCCGCTGTTTTGTGGTGGTTAACAAAGAATGTTCTTGCCACACTTTGCTATCCTGGCATTGTCAGTATCAAATGAGATACCGCCCTGGAAAACATTTACTATGATCAGGAGGCACTGATCACGTGGCTTTGGAATTTTATTTTGGGCTGGGAAACATTCTGGCTGTCACAGCGCCAGAGCTGAATAGAACTCAAATGACAGTGATAAACCACACTCTGCAGGTTCTTGCAAACGATTGAAAATCACTGCCAAACTGGTTCCGATGTTACTCAGCATCTGTCAGCACATTTCATATCATCTTGTCAATGCCATTTGTAGCCACTGACGTTCAAGATACAGCATTATGGTCGAAAACAAAACGGGAATCCAAAGGATTTTGTAACATTCATGTTAATGATTCGTGTCTTACAAAGAAAGCAGTGTTTCCATCTACAGTTAGACTTTTATTGGTTTGAGAGCAGACTACTCTTATTATAATACCTTTTCTATGATTACTAAAGAAGCGCTTTGAGGGGTATGTGAATAGTGTATAAACTTGGGGAAGACAGTGTTGCGAACAGAAGCAGTCAGCTTATGTTGTTTATGGATAAACATGATTGATAATAGAAATATTTTATTCCGCTTGTAATAATATCTCATAAGCCGTATTTTAAAACACGCCTTTATTAAAAGTGATTTCCCTTCCGCTAATGAATCCATAAAACTCCGTTTCCTAGAAATTCTGTAGCAAAATTACCTGGACACATATGCCCATAAAAACCAGCCACAAAATTTTTGCCCCAAATATAGTGAGCTATGAACTATAGTTTAAAGATACATTGCAGATATTTTTCATAGGAAGAAGTAAACCACAATTGGTTTTTATCAGCCACTGTTTATCTCCATTTAGCTACGGTCGCTTCTCTTACTGTAACATCTCAGTTTCTCTTGTTTCACACACAGCCGTTGTCTAGCTGTCACGTGTTTATTTATCTGTGAAGCTGACAACTGGAAGTCACGTCGCTGGATTGCCAAGAGTGTGGCAGGCGCCTGGACCTACGCCCTGTGCTGGAGTGTCTGCCCCTTCCTAGGGTGGGGACGCTTCGGTAAGGAACTATTTGGCACCTCCTGTAGCCTTGACTGGACCACCATGGAATTTTCCGCCAGAGTGAGTTTCCATCACAGTGGTTATAGACGATCAAAACTGAGGTGCACTTAAGCTCAAATTAAGAGAGAACAATAATGCATCCATTACTTTTAAACAACCACCACTCCGTATTTTGAGCATTCCTTTTTTTTCTTGTATATTTGTACATGTGGTTGACACATGTTGTTTGAATAATATAGTATAGGTGTACCTTTCAGTAAATATCACGAAAATACACAACTTTTGAACCAATTGTTACACCTATGGAAGTGCTTGTACATAGGTGTCTAAGCAGTTTACACTGTACTGCAGTACTGCCGATAACGACCGAGGTGAAGTGTTCATAATGTGTAGGCGTGCCTGAAAGCCTTTCTTCTATACCTCGATTCAGTAACATTCGTGTCTTCCATGCCCAGGTGTACAACCTGCTCGTCGTCTTGTGTCTGCTGGTCCTGCCGCTGTGCACCATGGTCCTGTTTTCAGCCCGCGTCGTCAGGAAGCTCAGCACGCAAATCACGCCATCCGCCAACGGTCTCACTTCCGGTATCACTGACGTCGAGGGCCGACCCACCATCGTCACTTCTGCCGTCAGTGACAGTAGTTTCATTCAAGTGAGAGCTTTCAAGGTACGACAGAGCCAAGAATAGGAACTAACATCCAAATCAGCTTTCAAATACCTTCTAACCTTGCTCTATTCATTGTGTCTTTTTTTCCTGGGTAGGCACGTCCCCGGATGTTCACGTGTAACTTATATTCTTGTAATAAGTGATTGACTGATGAAAACAGATATAAACAAATCAACAGGTAAACAAGACATTTTTGGCCCAGAAAGTAAAGTCCGACATATGCCTATATGCCCACAGAAAAAAAACTACGTCTACGTCGTAAAACGCTACGTGATTGAAAACACTGACGAGAACAGAACAAAATCTCAAGCAAATGACGAGAACAAATCAAGAAATAAATAAATAAATAATAATAGTAAAAGTAATAACTGAAATTCACCTGCTTTACAGAAGACTCAATGCACTTTATAAAAGAAATGCATAACACAAAGAAAGACACAAGTTCAGACAACAGACAAACTGATATAGACTAAAACACGCCCGCAAACAATTGTACAGAGATATATTAACAAACACAATAAACACAAAATAGAAAAACCCGCTTCATGTCAGGTTAAAAAATACACGGACTGTATAATAAAGACACTTAACACGGACGCACGCAAGATAACATGTAAAAGTTTTGTCTATAGAATGATGGGATGATGAAACATACGATGCCAGTAGTCGCTCCCATTGGGACGAGCAGTGTTCACGACACCGACAGGTCGCGAATTTTTGGATGTGGTGAAATTTCGCTAATTACCTGAAAAATAAGCCTAATCTACTGGCCACTTCTGTTCAAGCTTGAACATGCCGGCGGAGGCGATGCAGCTGCGTGTGAAAATCGGTCTTTTTTGCCTGGATTTAATAAACATCGCCGAAACAACAATTGGGCTGCAAAACCAGTTGACTAAAGTATAGCTACATCTACCCTGTAAATCTAGATAAAAGTAATATTGTAGTCTTCCGCAAAGGTGGGTTCCTAGGAGCAAGAGAACATTGGACTTATAAAGGTATTGTAATGCCTGTTGTTAATGCATACAAGTATCTTGGATTGTTGTTCTCTACTAAGTTTAGCTTTTCAGTTGCATGTCAGGACTTGGCTAACAGAGGAAAAAATGGTTTACTTTAAATAATGAAAATTCTTATATCTTATAATAATACAAGTGTAGACCTATTTTGAAACTCTTTGACGCCCAAGTCCAACCCATACTACAATATGGAGCGGAACTATGGGGACTAGACAAGGCATCATTATTGTGAAGAAGTCCACCTCTTTGCCTTAAAACTCTTCCTGGGGCTAGATGGCCGAACCCGAAATGATTTAGTGTATGGCGAACTGCACAGACATCCAATTACAGTAAATTCAGTTAACATATGTGTTCACTATTGGTTGAAACTAGTTAGAATGAATGATGATAGACTGCCCCGCAAAATTTACAGAATGTTTCTGATTTAGATACAAAGGGTAAATCAAACTTGGTATCTAATTTTAAAAGAAAGTTATTTTAGTTGGGGTTCGGTTTTGTGTGGTTAAACCAAGGGGTAGAATGTGAAAGACTGTTTCTAAGTAAACTAAAAGAGAGACAAGTTTTGTGTAGATGGCAAGAGTGGGAGGAGCATATCAATAGTAGTGAGAAATTTTCCTTTTATTCTCGGGAGGTGTCAAAAATACTTACAAATAAATCTAGATTACTATTTGATGACAATTCTTGCCAAATTTCGATTGGGTGTACCTAACACTGCAGTCCACTACTTTAGATATAGAAGTTATACTACAGTTGATCTTTTATGTCCATTATGTAAACTAAACAAGGAAGATGAAGTTCACTTCGTTTTATGTTGTAAATTTCTATAGCACCTTAGAATAAAATACATACACAGAAAATGGTATGCTAGCCCTAACAAATCCAAAATGAGTCTGCTGCTAGCATCAACAAACGATAAAGTTGTTAAAAAATCTGGCTTTGTACCTTTTCCATGCTTTCCAGTTTAGAAGACAAATAAGCAATTTATGAATGCATGTTGTATTGTAATTCTACTCTTGTAACCATGTATTATACTATTTTGTTGTTGCTCCCCCCTTCAAAAAGGGCAATGGCGCTTGAATAACTTGATTGATTGACAGTCGCTCCCAGCTTTCTCAATCCAGTTGAAAAACTGCAAACGAAGCCGCAAATCCTTCTATCTACACCGCAAATCCCTCTATCTACACCACAGCTCCGGTTGTGGGACGGACCAAATAGACACGAGTCGTTCTTGTTTTTCCTGCTCATAAAGTAGCTTGCAAAATGTTTCTCGGGTAACCATAATATCCAATGAGTTTATATTCAATGTGACAAGAAGTAGGAATTGAACGTTCTATGACAAGAACTGGCCAAGACCCTTCAGTTTTGGATTAAACAGAGAGAGAGAGAGATTAAGAAAAATCAATGGTGTGGTCTATTTTCAGATTATTCTGATGACACTGGCGGTGTTTGTCTGCTGCTGGTCACCGTACGGGGTCATGTCCTTGCTCGTGCAGCTCAACGTTCCCATCAGCCCCGGCGCCTCCGTTCTGCCCACCATCATGGCTAAGACTCACTGTGCCATCGGGCCCGCCGTCTACTTCTTCAGCCTGCGCTACTATCGCATCTCCCTGCGAGAACTGTTCGGCATGGACCACTCGTGAACATGGCTGCTTTGGCAACGAATCCTAGCTGCCTGAGTGGTGACGTCGCAAAAACATAATTTTAGGACGAACATGTCCTGAAAGACGCGTTTCACCCTTTTTGAAAATTGGTGCAGCTGAATGAACAGTAAAAAACTCGAAGCCAGCACTGCCTCCCCACCTTTCTGTTACCCTCTCCCCCGGTCCTGTCACACTTATTTCTGGGACCACTGAACACGGTTAGAGGGTTTTCCTTTATGTCACTGCAGTGAGATCAAGCTTAATATGCACAAACAGGATAAATACTTCTTTCTGATAATTCCACAGGATCATTTGAGTACCCATAAAGTACCCAAAAATAACTAGTACTGGCATTTTGAGCTAAAGTCAGAAAGTTTTACAAAACCGAGAGAAATAATGCACACGGACATGTGCACACTTAGTGACTAATATTAGCCCTTTCATGTCCACTCCTTGTCCCACGCCCACTTGAGAAATACTATTTAGGAACAAGAAAGATCAACGGCAAGCAAGTATACTGTAATATCGTATTATGTGGAAACCCTTTGTTCGTTATAATGAACATTCTCGACTTCCTGCAGCGGCAACCGTGACGTCTGTAGACAGTGACGGTTTGGCGCCATGACACCTGGGTCAACGACCGTTCTTCTACATTTAGCCACGTTTAACTGAGCTCGGCAAGCGTGACTGATTTTCCTGACTGTGGTGAATTAAAGGAACGACAGTGGGACGTAAATTCCGTGGATGCTGATGGAAACTTAATGAGGCCTTGTCCCACGGATAAAGAGTGAACTGGTCTGGTCTGCCCTTCAATCAACACCTAATGAACATTTACCTAACCGTACTCTCGCAAATGTTTTTTCAACCTTTCCCCTACTCAGCCTGCATGCGATTTTGTAAGAGAGAGAAAGAGCGCGTGCGTGCGTGTGTGCGTGCGTGTGTGTGTGCGTGTGTGTGTGTGTGTGTGTGTGTGTGTGTGTGTGTGTGTGTGTGTGTGCACCATTTTCTCAAAGGAAAAAGCACAGGAAAAGGTAAACTGGACTTAAATGATCCTTCGTTCAGAATATCGTACGATCAAAATTTCGGTTTGCAAATGAATAATTAAAATCTCGTCTAAAATACAGCTTCGGGCCGACTCATGAAGGCCGCAATGTTTGCGTTCTCTTTTGCAAAAGTAAGCAGAGTGACTCTAATGTGTGAAATAGGCGGGTCTTTTGTAATGAGTGAAATAGGTGGGTCTAGCTGTTGGACAAGAAACTTGTCAAGCGATGCTGGAGTAGTGTTAAGTGTTTCGTGGTAAACAAGTGGCAAGCGATGCTACGATATTGTTCGCACCTTTGCCAAATGGTCAACGCAACCTTGCAAGTTTGCAATCTGTGAGAAGCACGGGAAGTTCGCAAGCAGCGAAAAGCCATAATTTACGGGGAAATGTAAACAGACTTGTCTTGGTTGTGTCTTATCTTTGAAAACGCAGGATGCACGTGGAGCACTGGCCTCGTTCGTGAGCGAGGAGTATTTCTACTTCCCGAACAGTCTCAACGTGATGCCAATGAAATTTCATTCTGTTTTACAATGGCATTCTTTTATTCTTCCCATTCAGAGATCGTAGACTCGACAACGTCTTCCACAACAATTGCCATATGGAAGCATGCAGTAGCAACATGGAAAATCGGTGTTACTGTTTGTAATCTTATCGTCTTCCACGCCAATACTCCCTAGTTAACTAAGCTTTTGGAACAGCTTTTTATAGTGTGGGGGGGGGATAACACGACGGCCATAACAAAAATGGCTTACCTGTAGGCGGAGCTATGCAAAATAGTGACGTCACTCATCTTCTGCTCTCTCCTCGCAAAACTCCCCTGATATCGTCTACTCCATCTTCTTCGAATCCTTACTCCAATTTTTCCGAGAAATAATATCCAAAAATGAACAAAATTTGTCCTGATGTCGTCTGCTCCATCTTCTTCGAATCCTTACTCCAATTTTTCCGAGAAATAATATCCAAAAATAAACAAAATTTGTCCTCCCCCGAAAATTGCGTAAATCTATCACATCACTAAGCATTCCACTAAGCTCAAAACAAACAACCTAGTCACTTCTCCATCCATTCTAAACTTTTTTCTGCTGTACTTTCCAGGCTCCGCAACTCTCAACTTTTCTTTGAAAGCCACAATTGCACCACAAATTTTCCCCAAGTTTCCATCCACACTCGCCATCTTGTCTCCTCTCGACTTTCTCTCGTCTGCTAACATGAAATCAAATCAACAAACTTTCCCGCACCAAATATCACATGATTAAAACCATTCCCAAAACCAGCCAATAATTTAACACCTCCATGTCAGTCACCATAACGTCACTCGACCAGTCCTCAACATTTGTCGTCTGCTCAATTCACAACAATCTAACCTAACCCTAACCCTACCTCTAACCCAAACCCATGAACCTAACACTAACCCAAACCTTATACCCCTACCCTTAACCCAAACCCTAAACCTAACCCTACTTCATAAATCACACACAACACCAACCAACGCCCAACCTCACACCCCTCTCAAACATCGATTCTACCCGCTCTTCCCTCTCACAAAATAGCATAGCCCGCCCTATGACGCAGCCAGACCCCCCTATATGAAAGTTCTGCTAAGCGTTTTATCACACTGCTCGGGTTTGAAATTTTACATCAAAATCAAGGATGTCAACGTTTCCCGACTTAGGAGACCAGCAAATCGCTCTCGTATCCAACGGTTTAGTGACGTCAACATGGCGGCCTACTTGAACAGACTCGGAGCTGTGTTTTAGACAAGGCTCTAAGTAAGCGACCGTTTTGCAACCGTTTTAAGCCGAAATGGCGAAGAATGTCCAATTACGTCATTTGAGCCCAATCTGTGTTTTAACTTGCTTTATCTTTCAACACTCCGCTTAAAACAATTACATTAACAATACAAGTCTCCCGCAGTCATTCTCCCTTGACTGATACTGGTCTTTAGGGGGGGCACATGTCTTTGACAGAGTGTCGTGATGGGTCACATAGCCAAACCATACCAGGCTATGCCGCTTGAATGCTGCAAGTAGGGGTTCCTGGTGTCCTACGAGTGTGGCGATCATGCTTCGTTGCTCTTACGTTCCCTGTACGAGATCCGGATCAGTCTTCTCAGGTATTTGCTCTCGAATACCTGGACTCTCCTCTCCGTATCCGTAAAGCAGGATCGGTGCTTCAAAGGGACTTGTATAGACTGTATTTTGTAGTAAACCTCATGTTATGGCTGTACCAGGCCTGTCTAGATTAGCCATCGCCGATGTTGCTGTCAATATCCTGATGAGGATATCTGTCGCAGAGCTGCCTTCTATCTACATCTTCGAGGCGTACTCGATTTGTGCTTTGCCGCTGCTATTGACCATTACTTTACTCTTGTCTCCATTCAATATGCGTTCGAATTGTCTTTCAGTCTGTTGTTAAGGACTTGCAGCTCTCTGTCAATGCCTGCTATCAGATTGTTGTGTGCAGAGCGCATATTGCAAATCGGCCTTACACCAATAGAAGTGTATAGTTGGTGGTCGTGGAGGGTTTCTCGCATGATGTTCTCCAAAACAATTTTGAGCATCATAGATCATGTACCGTCATGAGAAAGAAAGTTCCCATTTGGTTATCTGGCAGTAGTTGAGTTCGTTGATCTCTTTATACAGCATTTTGATGACGTGGATAACCCGGTCGCAACTACATGGGCACAGTACTATCGTTGTGGAAAGTCTTCGCCCGCTGATTCCGTGTTATCATCGTGATTTTCTGTAAAGGTTAACTCCCTTATCCTTTATCTTTCCCACGATTTCCCACAAGGCGGTGAAGCCATTTTCCCTTGACTAAGGTGTGGTAGGGTAGAGAATGATGACAAATAAGCTCGTGTTGCCCCTTGGTGCAACAAGGCAGGAGGGGAAGCGACAAGATAACCACGAAACCTTTCAAAGAAACTCATCGAAATTGTAAAAATTAAGGGTCCTAAAAAAGGATTCTTGTATCATAAACTTAGATATAAAATATCTGGAATAGAAATGCATGAGATGAACTTCCTTCGCCAATGGTTAAGGTCTGTGTCAACCAACATCCATCTCGCAAGCACCGAGCTCACTAGCCTCCTCGTCATGAGTATGCCACTCGCTAGCCTCGATCTCGCTAGCATCTGGCCAGCTAGCCCTGATATCGTTAACATGTAGCTCGCAAGTCTCATCATCGCTTGCACCCACTTCGCTAGCCAAGTCATCATTAATGCATATCTCGCTAGCATCTACATAGCTATAACCTCATCCTCGCTAGCCTTCCCTTCGCTGTGATCTATGTCGCTAACCTCAACTGACCTCTGATCACCGTTTCCACCGCGCCAAGATTTGCCGACGGTTACCATCCCACGCCACTCGTTGCCATGGGGACAACGACGCGAGAAGTGACCTACCTCCCCGCAACTGTAGCATTTCACACCTACAGGTGTTTTCTGCCGGTCTGCTCTTTGAGGGCAGAACCTAGCGATATGCCCTCCGCTGTTACAGCTGTTACAAATGACAGGGGGTGCGACCTCACGTTGCTCCTTCCTCCCCTTAGAGCTTCTATAGCCTACGTCCTCATCCTCACTGAGCAGTTCGTCGCCGCTATCCTTTATCCCACCATCCCTTCTAGTCATTAAGTTACAAGCTGATGGCGCCTTCCAACTTCCTACGACACTAACGCTCCTGTTCTTAACATCACAATGATCATTCTCACTAGCGCCGTCTCTATGGTTAGCCCTGCTTCTTATTTCAGCCATTTTCAGTTGGAAAACGCGCTCTTTCTCCCTTTCTTCTCTCCATTCCCGTCTCTCCCTCTCTTCCCGTTCCTCTCTCTCCCTCTCTTCTTTCTCTTCCCGTTCCTCTCTCTCTCTCTTCTCTTTCCGTTCCTGTCTTTCTTTTTCCTCCCTTTCCTTTTTACCCTGTCTCCAGAGGATTAATTCTTTTTCAACAAACTCCTTAATGAACGTTCTATGACAAGAACTGGCCAAGACCCTTAAGTTTCGGATTAGAGTGCAGTTCAACGTTCCCATCAGCCACGGCGCCTCCGTTCTGCCCACCATCATGGCTAAGACTCACTGTACCATCGGGCCCGCCGTCTACTTCTTCAGTCTGCGCTACTATCGCATCTCCCTGCGAAAACTGTTCGGCATGGACCACTCGTGAACATGGCTGCTTTGGCAACGAATCCTAGCTGCCTGAGTGGTGACGTCGCAAAAAATTTTTTTAGGAGGTACATGTCCTGATTCAAATAGAAATTGATTACAATTTAAATTACTGCGTCGAAAGGACCTTTGTGTAAATTTAGCATTTGTGTGCAAAATTATTTTAAGAAATTATTGCACTTCATGTCAAGGTATTCAGTTGCTGATGTATTTTTGCTGTGTACTTTGTAGAAAGCTGTGAATCTGAGGAATTTGTGTACTACACGTGGTATGATTTTGTCTAAGGCCCAGCAACAACATATCTGGATAGCCTTTAGACAGTTGTTTAGTGCTTTGTGTAAGAACCCATGAGTGTGTGTGCGCACGCTACACCATCACATTAGTGCATCAAATGAGTCACTTTTTTCCCATGTGCGTTTAGGTGCTTGCTAATTTCTAAGACAGAAAGGTTGAAAAACCTTTAATAAGCCATTAAAAAATGTGAAAAACCGCAAAAACTTCATCAACTTCATGTCTGCTCATTTCTTCCAAATATCTAGCAAGTAGACACAATAAAAAATATACAGATAAAAATTCTACAGATAATAACTGGTAATTTCAGCCACTAGGAAAAGAATGACAGCTATATTTACACAATGCTGATGTAACATGCTTTCTTGTAAGTTCTGGTTTGCACACATAATTGATAAGAAAAAGGTGTGGGCAGAAATTTAAACAGTTTAATAGCAGAGGTCACCCAAGGATGATAAATTGTTTGTCGGTAGATTCAAATCTTGGAAATATGAAGCAACGTCAAAGACAAGTTTCCTCCAGTCTAAAACTAGGTCAACAGTACTTCAGAAATACTTATTGTATAGCTTCTCTCTCACACACACACACACACATACAAACCACAAGAACATGCTCTCTTTCACTGCAATTTTAAAAACCCATCCCCTCTCTCTGTTGTATAAATACATCTTGTAAATACCACTGCATGAGAATGTGCTTACGACCAGTGGCTCATAATATATATGCACACTTCTCTGATATGAAAACAAATCATTTCTAGAAACAGCATGTCTTTGAATGTCTTAGAATGAATTATTTCATCATCAACAAGAAACATCTTTCTTTAAACTTGTCCAGTTCTCTTTCGAATTCTCTTCTGCAAGATCACTCTGCTATGCCAGAGGCAATTTTTATCTGGATATCAAGGTCAAGATCATTTTCTTTCTCATGTTCCAGTTATCTCACTTAAGCTTGTTCTGAATAAATGTGATGAAATCTTCTTTGGAAAGATGAATGTCTCCATGGTGATTTTGATCCTCATGAACTCTGACCCCTGGGGACCATGTCCAGCGTAAGGCAGTCAGCTTGCAATCTCTGCGAAGAGTAGGATGGAGTGAAAGAAACTGAATATAACTGTTTGGACAGATTACTTCTGGCATTATAAAACTGAAAAACAAGTAAGAATCTTATGGAAACTAGAGGTAGCATCAAACCAGCCTGAAGTTCCATGACTAACATCACAGACAGATGTCTGATGCATTTTATCAAAGAGCTATGGCAATCCAATAAGCTGTTTGAGAAACGTTGCATTTTTGAGGATCCTCATTGCTTTCTCACTTGCCCACCTGAATGTTGCAATGCTGTCATGGTGGCACTCAAAGGTAGCGGAATTGGGCTGCCGTTTGTTGAACCAGTACTTTTTTTGTTGCTTCTTGCTTAGTGCCATTGTCCATGGATCTAAAATTTTTGAAATGTGTTTGCATGAAAGATAGTTGCTATACCTGCATCTCTGCTCATGTGCACTAAAAAAACAAACTGCCATGAAATGGAGATATATATATATATTTATATAAATTATGCTTGCATAACATTCTTGTGGTTTTGGATATAAAATTTGTGATAAAATGTTTTTTTTGTTTCAAAAAGATTACAGAAATAAAAATAATGACAAAAGTGCCAATTTAGGCAATAAGAGCAATTGTTTCTATGTGCATAAAAATAACTAGTACAACACATATAAAAAGAACAACCATAAGCTTCTGCTTGTAGTCAGAAAAAAATAGATAATAAAACAAATACCTTTGACTGTTTTGACAAAGCTGATCCCAGAAGGATGGTAGAAATTACCAGTGTGACTATGAAAACACAGTCTTGGCTGACTACCTGAGCCCTTGACCAGTTTCATTTCCAGCCTGTACAATAACATAAAATAATATTACCTATTTCCATTATGCATATAAATAAATGTTACTGACTTCCCAATGTTCTATATACTTCACAATTTCTGAGCTATGAGTGTGTGTACACAACCACTCTTCCCTAAGAACTTCCAGCATAGTAAAGTGCATCATGTGAACTATTCAACCTGACAGCAAAAACACTGTACAAAAATAAAGGCTAAGGACACATAGATTAATAGGTGCATGAAAACCTGCAGGTTCACTGTGACAACCACAAAATGCCATTTAACTTGCCTGTCAAAGATGTTGGCAGCTTCTTCCAGTTTAAATACATCAGGTATAACCAGTCGCACCAGATCTGACCGAGTCTCTTTGTGCACAGCTTTAACAAATTTTTGCAGCTGATCTAGCCTGAAAAGTCAACAGAATTTCAGATATGACAATTTGTTTTCTTTGTCAAATTATTCCAGGGACACAGAACCTCACCTCATTTTATTTAGTGTAACAGTCCCATTTGTCCTCTTTATGTCAGAGTATACAGATAATTACAACAAAAGGTACAATAATGATCACTATGAACCATTAAGCAGTCTGTCTGTATTCAATCACAGTAATGTAGCAGAGGAAAATATATCGTGTGTGTGTGTGTGTGTGTGCATTTTTTATGTAAAGGAAACAAAAAGCAGCCTCATTGTTTAATGGCTTAAGTTTATTGTCTCCACAAACAAGACCATGAGAGCTTCACACAGGTATTCACTACTTATGGGAAATAATTAAACACATAAAATAAATAGTTAATACCATGTAATTTGTCATTTTTTATGTGCCAATGTAACTTCTAAAACTGTTTAACTATTGCTTTTTGTTTTAACAAAAAAAAAAAAAGAATCTAAATAAACCAACAAATCAAAGCCATTCTACATGATGACACACTGGAATCATTCATTGCAACATAAACCTCATGGTAGCAGTAACAAATAGCCACAATTTTCTGCAGCAGAGAAAAATAGCAGAAGAACTGTAGCACTGACCTCTCTCTGAAGTGCCGGTTCCTGATGTCCTTCCCACACAAAAACAATGCATCCATGACATGGACTGTTGTTACTTTCCTCTGACCTTTGCCCTACGCCATGCACACGATTATTCATGAATTAATGATCTGCATGACAAATCAAGATTTAAGATTTCCTTACTATTTTTGCTATCACTGAAGTACAGTACATTGCAGAAACAACAAAGCCATGATGTGGGTAAACACAGTACAGCTGAGAAACATGGCAGCATGCAAAGACAGTTGTTTTAACTAATGTTAACACTGATGTTAGAATTTCTGCAGACATGGTTATACGCACACACACCATATATATATATACATAAAGATACTATACTGATAAAACTACAAATCTTGCACTAATTTAGCTGCTCGTGATATAACCGTTTTGATATGATACAGCATTTAGACACGTGCATGCAACACTCTCACATAAAACATGCATACACAAACTCTATCAACTGGAGATTCTTTCTTATCTTCAAGTTATTTCGCTCACAGTACCATTTGTGCTATCAACATACATCAAATAAGTTTGAAGTGCTTACCTCATTGTTTAACACCAAGTTTTAAATGTCAAATATACAATACAGTAAAACCTCGATTATCCGGTCTTCAATTAACCATGCATTCGGTTATCCGGGATCACCTAAAAAACCTCAAAACAACATCGCAAGACCGCCAAGATTATGCCATCAAGAATTTCAACTATAGGATTGCACCCTATGTGTGTCACAGCTTAAGTTTTCTTTGTCGATGGGTTTTGAGAATGATTCTAAAAGAATTGAAAGTATAGCATCTGTGCACCAGTCAGGCAATCCCCTGCTGTGAAAAACCATAATACTTCATCTGATGCAGAGGACTCGTTCCGAACCCTGTTCCTTGCCTTTTTCCTAATTCGACGACTGCCATACGTCAATAAGTTTTGACATTTGTCTTCTGCTTCAATGCTTTTCTTGGAAAAGATTGTGTATGGGCCCCTGTACTGTCGGTGTAGGCAACACCTTGTTCCAATTTATTCAGTTGGCGTCTGCACCTTGAGGTTAGAAACTGGCTTCGCGTAAGTTAGTGCCGAAATGTCGGGGTCTGGTGCATGGGTGAAAAAGAAAAAGAGCGTTTTGTCAATCGCTACAAAACAGCAAATTGTTGGAATCAGTTGCTAAGCTTTCATTGGAATTTAACATCGGAAATCAAACATTGCGTGATATTGCTCTAGCAAATTTTTAGAATTATTTTCAATTATCCATGATTTTTGATTATCCGGATGACGGACGCTGGTCATTACAGAGGTAATCGAGGTTCTAGTGTAATTTATTTTAGTAAATTATAGAAAGAAGTCCAAACAAGAACTGAACCTGATTTTTTATGCTGATGAAGAAGCTATGACATAAAAAGCTGCTAGATTTGATATGAGTGCTGCAAGTTACAGGCCAGTAAAGCTGCAGTAACCCAACAGATCTACAGTTGTTCACCTACCTCCCCACGCAGTTCTGTGACAAACTCTACTTCCAGTAATGTCTTGGTCGGCAGATCCACTCTCATCTGTTCTGGCTTCTTCCACCTGCGCGCTTTTCTGTCCCAGTAGAAAACTACTGATTTCTGCACAATACATCCTCAGATTGTTATAGTTACCATTACCAAGGGCTCGTTGTTTAAATAAACCAACACACAAATCTAAAAATTCACTGTGAATGAGAGATGTTTATTTTTGTTCATCTATATATGTAATTATATAATTCACAATTACATCAAAGTAATAAACTACCTGACACCAAACCATGCATGTGGTATCGTTTTGAATAAACATATGCTGTACATCTTCAATCCAGTGGTCTTCGATTTTGCAGCTTATCCAAAATGGGAGGTTAAGCCTAAGCCTACCTGCTGCCTATCAATAAATGATCTGATTATCTGGAGATCTAACAATGCCAGTGAGATACAAAGATGCAGGTGACTGGGGAGAAAAATTCTTAAGGTGGACGAATGCAAAAACCAGAAGCCACTCACCCCACAGCTTATCATAAAAGTCCGTTCACTGTCTCCAGAAACGACACACATGTAGTCATACACACTGTCAATTTGATCTAAGTTTTTGCGATCCAATTCTAAAGGAACATGCTTCAAGAAGATATCCTGTTCACTCTCCTGTTGAGATAACAAAATACATAGGGTATACATTTTTCTTGGTGCAAGGGTTTCTTCGTGCGAGGGTTTTTCCACACTCTTTCTTCTTTACTTCAATCAGATCTTTTTATTAAAAAAGACATAGTAAGATACAAATTTCCTGAAACACTACATTAAATTTTTTCTATTGAAAGGCAGAATTGTACATTGAGTTAATGAGGTATGCAAAATGAAATCTCAATTACTGTACACACAAGAAGTAATAATAGGTGGTGATAAATACATTACTTACACCAACCAAGTCATTAAAGGCTGATTGAGGATCTTGCCTTATAGGAGCTGTGCGCACCTCATTTGGAATCTACAATATCAAAGATATAGTGGTTTCAAATGTTTGCTTATCCATAATGTTACCTAAAATATTATGCAAAAATTGTGATCGATCAAAATATTTCACAGCTGCATAACAGTATTCTGGACATATGACTACATGTAAACACAAATACATGGACTGAGTTGACATTAAATGTAGGTATGGCACACTTATGCCAAATAATTCACAACTAATACACATGAAGTAAACTTCTAGTTCAGAAAATAGTTTCAAACATGAGAATTAATAATAACACTATTTGCAACAAAACAACTTTTTTGTAAAAGTCAAAAAAAGTTATAGTAATTAAATAACAAAGCTATTCCAACAGCATTGTTAATGACACAAACATTACCTGCCATCTTTCAAGACACTGCTTTCTAACGTCTGACTGCCGTATTTCATGTAGATTCCTGTTGTCAGACGATCAAAGACATTTAGTTACCAAACAATCCTTCACACATACACATCTATGAAAAGTGCATTTCTATACACATATATAAAGTATCAAGAATATGTTACTTGTGTGTATGCTCTTACAAGAAAATGTGACCACTTTTAAGTACTTTAGCAACTCACACATTTTGTGCAAAGGCCTGTATCTTCCGCAGGTTGAGGATCTGTATTTTTCCAAGCCTGAAACAAAAACATGATAAATATTCAAACAAAAGTATGTAAGATTTGGTGTCTACTACAAGCCTACCATACAACAGTTTACCATATCAAAAACAAACACAAGAGGAAGCACTCATATGGCACCATGACAAACAGGAACGAAGGGCATAGATGAAGAGGAATTGAGTCAGCAGAAGATTCGTTGATTCTGAAAGATATTTCTTAAATAGAAGAGGGTTTGGAGGCCAGAAGTAAGCTTTAATGCTGCATTTTATTGTTATGAAATGCCTTTATACCAACTTTCCAATGTATCAGAATTTAAATGCTAACCAGAAATGAAAATGAAGGTAAGCACTGATTTAATGAGTTTTGAGCATGCAATCTATTTTTTCTTTAATTCAGTGACTTTTTCAACAGAAGAAGACAGAAAACCCACTCACTTGACATTAGAATTGTAAATGTAGGTGAAAAAATCTTCATCGTCTAAAAGTGTTTGCAAGGGAACAATGTGATTGACATCTGTCGTTGAAACTGAAGTCAGAAGTTTGCACAAGTCTTGGTTAATAGCATCCATGTATTTCAGCACAGGAGCTTTGTTGGGCCGCAAACCTTTGCAGACAATGTATCTGTAACAAATCACTGGATCTACATCATCATTTTCCATGGCAAGGAGCAAATTAAAGAGTTTAAAGAACATAGAGAAGCAATAAACAAAAATAACTGTGCTTCATAAATGCCAGAAATATTTGAAATTGGTGACTTGAGGTCAAACACCAAGGATATGGGGAAAACTCCTATAAACTATTGAGAAGTTACACTGCAGTCCTACCATCTACTTTGATGCAGAAGGTTGATGCATGATGTACTGTACTTCCAGAATGGTTGCTGACAATGACAAAAAAAGCCATTTTTTTATTATTTTACCAAAATTCAGTACAGACATCTGCACCCAAGAAAATGCTTTCTTCTAAGCATATCCTTAGAAAAATGGTGAAAAAATATTGAATTTACAAAGTAATCTATGCAAAATCGTCCCCTGAGAAGGTAACACAAGTGAATGAGCAAAAACTATGACTGACCTCTCAGAGTTTGCAGGTCGACTTGTGACTGGCTTACAGATACAGACTTGGTTAAAGACAAGACGCATGAGGTACACAAGGCCCACGCTGAATGGGGTGAAAAGGTCAAAAAGCTTGCAGACAAAATGACCACCTGTTCACACAGCAAGTTGTTTCTTAAATTTGATCCTACGTGTACATATAAAGCTATATAGCTAATAAATAATTTTACTTACAAGTAGAAAAGTGTGTAATCAATACTTGATTGCGATCGTGGTTAAGTTTGGATTTTTAAAAACTTTCCTGGACTGAGGTTCTGTAGTTCAATCATAGCTGGAGATGGCCAGAAAAATGTATATGCTATTTGTTGAGTTGAAGTACTTAACTAACCTTCTCGGGTGATTCCCAAGGCAACAAGGAACTGACAAAGGTACAGCTGCTTGGAAAGAATTTCTTGTATATTCTCTTGGCCTTCTACAGAGAAACCCTGTTTAAAAATATGTGGATCACTAAAATATTGACAAACCTTGCAGAAGAAACATTGTCTACTATCCAGAATGAGAAGTATTTTGCACAAATGCATTGCCTCATCAATGAAAGTGAACTAAAATATAAATGCTGTAAATGTAGCCTTACTATAAATCTAAGTGAGATGACAACTCATGAATATGTTTGAGGTAGCTCTTGTGATCAAGAGCACTTCACTGCTCATGACAAGTAGCCAATAACCCCATGAATGCATGTGCACAATGTAATTCCTCAACAAGACCACTCAAATATAGCACCATATGAGGAGCCACTAAATCCCTTAAGGTAACAACATAAGACAGTAAGCCATGCTGAATAAGAAAGTCTATGACATGATAACGTGACAGGAGAAAAGAAAACACAAAGGTGAAGGGGTTCTGCATGAGATTATGACTTACTCCATCTGCCATACAGAAATGAACACCTTTCCCATCTGTGCTGTTCAGAACAAAATTGATGAAAGCTTCTTGGTTTTTTAGACGGAAGATATCACCATCACCTTGAAGACCACCAACACCTGCAGAGTCACAAAATTAATAAATTGATATATACTTTTAAAATAGTGATATAAATATATAACAGTGAGATATTACAAGCCTAAAGGTTTCACATAACTGCCATTGGACTGCCTAGCATTCTGGTATGAAAATAACTACTCGCACAGTATATGCACGTGCAAGCTCTGCTTTGAAGGCTTCCTTTGTCACTACCTGTTTGGACTGTACCCCATAAGCCCTATCCCATCCCTTATTACACATGAAGTCCATAAGCAAGTGAGCTTACCATAGTGTGGTTCAAACATCTCACTGGGTCCAGCAAAAAAATCTTCTAATTTGAAATCATTCTCTCCTCGCAGAGTTAGTCCAAAGCCTTTGCAGTCACCCTTCCGCCTCCAGAGCACATATTCACTGAAACCTCCTGGTCCAGCGCAGATATCCCCAAAGTAAAGAAGTTCATTAGGCCCCACAATAGGTTTCTGTAATGTACAAAAAAAGTGTGTGTGCATGTGGAGATGGGGGGGTGGGGGTGGGGGGAATAATCCATCAAAATATGCAATGATGAATGCATGTGTCTATCCATTCATAGTGTGGCAAGAATTGTAGAACTGAGTAGGGGTGTAAGACGAGATGTGTTCACATAATTAAAATCCAAAAAATTAAAGAAATATGTTGAAATGTCTTGGGCACTTACACCATGATCATCTACAGGATTGGTGAACATGAAGTCAAACATTGCATCCATATTTGCCATCTTCATGGCTGCCCTGCAGACACAAGAAAAATAGTTTTCATATTTCACTTCTATTTTCATAATCTCAAAAATAATAAAAACAAAACCGAATAATTAAAAAATATAGTAATACCAGTGTTTAAGTATGGGATTCATTGTGTATGGCAGACTGTGTATGCATGCAAGTGTACACATACATGCATATGTATGCATGTGCATTATCATGCTTTATAATTGTTCTTGATAATTTCCTTGGGATGAAATTTCACCTCACTTAATTATCATTTAATAACAGTAAAATGCCAACAATCTCATCACCTAAGCCCTTACAACTGATTCATCACCAAAAAATGGGATTGTTTGGCAATCGTTAGTCATCCAAGTGTACATCATCAACCATTAGGTCCTCACCTATTCAAAAAGAAAGCACCTCTGATTGTCTCATATGGATTTGACTTTGTGCGTGCTCGCCTCATCTCTTCACCTTCTAATTTGTCAAAAACACTCTGAAAGAACAGAAAGCACAAAATGTTAAAAACTCATTTAAAAATGTGGATCAAAGAAAACAATATTATTCTTGGTGACCTATGTCTTTTTACATTGCTAATGTCACTATAAAAAGGGAAAATTTATGATGGAAAATAATAATTAGACATATAAGGAATTTAAAACCATGTATCCTGCTAAATGATTCCCTGCTTTTTTTTTTTTAAAGTAAAGAACCTTTGTCCTTTTCATAAGGAAATGCACTTCATAAATGTATATATCTGTTGCCATCAGTAACAGTAGCAGTACAACACTTGTTATTTCCAAGCAGTTTCTGGTGCAGATAGAAGAAACAGTTTGGAAGTAACAGACTGCTTCATCTCTTTTTAAACACCCTCATAGAATAAAAGGAAGATATATATATATATATATGCTTTACACATGCTTTGATAAATCATGCATATGCAAAAAAAGAAAAATGTACAATGTGAAGACCAAACTTTAACAAGTTTGTACAGGTTGGGTTTTTAAAATTTTTTTTATGTATTTGATGAAGTATATTCTGCCTTTTAACAAAGTAAATGATATTATTGCTATTACATATAAACATAAATGCAGTTTTAAAATCTTCATTCACTTGTTAAATGCAAGAGAAATGGGTTTGTGTGCAGTATTTATAATCATAATGTGTGGTGCTGCATTATGTTGTACAAAATTTATAATAAATCTTACCTTGCTGGCCAAAATGTTGTTGAGAACATTTTCATTACAAAAAGTTGTTTCATCATCAATTGTCCTCTTTTTCTGAAAAAGAAAAAAAAGCTCTTCACAATGTTAAGAAAGTGATTGAGACGTGTGCAATGTAAGTATCACAGGACTTTAAACTCTAATAGTTTTAAATTTTGTTTTTGAGTAATTTCAAGAGGTGTCCTGAAACTTTCTGCCAAAAAATAGCACACGCTTTTGACCAATCATCTTATCTTGTTGCTATATAGACACCAGGCACAGTAAACTTTCACCTACCTTGCTATTTTAGGGCCATCCTCCCCCACCCCCCAACTAATGTTTTGGGCACAGCATATCGAAATACTACCAAATTGCTTACCTCGCCTATCACTTTCCAACTCATCATTTCTTCAAAAGATGGTACGTTTCCATCTGATGGAGGGATCCATGCTACTTCCTCTTGCATGATTATCTAGAATTCAAACAAACACACACACAAATCATGTATATACACATTCACTATTACAGCAGTAACATTTATAATTTTGTATATGGCATAAAATATTAATGCTCCTATTTCTAAGAAAATGTACTTGGATATAGGTACAAGTGATTTTTGACCAGGGCAGAAGGAAAACAAAAATAAAAAAGGAACAAAAAAAACAGCTAGAAAGCTACTGAGAAAAATCTCTATTTAAAAAGACATCAATAAAACAAATGTAACCTTCTATTTCTAAGAATATGTACTTGGCTATAGGTAAAAGTGATTTTTGACAAGAACAGAAGGAAAACAAAAATAAAAAAGGAATGAAAAAAGCAGCTATAAAACTACTGAGAAAAATCTCACTTTAAAAAGACAACAATAAAACAAATGTCACCTTCTCTTTTTCAAAGTCCCATTCAATATCTGCTGGTTCAAAACCCTCTACTTTGTGCCCTAAACCACGCCTTCCTCGCTGTTTTGAGGCTTCAACTATTTCTCTGCGTCCCTGGCTGTGTTTTCCTAGACCACTGCCTTTCTTAAAACCCATCTTTGCCTGTAAAGACAAAGTGATTTGTAAGGGTCAGTCAATGGTTCATCATATTTTGCCTTCTCAATAATGTTGTACAAACAATACAGCCAAATACAGAAGACTACAATAAATGCTTTTTAAATATAAGCTCATCAATCCCCCTTTAAAGCCAAGATGATAGTCATTTTGTACAGACGATAAAAATCTCCAACACAAATGGACATGCAAAGAGTCTTTCCTTCTCTTTCTCAACTAAAGCTAAGGCTAATGTTATAATAATAGTATTTTTAACATGTGTGCACATTAATCCACAAGCTCATAGGTATATATATATATATATATGTGTGTGACGATAGGATTCTATGATGATAGATTCTCCATTAGAGATCAAGGATGATTTTTTTAAGTTATCCTCAAAATAAAATTGTTAAAAATTATAAAATAAATTAAAATTACCCACCATCATTTTCATGGCAACAGTATTTTGCACTTCTTGCTGGGGCATGATTTTGATGTATTTATCAGCACTCAGGTCGTTATCATCATCCTCATTGTCTTTCTCTCCTGCATCTTTTGTTTTATCAAATGTGCGTTTGACTGTCCTTTTGGACTTCATGGTGACAGGTTGGTCAGTTATCTGACCAAAAGATGGTTTGTCATCTAGTTCATCATCTGAATCTAAAAACGAAAAAAGGAGTGTTCAAATCTTCATTGCAGATTCAATCTCTTAGTCTTAGTATCTTAAGGACTGTAAATGACATTTTTTTATGTTGGTCTTGATCCATATCCAATACATATTTGTTTAATGGTCACTAGCTTTTGTCAAAGTGCGCATTTACAAAACAGTTGCTAATAACAACTGTTATAGCAACTGTAATTCATCCTTAATTCAATTTCATTTGTAAATAAAATCAATTTATTGCTTTCTGCTTTGTTATTGGTGATAGATATCGTGTTATCAAATATCCATCACATTAGTAGTAATGTTTCAAAGAATGTGGAAGTAAACCTCCCCATTGATAATATGTGAAATAATATTATAAACATGTAGCCACAAGTGTTGCAAGTATTAATATAATTATTTTTATCAAACATAAATTATCTTTTCTTCGTGTTTTGTCATGTTCATTATAACAGTAATTAATTCACAAGCGTGAACTGTCCACTTTTTCTGTTGTTTCTTTTAATCTTATATAGCAAATCTGCTTGGGGTAAAATAAATATTAACATCTGCATCCGTTTTCAAACTTCGACTTATGAAATGAGCCTTAAACGATTAAATCTAAGTGAGATAAAACAAAAGTAGAAACTGAAAGTGAAAGTTGTTTTATGTTTTCCAGCTAATAAGCCAAGATCTACCACCATTGCAAGAAGCAGATAAATTAGTTGACAGAAAAAGCAGTTTCTTTAAATCTGTTCTCGTATGAAGGTTCTTTTGTCGGGGAAGAGAGTTTTCTGTTATGCTGGAAACGTAAATCCTACATCATATATGCGTCCACTGTTGCGTTCGTATTATTACTTATGGGGATCCATCGACTCGAGTTGCGTTACTACCAGTAATACAAGGTTGTCAGCTAATCACGGCGTTAAAAGATCTATGGTAGTTCAGAATGTTATCGTTAGCGGACAAGTTTTTATCTGCATATTTTCAAAAATAAGCCAAATAACGGACATTACAATGTACACTATCCTCAAGACAACGGAGTCACATTTATGCGTGAATACAGCATACCTCAGGGGTGTCTTTTACTTTTGTTTATGGCTTTATACAGTCTGCATAGAAATTTTAAGCAAACCAAATATCCCTTCAGAACCGGTGATTCTTCCTACTCGGTTTCAGAACGCGCATCCTTTGATTCAATCTTGCAAATGAGAGAGGACCATAGTGCACACAGTGACGCCTGTTTCACACATGATACAGACAGCCTGAAGTACACGCCACATATTCACCTATAATTATCACATTAGATGCTTTGAAATAAAAAAAATAAAACATCATAGCATACCGGAAAGGCGACTCATGTTTTCACCGTGCTGGTGCAAAATCAGTAAAACTAGTCGATTATTTAACTACCCGCGAAAACGAAAACAGCGTCCAAGACGCCTTGCGGCAGGGGATTTACCGTTCCTGGGGAGTAATCATTTGTGTTTCAGAACTGCTGAATGTGACTTTCAGCAACTCATGGTGATGCATGTTTAGTAAGTATATAATTATAACAGTAAAGACGCTTTTAGAATCAATAAAAGCATGATTTAAAGCGCTTTCTCGCCCGAGTAGTTTATAAACACTATCACTGACAGCGGTCCTCGTTTCAGTTTATACTGCAATCATCATTCCATGTTTCGTTTTTTTTTTATCAACAGATATGTTTTAATTATTTTTAATGACTGGTATAATTCTATAGAAGTTCATTGACCGTCTCTTATTGAGGGTTGTTAATACAGTGACTGCAGTGTGAGTCGTTGACCAACACTACGTACACGCCTATCAACAGTTACAAAATAAAAGTTTTCAGGTGGAGATTAGAAATGTACTATTTCAAGAGTTGACGAGGCTGCTATTTTGAGATTTTGTGATATTTGCAAGTCTGGGTTATTCAGCTGTTCACAACACATGGAGACGACTCAGAATTTTCAGAGTTAGCTGGAGGGTGGCCCAGTGAGATCATTGCCGTGATGACATCTTTGCCTCCATCACCGCCTCCCCTTCCCCCTCCATCTCTACCGTTGATGCCAGCTTATCCTCAGGAACAGAAGCTGGTCAGTCACAATAGAACCAAAATGGACGATGTTGCTGTGGATATCAGACATACAGGCCAAAATGCAGTTTCCGTTTGTCAGAACTACTTGAAAAGGTCTTTTTTTTAATGAGCTAACATTAAATCACAAAATTTAAATCCTATATTTGAGTCTGATTAGCAGTTTGTACTTGAGCCTATGAGAATTTATAACAATTCAAACATAAAGTGTAGATATTTGCTGTATTACTGTAGATATAAATTTTTGTTTTTAATTACTTATGCTTTTGTGTAAAAATACTTTCTTAACTGCATTTTTTGTGGCTATTCATATGATTGACAGCTCTGTTTTTGTATTATATCCACATATTTGCAGTCTTGGTGCCTGCATGAGTGACATTGCATTTTTATCCCACTACCGGCCAGTTTTGCCCATTGTGCAGAATGGACCTATGTAAGTATTTGTTACTTCTTCTATGTCCTAGTCACTACCTCTACAGAAACAAGGATATAGGGCATGCTAGTTTTACATTTATTTATTTTGTTAGCAAACTTTTTCTCTGCATTTGGAATTGAGATGAAACCACTTTAATTCAGGTATTACTGTGGATCTTCTTCATTTTAGATCAGTTAGCATCGAAACAAAATTAGTAATATCATCATCTTGCAGGTGTGGCTTGGTAGCTCTAGTTATGGCAGCTCATTTGGCAGGCACTGATACAGTCTCAACTGAACGTCTTCTGGAAATGGCTCGAGATAAAGGATTTACCAAACAAGGAGAGATGTTCTTAGGTACACTTCAAAACACCAGTTGCTTGTGCACTTTGCAAGTATGAGGATTTATATACACACGCACACACACAAATGCAAAAGACGTCAACAAATTTTATCCTTTACCTCTAGTTTTGCAACTAAGACAACATTATCTCCTTTAGAAAACAGTAAACAACTGAATAATACAAGTAAAAGGCATAAACTTAGAGAACAGATAGCTAAAATCACCTTATGTACCTTAATACTATCCTTATGGTGAAGAATCTGAAAATCTTTTTCCATATTCCTGCAGATAAAAATCATTAATGGTAATATAGAGACTTGAAAAAAAATGTTTTTCAAGGTTTCATTATATTTGGGATAAATGGTGGATTAATAGGAAAGAGAAACATTTTAAACAAGTGCAAGTCTGAAATCTAAAATTGTCCATCTGAAAGCGTGTGGTACAAAACTTATTTTCAGCGGACAACTTGCAAGAACTTGCCAGTCTTGTGATTCCTGTAACATACAGTGCACAAGTTGTAAATAACGTGAGCTGCATTGACATTTTGCACAGACTCTTTGACGAGGAAATTTTACTAATTCCGTATCCTTGCAGGTCATATTTGTTTTACTCATTTTTGTGCCTTTTCTCAAGGCCATATTGCATATCAGTACCTGGTTATAGCACATAGGTTAACCAACTAGACAAGATACAACTTTATTTTTACCAATGGATAATTAGTCATGTAACTATCATATATATTTGTGGGGGTTTAGTTTTAACATTTCACATGCTCCAAATATTTCTTCTGAAATTATTTAGTTCATCTGAGCTACCTCTAAATGCAGACTAGATTACGTACAGATTGATTGATGGATCATTTCATCAGTCATCTGATCTATGAATGCATTCATGTGTGTTGACTGGTTTGTTTATGCATGTATTTTGCAAGAAAAATGTTTTAAAAGATCAAATGTAAAAGAAATAATTACTGCCATGATTTTTCATCATCAGAAAGTCAAGCAAACCCATGTAATCTTTCACAAGATGCACAGAAATGAAACTGTTGACATGGTTAAGTGAATTAATAAAGAAATCTAAGAAAAAGCATAGAGAAATTAATTCCACTTATTTTGATATTGTTATATTGTCACTTTAACCAAAATCACAGATATGACGCAGATAAGAACTTCGGACCGTGCCAAAAGAGAGGACACAAGGCGCATTGGGCAGTTGTTACCGGTATGATTCTCCCTTTTACAAAGATGCATTATTTTTCCCAACTTTGCATGGAAACAGTATTCTGAAGTAGAATGTAAATGTACATTGTTGCAGTACATTGCAATATTCAGACATGCTCTGTGCAGAAGTGCTTCCATTTAAACACCCCCACAAAAAAATTCAACAATACAGATAGCTTTTTGTTGTTTAACAGGATTTCTACTAGCTTTTGATAAAAAACACAATGCAACAAATTTGTTGGATTTTCTACAACCAGCCATGGATGAATCCCTAGAACTCCACCACCTTGAAACAATAGAGAGCAGCTCTGCAGAATATTTGAAAAAAGCTTTCAGCTCCTTGGAAAATATAGAAGCCATCTTTGTCTATGCCCACCAGGGCAAAAGCAAGTATGTTAGAAAATGGTTGCTTAACAGTTTAGTTGCCAGCAATGAAAATTTGGTCGAAGCGGATCCTAATCGATCAGTGGATGAATATGTTGTGCCACCTGGAGGTTTGAGAGAGTCTTTATGTAACAAATTTGTCACAGTCTACAGAAATAAATGATTTTTTTTGTGCATGTGGCATGAAATGCATTAGTCATTTTGCATATTTATTTGATTAAACTATGGTGTGTGGATATATATATAGCATTCAGTGTATTTGTATGCTGTGTAGTAATGTATATGCTAGTCAAATAGCAACAGAAAACACAAAGGGTTATTACATATCACACGCACACACAAACATCAACCATTTTACCAGTTATACAAAAATTTATTTAGCAAAAGAAGCATTTAAAATTGTCAAATATGCAACAATTTATGATAATCCTAAGTTGGAATAACCTAGGAGGTTCAGCCAGTAACATCTGGAAAAATCCTGAATATGGCTGTGACCCCTATCCTCCATTTTCTTTCCTCATGGAATGCAGTTTTCTGTATGAACAGCACTAATTTAAGACTTTACTTAAAAGCATTATTACTATCGGAGGACTGTGCATCTAATAATTCTACTAGTTTCACAGATATTCATTAACAAAGACAAAATAGCACAAATACTAGGTACTATGCCAAAATGCTAGCATTTACACAAACAATGTGACTGCATGTAAACTATCATATCAAATAAGCTGCAAGGTCAAATGTTTTTCTTTTCTAAAATACCACCCCATCAACCAATTATGTTTTTATACCTTACAACATTTTTTTTGTACTTTTGGAACCATGGACTTAAATGTGTGCTAACACATTAACACAAATGTAGCACAAGCACAAATTTTTCTACACACTACCCCCTCTTTCACTTCTCACTTGCAGAACAGCTTAATGAAAAGCAATGCATTTAGAACTTCTTAGAACTGACAGGAGCAAGTGCTGGAAGCAAATCCCTACAGAATTTAATTCATCAATTATTTCTTAATCTCTTCACTACTGAACGTTCTGGTAGTGGAAATAATGAATCTTGAAAGAAGTCCTTGCCTTACAGACAATACTTACCTCCCACCCATACTTGTGATAAATTAAAAGCTTGTCTGTTAAAACAAGAAACAAATTACTTGATGCATTTTAAGGCTGATGTTGCTGACAATACCGCTCCTACCATCAGTAACTGAGCTACATTCAAACACTATACTTACCTCTTGGAACTTCAACTGCACCTTGAAGAATAAAAAGTTAGAACTATATTCAGCACCTGACAAGGAAGGCCCAATCCTTTTTAGTAGACATTGGTTTGAAGTTGAAAAAAAAAATCGCCTACTTTTTGTTAAATGTGAAGAAACTGGAATTTTAAAGCTGCGATGATGCAGTTTCATACCATGGGAACTTCTGCAAGCTTCAAGTTCCGAAGACCAACAGGTCATATTACCTAGCTTACAACTGTAGGATACAATTTCCCTCTATACGCTGAAAGCCTTTTCTTCTAGAATGACTTTTTGAATGGAAATTAAAAAAAAAACCAAAAACTAGCTTTCATTCATCTTCCCTTCATTTATGACCAAAAAAAGAAAACTAATACTTTAAGTTATTCACCTCTTAGATAACGCTTTGGATTTCTATTTCCTGTCATCTATTCATTGGCTACCTCTTTCTCTACCACACTTTCTTCCTCAACCGTCCTCTGCAAAGGCCCACTACTGAATAGCTCTGCACTCGCATCAGCTGCTGAAGCCTGGTCTGTGCCCTGTCCTAAGATGACCTCTCTCCACCTGTCCTCACCTCCCTCTTTTCTCTGCTCCTTACTTGTTATCGCTGACAGCTCCCTGACTACCAGCATCTCCCCATCCCCCAAACCAGACTTATGCTGTGGCATCTCTCCCTCACTGGCCATTTCATCGTCGTTGTAATCCACATCTGTATTATTCCCATCGTCGTACCCACCCTTATCAGCTTCAACCCTCTTGCCTTCGTCCGGCTTCTCGCCCACCATTGGCACTTCGGCCTTTCCCTCCTCCCCCCTCTTTCCTTTATCACCACCTGCTACCTCGCGATCACCCAGCTCAATGCGCGTCCCCTCATCTTCCTCTTCCATTTCCTCTTCTTCGTCATCATACTGCATCTCTACAGACTTCTTCTTGGCCTCTTTGTGACCACCACTGCTGCCTTTTTTGTCACGCAACTGCCTAGAGCCCCCATCGGTGCCAGTGCGACCTGACTTGCTATTGTTTTCCTTGTCCAGCAGGTTGGCATCTTGACGCAATCTCATTCGGATGCGCTCCTCACGCTGCTGTTCACGTTCCATGACCTCATTAATTTCACGTTCAAGCGCTTCTTGCTTATCCTTGAGCATTTCTGAAAAATGTATAGATCTACATAAGCCAAAACAAATTTTGCTTTTTTTATTTTTTTGTTTGCTGTTGTTTGCTTGCATTACTGAATTAGAGAATTTTAAATCTTCTTTTAGTATGTTGACTAATAGTCCAAAGCTCTCTCTCTCTCGCTCTTTGAGGGAGATGTGGGGTGAAAAAAATGTTATTCGAGCTCCTTTCACACGCATATACAAATAACTAACAAAATGGTTGAATAAGGATATTTCAAACAGGACAAAAGGACTAGCCAGGGTAGCATACCATTAACTCTAGAAAAAGAGAAGCAAATCATCTGAGTACCTATAATTCAAAATTCATGACATTTTACTTACTTTCAACAACCTTTTTAGATTCCTTTAGCCTGCTTTCAGCAGCAGAGTTCATTGCCTTTGGCAGCCAGAAAATGCGAGGTTTTGCACGCGTACAAAGGAAATTTTGCAACTTTCTCGTCTCTGCAGTTAGAGCTTCGTGCTGAAAGGAGTAGGAGACAAAACGATTTATTAAGATTGAATCAGCAATTTTGATTTCCCCATATGAAATAACGTTAATACTCTGGCAAAGCTATTTGCAAACAGAGCAGTTTTATATCTCCACTTTTCTTTTCAAACCACGCACCACAGAACTTATCTATAAAGAAATAATGCTGCAGCACCGTTTTATTTTGATACACGTGCACAGATACAGAGGGTGCCTCTTTTCTGTTAGCTGAACTTACAATAAGACGGGCAAGACATCTGCATTATGCTGTCCTTTCATTTACTTCTGACGTACAATGATTTAACAAAAAGATTTACAATACATGGCTAATGGAAGAGCTCCAAAATGTTACATTTTTTCTTTTAAATGAACAATGAATTTCTTTATTAAATCATAAACATCTATACACCTCATTGACAAGCTCCATCTTTTGCTGGAGACGAGAAATTTTGGCCTGCTCCAGCTGTGACTCCTCGATTAAAAGTTTTGTCTCTTGGCGGTACTGTTCTTTCTCACGTTCTGCATCTTCTTCCAGTTTTTTTTCAATCATGCGGCGCTGCTGGACCTGTGCAAGATATCAATATATATATATAAAGCAACTGCATAAACACTGCACCCAACAATGCTATGAGCTTCCATAAACTAACAACTGTGCAGTTAGTCGATGACTGACATGTAACTATACACATAAGCATGATACAAGTGCTTATTTAATAATCTCTTCTTACATATGGCAGTACCAATATTTTAGAAAGGTCAGGAGGGGATTATTTGATACCTTTTCGTCCTGGGCACGAGCCTCTGTTTTAAACTTTTGCAGTGTTCCGAGCAGCAAACCAAACATTCGTCTGTTCCTGTGCTCAACAAAACAACCAAAATCACATTTAAGGCATGTTCATATCATTCCATTTATTTTTGCGCATTTCCCATGATCAAATAAAAAAAATATAATAATAACAAATGTGTGATTTATTTAGTGCATACTTATGCTCAAAAGGAGCATGCTCTTAGATCAAATCAGAAGACTTCAATTAAAAATAGAGTAATAAAATGGAAATTAAAGAATGAAAAAACTCATTCCTATCTAGGAATTATAGTTGATTTATTGTGCAAGTATAACAAGACAAAAAACGAGGCTAGCATCAACAAATTGCAAACCCTCTCCTGAAATAATATAGATATCCTGAAATAACCACCAGGAAGCCAGTTGCACGTTTCTAAACCTTAAAACTGTTCTAAAGAAGCAAAATCTCTTCTCTGCCATTTAGATGCACTGCAAAAGAACATACAAAAAATTGTACTTAAACAACTCTATCTTACTTAAAGCAGTTCGAGTTTTAAAAATTCTAAAAATTGCGGTGTGCACTTTAAACTGATTATCTAAATAGATTTAAGGCCTAAAAGTGTTTAAAATTAGAAATGTGTAGTGCAACTGGCCCCTGATGAATATTCATTCCAAAAGAATCACTGTCTCTCTCATACACAATACGCTATCACTGCCTATACAAGATTTAGTACCTCTGCAATCCTTCTTTGTCGTTACTTTGTTCCTGAAGACACTCCTTGCGACTACGCACTTCTTTTGGGGTAGCTACTACAGACGAGTGGACAGTCAGCTACACAGACAAATTGACACAACCTGCACTAGTAACATTGTTTATAACTAGCATTTTATGTACTTGGAAAAAAACTTAACAGGGTATGGTATTATCAAAGACTCGTCTATGGCTCACCTTTTGTTTTTTATTTTCTTATTGAGATCCGCTTTGTACACCACTGAGGGTGGCATTTACAAAGCAGAGTTAAGGTTATTCTAGGGTTACCTATGGAACATAGTCCTGTAACTGGAGATAAGTGCATCCAGTCCACATCTGTGGCTACAGAAAGCTTACAAGTGCTTTAGGTACTGAGCAGTGGTAAAGAAAAACATGAGGTAAGGACATACTATGGTCCCAGATAAATTCCATGATGCTGGATCACAGCAGCCAGGAGTTCTTGCTATATACACATGAACAGTGGCATTTTCACGTAGCTGTTTTCCAACCACAAACACATGACCTCTCTTAATATCTATATACACAAGAGGGGGAAGGGAAATGAGAGAACAGCATGCAAGAGAGAAAATGCATTCTGAAGACCTAAAATTGTTCCAAGGATATAGTCACCCACCTTTCAAATGAAAAAGATCCATCCCTTCTTCCCTAACGTGTATGATGAGGGGAAAAGAACAAATGAATTTAAAAAATGGTTTTCACTGTCAAAATATGACTACCTTGCTAGGAGGCTCGTCCTCATCTCCACTGTCCTCTCGTTCTCGTCGACGTCCAACCATTGGTCCAAGTCTGTTAAACAAAAATAGAAGAACGATTTCTCGATTAACCACATTCCTAGTTTTCAGAGCATATGTCTGCCAATAAGGTGTTCGAGTATCAGCTGCCACTACCTACTGTTTAACTTTTTTTTAATGCTCATATGGAGTTTGTAAAATTTGATTTCATGCACTCAAATTAAAAGTTACAAACCTTGCAAATGCTCCCGCCATCATACGTTTTTTTGCAGGTGGACCACCTGGACTTTCAGCTGGCATGATTCCACGCCTGAAACAACAAGTAGACAATAATTATATACTAATCTACTTTTTTGTTATTCTTTATTACTTAACTGTGTTTAAAGCTACCATTGTGACATACACGCATGGCTTAATTCAACTATTATTATATTATTAACACTAATCCAGGGCTGTAACTTTATGATGTGACAAACATAATTACCTTGCGAGGGTGAAAAGTCTTCCTCTACCCCTGGCTTCCAGCTGCCGACCCTTTGATGACCTGGCAATAGCAATATTTTTAGAAAAATTAAACGGTGTATTATTTACTCCACAAAAGAAAATGCAACAACTTTGAATGCTTGATGACAGTAATGTCTGTGCAAAACTTTCTTTGGGCTGTTAAGCGATTTAACGCTATCCATTGCTCTATATGAAGCGGGGGCCAGTTGATTCGCCCCACACCAAAAGTCAATTCCTCCCAAGCCCAAAAAGGCGATGAAACAAGTAGCTATTAACGTCAAATATTATCAAAAGAGTTATGATTAAATATGCTAACTCAGCTGCCTATTTTAAGTAGAGCCACGCAAATAAATTATGCCACCATTTTACTAAACAAAACATGCAGTGCACGTATCTTACAAATGGCAAATTGACATGATTTTTCTCATAGATTTTGTTGTGAACTTGTAGTTTGATTTTTTTTTTTTTTTTGGTGCTCATTATTGTATGTGGCCCTTCAGGTTGGGGGTTTTGCTTTGGGCTAACAACCCATTCATGTAAAACACAAGCTGTTACAGAAAACGCAACAGTATCACAACAGGGGCCTGGTTGGGAAGATTCCTCTCTTGAAGAGCTTATGACGCATGCTGGTGAAAGACCTAGGGAAGCCAGCTTGCTAACTCATCTTCTGATGACCAAGGCAAGAACCAGGATAGGGACCTGGAACATCAGAACCCTCTATGAAAGTGGCAAATCAGCACAAGTGGCAAGGGAAATGAGAAAATACAACATCACGGTCCTTGGGTTATGTGAAACCAGATGGAATGGAAGTGGGCAGACCAGACTAACATCAGGAGAAACTATCATTATCTCTGGCCATAAAGACCTGGACCATGACCATACCCAAGAAGTAGCACTGCTGATGCCAACAGAGGCAACAAAGGCACTGATGGCCTGGGAACCAGTCTCACCACAGCTCATGTCAGCAAGATTCAATTCAAAAGGAAGGAAGATCACCATCATCCAATGCTATGCACCAACAAATGCTGCAGATGAAGAGGAAAAAGAAGAATTCTATAGCTCCTTGCAGTCTCTGCTTGACCGCACACAAAGAAGAGATCTGAAGATCATTATGGGAGACCTAAATGCCAAAGTGGGAGATGACAACACAGACAGGGAGCTCATCATGGGAAGACATGGCGTTGGCACCTGCAACGAAAACAGGGAGCTCTTCACAGACTTATGTGCTTTCAATGACCATGTCATTGGTGGCACTGTATTCCCACACAAGAATATACACAAAACAACGTGGACTTCCCCAGATGGCCAGACGGAAAACCAGATCGACCATATAACGGTTGCTTGAAAGTGGAGGAGTCTCCAAGATGTCAGAGTGAGAAGAGGAGCAGATGTTGCTTCAGACCACCAGCTTCTAATAGCAGTCTAACACCAATGTGAAGGCAGTCCTAGTGTATGGCTCTGAAACCTGGAGAGTGACAAACACCATCAATAACAAGCTCCAGACCTTACCAACCGATGCTTTCGTCATATTTTGGGAATAAGATGGCCTGAGAAGATCTCCAATAGCAGCCTGTGGAAAAAAAACTAACCAGAATGCCACTAGTCAAGACATCAAAAAGCGCAACTGGGGCTGGATAGGACACCGTGCGCAAACCAGCTGACTCCATTGCCCTTCGTTTTAAACAAGGATTTTCTGCACTGGGTTCTGCAAAACTGGTAACTAAGGAGTGTAATCGGAACAATAACTAAATAAAACAGCAACTAAACCATTTATTATTACGTTTTTCTTTAACACGTAAGGTAACTTTTCACTAACGTTCGTCAACTGCAGGAGTCAGGCATAAAACCGAGTGGTAGGTAATACCTTGATCCAGCTGGGACCTCCCAAATTAAATATATTATTATGGATATGCGAATGCTAGTTATTCGTTTCTACAAGAAATAGCTAAAGAGGTCTACAGAAAAATTGTGACTTTTCTCACGGTCAAATAATAATGACACAAATCTCTTCACAATACAAATGAAAATAAAATCACATACAATGCGATGGTTCTAGTAATCTTACATAAAAGGATTCAAACTAAATAGTTGAAATGCATACCTGATATCTTCAGGATCCCTTCCTGTTAATTTCTTAATATTTTCATTCACATCTTTCAATTTGTCTTTAGCTTTTTCAATTTCATGTTGCAAAATGCTTACGCCACTCATCTCCGCCATGTTGCCTACTTTACCCGTCAACCTCACTTTCGACTAACTTCCGTTATGCAGACCAATCGAAAGCAGGCTTTTATGTGGCTTGCGTTTTGCGATGATGGCAGACGAAGTTTTGTTCGAGCTGCTTCACATGGAACTGGTCGCACAAATACATCGTTCAGCTACAAAAGAAGAAAGGGTAATTTATAGAAACGTATAGCCGGTACATTATATATTTATATAAGTAGAAATTTGTTTCCTGAGTGGCTGAAGAAGCATGAATGCAGTGTCCTAATCAACCAACTACTGGTATATTAAAATTATTAGGTACCTTAGAGACTATAATAATTGTGCTTAAGTATCACACTAATAAATCGATAAATTTTGTTATCATTGCTATTTTTTTGCTTAATCTTTAGCATAAATATTACTAATATATCATTCAGTCAAACTAGCCTTTTTAAGTGAAAACGAAACCATGCTTCTTTGTATATGGACTGGTTCGTCATATGTAGGCCTATATTACGCTATTTCGTAAAACTTAAGTAATTTCTATTAATTACAATGGAGTATCGACCGTAGATGTCGTAAAAGATGCCCATTAGCTTAAGTGATGTTGAATCTTATTGCAGGCAGATTTCATCCCTCCTTCTCTCCTACATGTTTATATGTTCTGAATAGTGATCAGGGAGTTTATTTAGTGTGGTTCCACAGCCAAAACCAGGTTCACACACAAATTTACTTTGTTAAAATAGAAAGAAGATGTCCCTTGAAGCAGCCAGAAAAAGAGCAAAACAAAGACCCAAAAGAGTATAACAACACACACATCGAAAAACAGACATCAACATTTACACAACCATAGATTTCTCTGTCATCTTGGCATAAAATTTTGTCGCACATGTGAACATCCTTTGTTAGAGTAACCTTTAATAGAAGTATGAGGGCTTTTCACCATTCTGTATATCATGATGATATTGTAGACTTCTGTAGAATAATGACAAAGGTCATGATGATGCAGTCCTCCTCCATCTGTTTTGACCACACTGTGACTCACATTCTTGCAGGCTAGTATAGCTGGTGTTGTATCTGACTACCAACTATCTGACTGACAGTGCATAAGCACTAGGTAACAAAGTGAACATAATGGAATCAGAAGAAGAAATGTGATACAGCAAGAGTATGAATTAATTACCAAGGGCTGTCTGATGGTCAGCCTGTATGCAGTTATGCAGCAACTTCCCCCCCCACCCCACACACACACCTTTCAGAGGAAAGAAATGTACTGTTTTAATTTCAGATTTTAATTTTTTATTCACTGTTTCAATTTATTGGTCAAATAATTCCATGCCTAGTTGTTCTGTCAGCATCCTGCACTTAAACAAAGCATCTGTTGCAAAGGGCAGATGTGTTCTAACTGTTAATAGGTATTGAATTGTTACTTCTCATATGCATTTTCTTTTAGCTCACTCTCTGTGTTTTCAGGACAACTGCATTGCTGAGTTGGAAAGCATTGGATTTCGTGTGGGACAAAGTCTAATAGAGAGGTTGTACATTTCAACTTAAACATGAATTTTAATAAGCTATTTTAGCTTGAGTTGATTCAGTATCAGCAGTAAAAAACTACATATCAGATTTTTTTTCTCTTGAATATCTCAATACCCCTTAGAGGGTAAAAGAATAATAAAGAATCTTGAAGAATTATGTGGATGTGGCTATTGCAGATCCAGTGCATACATGTCACTTCATTAATGCTCTTGCAGGTTCACCAAAGAATGCTCAAGATTCAAAGATGAATTGGACACCATGAAGTTTATCTGCAAAGATTTTTGGAATTCTGTGTATAAAAAACAAATTGACAACTTGCGAACCAATCACCAGGTAAAGATTGCAGTGTGTCAATGTTTGGATTGTTATGTGAACAGAATTAGATGTCACAGAAACAAGTTTGAATGTGGAACACTTCACAAGGAATTTGGTTATTTACGGTAGTTCTTGACTGTATTGTGTAAAATATCAGTTTCCATTTACAATTGCACTTATGTGGACTTTCATGGTCGTTGCTGAGAACACTCTCCAATTATAAAAGAACAAGAATGTGGCATGTCACCTATTTATTTGTAGTGTGAACAGTGCTTTTGTTACATTCTGTTTGTAGTATTAGTCCTCCCTGACCCTCACCAACCTCAGCGGAACCTTCGTTCAGCAGCCCAATCCAGACTAAGACGACCAAATGTTCAGACAGGGAACACAAACTAAAAGACAATGGGTTTTAGATCTTTCTCAAATGTAGCCCCACTTCTATGGAACTCACTTCCCCTCTCGACCAAGGAGTCTGAGAGTCTTGCAACTTTCAAGAAAAAAACAGAAGACCCACTTGTTTCAAACGGACTAATTTTTTTATTATTATTATATATCTCATCATCTGCATTTTGTTTTTGTTTGACCTTGATCGTTTGACCTGCAGTCTGGTGGCTGTTGGGATCACTGCGCATTGAGAGTACATTGAGAGTATCTCTGCGATGCAGAAACTGGAGCATTATAAAACGACATCATCATCATCATCACCCTATCTCCCATGACTCGCTAATAATGTTCAAAATCTTTTTTAATCTTTTACAGGGTGTGTATGTGTTGCAAGACAATAAGTTCCGGTTCTTGATTCAGATGTCTAATGGGAAACAGTACATGGAAGCTGCACCCAAAGTAGGCAATAAACATCTATCAACATTTTTAAGGAGATGAAAGAAAAGTTATTACATGTACTTAAACCTGTTGTATAAATTATTATACTGGCTTTGGCATTCCAAAGACAGTTTATGTAGCTTAAGTCACTATTATCAATGCTAACTAATGCTAAAGTTATGCCTTATTTTAATACAGACCATCTTTCTGGAACAGATGCCTTCAGGAATTACTTTTAAGGTTTTTTTTCCTGTTGTTGAGAATAGTGTTTTAACATGAGATTGGGTACATGGGAAAGTGGATTTGTAATGTGTGAATATATTTCAGTCTTTACTGTTTGCAGTATCTTGCGTTTTCATGTGGAATGATAAGAGGTGCATTGTCAAGCTTGGGCATAAATTGTATTGTGACTGCTGAAGTCAGTGCAATGCCTGCCTGTAAGTTAAAAATCATACATCAGTAATGCATTTACAGAGAATATATAAAATCTGTGCAGTTAACGTAAAATATAAAATCTTGTTTCCTCTCTTAGGATGTCTTTATGATGCAAGACATAAGATAACATAAAATGTTTGTGGATAAAACGCATAAAGATCAGCAACGGAAGAATTAAACAAAAAATTTCTTTCCATTTAAAATACTGCATCCTAATACTTTCTGTATCTTTGAGTATAATCAATCCGTAATGTCCACAGTTTTTATATTTTTATTCTTGTCTACGTGCTTTGGCTAAAATGTCTTTCACTGGAGGCAAAAACTATTTTTCAGGTAAATTTCAGATCCAGATTCAGAGGATGTGAGACTGAAGTGGGTTGAACAGAGAGAAGGATGTTTTGTTTACCCATAGGCACATCGTAAAGACCAAGCAAACACCAAGGCATGGAGTATTGATACTGAAAATCAGAGATGCATTCCAGTTTGTCTGGACTGATATGGACTTCATTGTGTATTATTTGATAGTTCATGTGTGTGTGCTGTGGATGCATGTTTAAAGATGTCCACAATTGTTTAGAACCAGCTTTAGTGTGCACTGTGTGTGCAAGAGAGAGTTTGTGAGAGAGAGGATGTGCTTATCTATTCTGGATTTATTTTATGTGTGTGGTGAATAAGAGCATGTCTATTGAAAACATCATCTAGAAATAATAACACAAAAGGCATAGTCTGTTGTTAATGTATTATTGTTAATGTATATGTACACTTGCCTGTGTGTTTAGTTATTTTTATATGACCACTAAGAGATCTCCCATGTAAATGCTTCACCCACATGAAAATCACTGACATCTATCAATTTTAGAGAAACTTTCAAATGCTCAAACTATGATAATTAACAGTTTAAATAAAACATTTGTATTGATGGACACAAGGGGCTTTGGATAAGGAAAAACAAAGCTTTGGTGTTAGCCACTAAAACTTTTAGTGAAAGTTTAAGCACGAGAATAAGTACTTTTTAAACATGCCATTTTGTGTATATATATATATATATCCTTGGTATATCACAGTGGGTCCTGAGCTTCTGTAAGCCAAATGTAAACGGAGACGAGCAGAGAGAGAATGGCGAGTAACTAGACTCAACATGCACCATCAGATTTTTCAGGCAGCCAGGAATCATGTTACAGACATTGTTCACTGTGCAAAGTCAATGTTCTACTCTGAAAAAATACTTGCCTGTAAAACCACTAAACAGCTATTTAATGCTAGCAACAGTCTGCTTGTAAGAACAACTGGTACTCCACTCCAGACAGTGTTTCACCAGTACGATTGTATTGATATGCCAGAAGCTTGACTCTACTGTTGTTCCATCTTCTTTTGTGTCAGATACAATTTACAATGGTCCTAAGTTATGTGGTTTTGAACTAGTTAGTGAACAGTTAGGAAATTTGTCAGAGTACTAGCCCCAAAACATGCAAACTCGATCCTATTCCCTCCTCTCTGCTTGTTGATTGTCTAGATGCCTTGTTACCACATATAACCTATATCATTTAATGCTTCTCTCACATCTGGGCACTTTCCTCCAGAGTTCAGGTCAGCTATTCATCCACTTATAAGAGACCATCTTTAGATCATAACTGCCTAAGCAATTACAGACCAGTTTCAAACCTGTCCTTTCTGTCTAAGGTTCTGGAAAAGATCGTACTTTCCCAGCTTATTGTACCTGTGGAGCAAAATCATCTCCCTTCCAGTTGGCATATAGAAAAAGACTATGGTACTGAATCTACTCTTCAGTGCTGACAATGTTGAAGTGTCATCACTGGCGTTGTTAGACTTGTCAGCAGCATTTGATATTCTACTTCTTCACAGACTTCAGCACTCTTTTGGTATTCATGATGTTGTTTTGTCCTGGTTTCGATCCTATCTCGTGAACCAAACCCATATTGTGTGAATGATGTTTACTCCGATGCTTCTGTCTTGAGATATAGTGTCCCATAGGGATCTGTATTGGGTCCAGTACTTTTTGTGTTATATACCTCCCCTCTGTCTGATGTTATGTCATGCCATGCCATGTCACATGGGATTTATGCTGCTGATACACAGTTTTACCACTCAGCTCCACTTACTAAACTCTCTGAACTACTGACACGAACACAGAAATGCATTGATGATGTAAAGTCCTGGATGCTCCAAAACTGATTGTAACTGAATGATGACAAGACTGAACTGCTACTTTTCCAGAGAAATTTCCAAGTCATCCTTCTCTCCCTCAGTCTCTGTATAAACTCTTGGATTACAGCAATTCACTCAATGGACCCGCAATACTCCTCGGAGATGTTAATGTGGATTTCGACAACAGTTCTCATCCTGACACTGTCAAAATGTCAGAAATGCTGCACACCTTTCGTCTCCTCCAGTCCGTGTCGCAATCAACTCACAAAAGAGATCACATCTTGGACTGGGTCATACATCGACCTGATGACCACTCAGTTGATGTTTCCCACGATCTCTCGTCCGACCACTATTGTGTACTAATCAAACTTGATCACAAATGCCCATCATCGGTGGCAGCTGTTAGATCCACTCGCTCATTACAAAATGATGATAGACTGGCATTCAAAGCACAGTTGCAGATGGCGCTCCTCCAACCACCCTCCGTTGAGCAACTTGACTGTGTTTTGCATAGAGTGGTTGATGACCATGTCCCAGTGTCTCAACGTCTGATGCGCCAGTCCAGATGTGCATCTGACCTTGGTATTCACAGATTCGTGTTGAGCTACGTGACCTGAAGCGCACTCGTCGGTGAGCTGAACGTGTTTGACGGAAGACTGGACTCATCATCCACAAATTTATAATGCCGCAAAGCGAAGCGTTGCAAAATGCATTTACAAGGCTAAAACATCTTATCTTCAGGGCCAAATAATTAACTGCACCTTCTCCAAGAAGCTATTTGCCATTTGCAATCAAAGGACTGTGGACTTCGCACAGCAACACCATTGCCCACACTGCCTACCCTGTTTCATGGCTGCCGCAAGTTTTTAGCGATTATTTCACCACCACAATATCAGAGATTTGATTATCTTTAGACTTGGCAACGGCACTTGACAGCATCTCCTGTGATGTCCTCCCGGGATGCTCTATGACCAAGTTTCTCCCAGTCTCTGAAGCCAATGTGAAAGCAGTTATTCTAAAAGCTAAACCAACTTGCGAGTTAGATCCAGTGCCCACAAGCCTTCTTCTCGAGTGTCTAAATATTTTACTTCCATCACACATATTGTAAATGTCAGCTTGTCGTCAGGTGTTTTTCCCCATCTTTGTTCAGAAATTCGCTGGTGAGGCCACATCTTAAGAAATCCACCTTGATGTCAATGTGCTAAACAACAATGCCCAGTTTCCAACTTGTCTTTTCCCTCTAAGATCATAGAGAAAATAGTTTTGACACAGCTCTGGGCATACCTACAAGACCACCATCTTATCCCAAATGCTCATTTGGCATATAGACCCTTTCACAGCACTGAGACTACTCTTATTAAAGTAACAACAGACATATTATCTGCCCTTGACTGGTGATTTTTCTCCTTTTGGACCCGTCTGCCGCATTTGACACTATAGACCACTCTCTAATTCTTCATAGACTCTACATCCTCTGTGGAATTTCAGGACCTGCTCTCTCGTGGTTCAACTCCTATATCACTGATAGGACCCAGACTGTGTTAGTCGATGGTCAGACATCTCGCCCTGCTCCACTTTACTGTGTTCCCCAAGGCTCAGTACTTGACCCAGTTCTGTTCATCCTCTAAACTAAACCACTTTCATCATGCATCCAGTCTCACCAGGTTTCTCATCAGTTCTATGCTGACGACACGCACCTTTACTGTTCCACTCCGCTGGCTGAGTCTCGCTCAGCTATTTAGCTCTCTAGAAGCTTGTATTAGCGACGTCAAGGGCTGGATGGTAAAAATCAAACTTGAACTAAATGATAAAACAGAAGCCCTCTTGTGCCATAGAAGAAGACATCAACCTTCCCTAGTCAGTCTGCCAAATCATATCAAGGTGGGCGAAACCAACATCACCTTTATGTCATCCGTTAGGAATCTGGGATTTATTGTCACTGCTGACATGACACTCGATAAACATGTTACAGCTGTCTGTCAATCTGCCTTTTATGAGTTCCATAAGATCAGTGCCATCCGTCACAATTTTATTATGTCAATATGTACTCCGACAAATATTTGTTTGGAGTAAATCTTCATGGTCTGAAAGACGGCTCAAAGAAAAAATAAATCATCATAGCTCAGTCATAAATTTATAGGTAATAGCACACAACTCAATCCAAAATACTCATAATCACACCTGCATACTCACATTCACAAACTTACAGGCATCTCGTTAAGACACACGCACACATACATGCATCCATCTTATATAATTATGTGTATGTACAAAACCAAATATTACATAAATGCATAAATAAGCACCTACATTTGCAAATTCAGCAGTCACGTAACGGAGGGAAGCTGTTGCTGTACCTTTTCATTTTAACACAAGGGCTCTAATGCCTCTGAAGGAGGCTAGGAAGACCAAGTACTAAGCAAAGAGGTACCCACCATCCAGGACAATTTTGCTTCAACAGGCTGTAGTGCACTGACAGAAAATGCCATCTAGACTGCACCAATCATTTTGTCTAACAGCTGGAAAACCATGTTTAGCCAGCCAAGATATCTTTTATTGACAGGTTACCAAACCAGGCAAGGAATGAAAGGGTGAGCAGATCTTTAATAAAGCACCTGTAAACATCTTCAAAGTCTCAGTCTTGGCGCTAAACTACCACAACTTGGGAAGTATATATAACCTATTCTGGGCTTTCTTGTATAGATAGTCAATGTGGTCTGTGAAAGATTGTCTTGAGCTCAAGTGAATACCCATGTACATTATTCCAACAACCTGCTCAAATCTTGGCCCTGTCACTGTCATGTCTATATACATGTTGCAGACAATGGTGATGTCATACAATCACTTGAGCGTTCTTACTACAAAGCACAAACAATTCTGGGCCCAAGACAAATATAATCCTAGAGGTCATGGCCACCTAAATAGCACAAAGCAAAAATATATCAGCATGTGAACACCTGGTGAATGCAGTAGATATTAATATAAAGATTTCAAAGAAAAAAAACTTTCATAGCTTTAGATACGTTGTATACAAAATTATAAACAGCACAGTAGTCTGGTTTCCAACGGAATCCACACAGTCACTTCACATCACAGTAGAATAAAAGTCAGGAGAAAATCACACAGTTGCTTCTGAGAAGTTGGGGAAGGTAAAATCAGCACACAGTTGTTAAACAAAAGTCGGCCGAAAACCAGTCGCATCTAATGAGTTGGAGAAGGCGAAATCAGCATACAGCCGTTAAAGTCAAGTGAAAACCACGCAGCTGCTTCACACAGTAGTAAAGAGTTTGCAAAAAAAAAAACAAGTCATTCCAGGTACGGTAGAGTGATTAAAAATATAGCACACAGCAGGTAAGTTTCATGCAGAATCCACAGAGATGCTTCTTGTTTACTTTCACTTCTGTTGTCTGCCCACTCTCTTCTCCTTGTCTTATCTTCCTCCTTTCTCTTTCTGTCTTACCTGCTCTCACGCGGACTTACTTTTATGTCATAAAATTGTAGGACATAATCATAATGGGAGAAAACAAAAAGGATTAGCCACTTTCAGTTTCATGTTGCGATACACGTCCGTGACAACACTGTCATTTGTTGTGCACCACACAAAACTGACAACTTAGGTAATAGTGTGCTGAGAACAAAATGAGATTTTACATTGAAGATTCATTTTCCTGTTATCTTCAAAATGCCAGAAAGAGAGTGGAAACTGACATCTACTGAGGTCTTTAGCAAGGTCATTAACAGGCACTGGGGATTTTTCCAGTCTGCATCATTGTGGTAGTTACTGTACTTTATCAGGTAAAAAAGTAACAATCACTCGTAAATTTAAATAGAGCAGCTTCGAATGAACACCATGAATTGTAAGTGAAATCAGATTGCTAAAATCAGTGCCAAGACCAGTTATTCATATATCAACAGTTGCATATATTACACAGAATATGTCTCACTTAGGTTACAACTTGGTATTGTCTTGATTTCATCTTTAGAATGGCCATTTGGAATAGGAAAGTCAAAGATAATAGGGGGGTTAGTAGCTTTGTACTTCAGAGTGCAAGTAGAGGCGTTGATGAATTTTGTGAAGCCATCACTTGTCACCCCATAACCTAGAAGAAAAACAAAGTTATGAAAAAACAAATAATAATAATAATAATAATGTGAGCTTTTATAGCGCAGTTCCCCAGCAAAAACCAGGCTCACCGCGCTTTACAAAGAAAAATCTGTCAAGAAAAGAGAGAAAAGTGCCCTTGAAGCAACCAGCAAAAAATTAAAATTCATAAGGGTAATTTCAACACACACAAATCATGGTATCTAGCATCCACTTTAATTAAAGTAGCTTCTACTTCTTTAAAACTTGAGCAAGATGTGCAAATAGTATACCTTCGTGAATATGCCCAAAAATGTGAACCCGTGGCTTCACTCGGACCTGTATTGTCTTCAGCAGGTCAGCGCAACCTGCCCTTAGCCCACTCAAACATAAATCTCCATGACCTGTAAGATTACAAAGAAGTTTCAGTGTCTACAAACTGAAATAAGAAATACAAGAAAAAGCCTACCATAGTATTTTGAAATAATTCAGCTGCATAAATACTTAAAATAGAACTGACAACACATTTTCCAACAATACTTGCAACCATTTTCCAAAATCCATTTTAGAGTACAATAAGTGATCAATGAAATCACAAAAGATTCTCAGCGAAATTAGAAACTAAGGAGTTAGTACTCACCAAGTACCTCAGGAGGGAACACATTTTTCTTGTAGGGCCATATATGCCTTTTGTCAATTTATGTTTAATCTGTAGGTTGCAAGTGCTCAAGCAATGGAACAGCTTTTGTTGAGATTAATACTCCCCATCTTCCATGTTCAGTAATGTGTCTAGAGCAACCCCAAAACATGGATGTACAGGATGTACAAAGTCATAAATAGAGCAAAAAAAGTCCTTTGTAACTATTGATTTTATCCTTACCTAATGGTGGCCCATGTGTCATAACAATATCTGTCTGGCTTGGAATCATGTTCCACTTTTTCAGCAAAGGAGCTCCTCTGTCCAGGTTGAAACCCCAGCCACCAAATTCAGGTTGCCTATGAAGTCAGGAACAATCACACTACCATATCTCAATAAATGTATGGGTAAATGTCATCAATAAATGCTTGAATAGATAAGAATGTGCTTGGTACCATGATTTCAAAATTCTTTATGCTCTACTACTGACCAAGGTGAACCATAGATTTTAATGCCACAAATGGTAAGGCTGCTGTCCTGTAGGTAAATGCAGTTGGTTAGCAGCTGCCTTGAGGTCTCCAATTTAGATGACTTGAGGTAATCTTCAAAATCCTGAAAAATTCAAATGCAAAACTACTGTGCTTCTCTCTGATTTCTTCTTCATCTGTGATTCTTGCTGCATTTACTACATAGTAACATCACACCATAAAAAATACAAAATGCTAAAAAAGTGCATTTTGTATTCTTATTGCAATCCTGAGGCAACCATGATAAAATATTGTTCTGTTTAGAATTATGCCTCTAGATAACATAGCAGAACTCTATAGAGTGTATACATACTAATCAAATAGAAATAGGTGACAAAAAAAATGATTGTTTCCTATTTAGGCACATTACCTCCTGTATGATGCCAAAAGCATTCCTTAAATATTCTCTTTTGTTCTCCACAAGGTATGTGTCCATTGTAAGGTCATGATTGCCTGCTATCACAATTTTCAGCCTGTGCTTGAGACTCCCTTCAATAACACAAAAATATATTTACATTTTTACACATTAATTGTAAATGTTAAGAGTAAATGAATTCTGCTTGGCTATAAAGAAACAGATATATTTAGTTAATGTGCCAAAGCATCAATCCACCACTCAAGTCCAGCTGACAAGTAGCCGGAACATCCCTCCCAAAACTGCATTCACTTCAGCCATGTGTTTATAGATGTTTTGTGTGAGTTGTTAGGCCATGGAAGATCAGCCAGTAGATAACAGACCTACCTAACATATTGTCTTAAGCGACTAAATCTATAACAAGATTTCGAAGTTAAACTGTTTTGCTTATAATATGATCATTTTATATGACAGTTTACAATCTCTTTTATCACTGAAGTATAAAACAAACAGTAATAGCCATTTCTGATCAGAGTGCAGGGAAATAATAATAATAATGAAGATTTTTATAGCGCATATTCACACTCATAGAGAGCATGCTCTTAGCGCTGCTTGAAGATAATGGACTGGAAAAGGCTAGGTTATCATTTAGTACTTACTACTAAATAAAACATTTTATGGTGGTGTCAAATGTATGGCAGAAACAGCTGATTTATATCAATTATTTACCTAAGTAATTGTTGAAAGATTCTATCTCTTTGGGTAATCCGATTCTTGAAAAATCTCCTGCGTGCAACAGAACATCACCATCTGGAACATATGTTGGGCCATGTTGTTCTATCTTATTATGTGTATCCGAAATACACACAAACCGCAGATGGCCCTCTGGAACTGGAGAGCTTGGATCAACAAGCTTTAATTCTTCCACCTTCTGTGTTGGCTATAATGTTGTCGAGGAAACAGAAAAAATAGTTTTCTTTCAAAAACATAAAAGTTACATTTTTCAAGAAAAAATTGAAATGTACATATTCTGACGTATAAACAATATGCACATAAATCTGATTGTAAATTTTTTTCCACAACATTTATTGAAGGAAACCATGTCGACTTTGAGCACATGACATTGAAAGTCCAAAAATCTCTTTTACTTTTTTCATTTTAGTTGCATTTGCTATTTTATTCATAAAACATTGTACCAATAATTTTCTCCATGCTCCTGTAGGATCCTTTGAGGCCAGGTCTACATTTACTTCACTCATGACTATGTGCAAAGTGTGAAGAAAACCTATATAGCTCCCCTTAAAGCCGGACACTGCAAGAAATAATGAAGTTGTTAATTTGTGAAGTAAGAAGTACCTCATGTTTTGCCAATCATGTTCAAAAAAAAAGGACAACAATGTAGGAGCTTTTTTTTGCCAGCTTACAGTTTCAGCCCCTTTACTATGGCATTGGATAAAGCACGGACGTTATACAAGCACGGGTACAAGGAGAGGCTACACAGACAGTGAAGTTTTTCATTTTGAGTAGCGCACCCTTGGCCGCCATGGTCGACCGCACACGCAGTCGAGGTCACATACATGTACTTCTAAATCTCTGTTCGGGATGCTCACTGTGGCACCGAATGCTTCACTGGTACTTAGATCGGGTTAAAAGGGGTTTCAGCAGGGCGTTTTTTTGAAAGGTTCGTCACGTCATCAAACTAGGGCTTGTCTGGGAAATCGTCGCTTAGATAGACTTTGTAAATATGTCGCTTTTACGTGTCCTTTACGGTTGCTTCATAATTATCAAGAAATGCTACCAAAAGTAATTAGAAATCAAGATGAGGAATTTAAGAAATTAACTGAAAAACCACGGACTTGTATTATTTTGAAATATTTTGAGCAAATGTTAATCCCAGGGCCGCCGGGAGCCAGCATCGGGCCTGGGGCAGAAGACCTTTCTGGTCCCCGGGGTAGAGGACTTATCTGGGCCCCTTGGATTAACATTAACTGTAATCGTGAATTTTTTCCCCAGTATATAGTATGCTTATATAAGTTATAATTAGACTAGTAATATCTACATTACCTTTAGTAACGTAATATAGACAGCAAACAACCAAGATCTACACCACTGCATGAGACGAGCAGTTTAGCTGTGTACACGTAAGCGGTCAGTAAATAAGGAAAAATGATTTTGCATTTTGCAGCCGTGTTGCTGTATTTGTTTTCTTTCCTCTGCGATTTACTTTTTAAAAAATGAATAAACTGACCAAACCCGGAACCCCTTCACACCCGTGGGCCTGGGCACACCTGACCCACTCTCGTCAGGCCAGGTTAATTCACTGGCGTCTATAGCCATGCAGTATCCTTAGGAAATGACAGTGAGTACAAAATTCTGTGCCCAAGAGAACATTCAGCAACAGCACAGGGACCAGTTGCACAACACATTTCTAATTTTAAACACTTTTAGGCCTTAACTCTATTTAGATAATTAGTTTAATGTGCACACCACAATTTTAGAATTTTTAAAACTAAAACTGCTTTAAGTAAGATAAAGTTGTTTAAGTCTGACTTTCTGTCCTGTCAGTACAATTTTGTGTATGTTTTTCTGCAATGCATCAAAATGGCTAAGAAGAGATTTTGCTTCTTTAGAACAGTTTTAAGGTTTAGAAACGTGTTGTGCAACTGGCCCCTGATTTGTTTTACCGAGGATTTCGTCTTTTCTCTTCAGCTATTTTTAGATATACCACCCTTTCGTCGTTTCTTGCTTTTTCGACAAATTCAGGTGTATTGAAGACAAAAACATTAATGTAATATTTCTCGTGCCTCTTCGTCATAAAAGACCATCGGAATATGTTTTTGTGATACTTCATGCTCCATTTCCAGCGATTTTCGCTGAGCGCTCGTGTTGATTATAGCCACAAAAAAGTGTGTCCATAGAAAAGCAAATTAAATGAACAAAAGATAAATAAATAACCATGATTATAGGACTATAGATTTTCAAGTCTCTTGATGATAGCCATATAGTCACGGCAATATGAAGACAAGTTTACCGATCGAGTGATTTATAATGAAAACAACGATTTTCTCTCTTTTCTCCCTTTCTCCATCCGATACTTCTCTCCCTCTCTCTCTTAGATCTGTCTCTTATCGGGATACTCGTGCTCACGTGAAGACACAAAACTGTCACCATGTCTTACTTTATTGGAAAAGGGTCTCAGCTCAGTGGCCGCATGGGTGGAGAACGCGTGGTTCACCGTGTCTAGGGCATGACATGTGGCAGGCTTGGTCGATCTGTCTCCGCGAAAAGTAGGGTGTTTTGTGCTCAAACTCGAGCCCAGTAACTACGCGAAGTCTCATTGCTTACGTATTGTTTAGGGTAATAAATTGTTGGCTTATAATTTATAGGGATATACAGGCCTTTCCACCCAGTCGGTACTGGGAAACCAGATCAGTACCCGGAAAAAACTCTGGCCTCGACAACAAGCCCTGTGAATTCTGAGGCTTCTGCCTATTAAATCCGTTCTATGACTGGACTTGTAGTGTGGACAGGAGCATGTGCAGCCTGGATTGCAGTTTTTCAGATGAATTGTGCACGCTGAGAGCCGCTTCTAGCTATATATCCTTCACCTCATATGGCATTCTGTTTGTTGCGTGCTTCCGTATATATGTCTCTCTCTCTCAATCTGATTTTTTTTTATGCAAAGCGCCTTGATTCTGTTCATAGGACCGGGATATGGAGCTATATAAGTTCACTGTATTATTATTATTTTTAATTATGTTATCCAGACAGAAGATGTGAATCTGCCACAACTCGAGATCTGAACCCAAATGACGACAAGCGAGTTATTATTATTATTAGTGCGCTATCGGACAGGCCCCTTTTTTCGGGTCGATTTTATTCGAGAATTTGGTATGTCGAGACGGTTGGGCACAAATTCTTCTGCGTATACCAAATCAAGAAATTCTGTAATGCTGGTGTCTTCTGAGCAATAATTCAAAATCTGGAGGAAAACCCCCAAATAGCAGTCATTCAGACCCGCACCCCCACCTTCGAGAAGCCTACTGACAAAAATCGCCTCCGGACGCCGTAATATTTCATTTAAATGCATGATGTGATGGATCTTTTGATGTTTTGCCTAGGCTAGCGAAAGATTAACTACTTCCATGTTTGTCGATTTTCATTTAGAAAATGATCATGCCTTCCCCCCCACATGGAAGCCTCACCTCTGCAACTGCAGCTGCGGTGGACGTCACGAACTTCACGTTTACTTCTAGAGTATTTGAAGTCAGGACCCGTAATTATGAAGCAGAGGTAAGGTTACCTCAGGGTTAGCCACGGACTGGGAGCACTGCAGGGTCATGTAGTTGGGGTCAGATCTAGGAAACTGGTTGACAGAGATCTTTATCTTAAGAACGGTCCACTGCGATAATGGCTTTCTCTCTACTGCTAAATAATAAGTAAACAAAGGAACTAAGGGGAAAATCTGACAACCTAACGACGTATTTACATTGGAAAGTTATGACTGCGCTACGGCAGCACCCCGTAAAGTGTACAGGGAAATCTGAAACCGTGAGATCGTCGTGAACACTTCAAAGTAAACCGTATCCATGATAATTAACTGGTCTGACCTCGCCTGCCGCTGAAACTCTCGCTCGGCTTACGGGATGCCAGCTCGGTTGTGTGATTTGTTGGTGATAAATGCAGGCAGCAGGAAACGTTACGTTCTGTGCACGTCCTACTCGCGTAGGCGCACGACCTGGACCCCCGTTGACTCAGCGAGCGTGACTGTCTCCATGCCTTTCGTAAGGGCGGCCAGGTGGTGCAACGGTTAACCGACGCCTGTCACCAGTACAGTGAAGGTTGGCTGTCCTGAGTTCAGCTCTCGTCTCGGGCACGCTGTTCTTTCTCTGCATATGATATCTGTTTACAGGGGTGGCTGCCTAGCCCTGATATAGCCTTTGTTGCTGACTCGGCGAAAAAAAACACACCAATCCCCCCCCCCCCCCGCCTTCGTAAAACGTGCTAGTGGTTAAAGTTCCATAATAGGAGAGTAGTTAGATACTTACGTAATGGCACACCACAGGCGTTCGACAAGCAAAACAAGCGAATAAAAATCCTTAAAGGTTTGGTGTATGTTAGAGGAAAGATATGAACGCGAGTACACTTAAGATGTTTCCTGATCAATTAAAGTTCTGTGTGTGTGTGGGGGGGGAAGAATCCTTTCTTCTTTCCTTCTTTCTATTTCTATTAGACAAGTGGCGTACATACATATTTTGGTAGGTCACAGTTTCGTGCTTATTTCCACTCTCTCTATGTAGCGTAAGTTCGAAGATCAAGAACCGGAGCATCAGTAGCTGTAGCTGACACACGATTTGTAGGCCTGCAGCTAGCATGGTGGATGAGTTCCTTACTGAGCAGTAAACGTCAGCCCAGCTGCTGACAGATCACAAGATTATCGCTTGCAGATATCTACAGTCCCGTACGGTCGGTCTCCATGTAGCCACGCAATAAAGTAGGCTACGGATTGGACGAGAAACATATGAAGAAGCTGACTGTGAACGAATGAGAATAGAGAAATTCTAAATGCGACGATTTTTCGAAGGTTTGAAGCCTTTCTGGAACAAAACTGAAAAGTATACTCAATTCTAATTTGAAAGTCGTAAGAACATATAAGAAAATTCTTCTTCTCACAGTAGTTCCATTATGGAACGCACTTCCTACTTTAACATTGCACCAAACACTAACAGCTTTAAGAATCTTTTAGAAAGTTTCAAAAATTTGCAGACCGTTTTTTATGAATATGATTAATGAGTAAAAGTCTTCTGTCATGCGTATTATAAAAAAGTAAAAGGAGTGGACATTTAACAGGCAATGAAAAAGGTCTGTGCTCAAAAGAGCAAGTCCCTAAAAATACTAGTGTCCAGATACAGTCTGATTAAATATGATGGAGAAGCAAACGCAGAGTATTTCGAGACCTTAAAAACTGGAAACATATGAAGCACAAAAGTGTTTGATGAATACAGTTTTTAGTTAACTTCACAATGTGAGACTTACAGACACCAGGAAACAAAAAAACATAAACTGGTAATCTCAGCCGACATAGTGTGGATGTTCACTGACATAAGCGCTCTGTAACATTTTTAGATATGACAAACAGGCGAACGACAAAAAAAAAAAAAAGATATGACAAAGACAGCAGTGCTAGAAAGTACTTGTTGTCTGTTTTATCTGCAGTCTTGTTTATTCAAGCCTAAAAAGTCTTTCGTGGGAACGGATTTGAAAGCTTTAAAACAGGCCGCGAAAGTATATTTTAAATCTATATAAGAGATTGTACACAAGAGATTGTAAGAGAAGACACTGGAAAAAACTGTGCACCTTTCATCTGAAAAAGCTGTCGTGACTTTTTAGGCAGTAAACAAGACTGCACATGCTGGGAAGGGCTGGCAGTTAGACTGGCTTTGGATGTAAGAATCATACAAGAGGGCTGCGCTCCCACATCTCTAACCCCCCCCCCTTAGATTCCAAAGCCGGAGTACAAACTGTCAGGTTAAGTGCTTGCCAGAGGCAATGCAAGTGTGCAAAGCAGCTCTGTTAATAGACGAGATAACGAGTTTGTTATATGTGACCTCGCAGCGTGACATACACTAAGACCTCAGACTTCGATCCACAGAGCAGGGCCGTCCGCTGGAGAAGACCTGCATGTAACTCTTTTATTGTTGTGAGGCCAGTTGTCAGTCGATAGAAACACTGCGACTAACAAAGTTTTAGTTGAAATTCGCTTGCAATTTCGAGGGAAAGTGTTTGATATGGAGGCAACGTGGTAGTGGAGAAAGACTCAGAGAGGATAGAAGATACAGGTACTATATATAAAGATGTAGATGTGTCTCCACTCTTTAAAAAAAATAAAAACCTAACCAAATAATAAATACAAAGAATATTATTAAAACAGCTAAATCTTTTTATTATGCAAACTTGACCAAAACTCAGATTACTATAATAATAAAATCTGTGCCTACGTGAAATTCTTAAACTGGGAAACAGAGATCATACTTAAAGTCTTATAAAATATGACACAAAGATGACTAGAACGATGGAGATGCGCTCGTCTTCCGATTATGTTTAGCATAAGAACAAAGTGACGAAGAGTACACGATAACAGAACAGCAGCGATGAGAATAGTTCCGCTTCTTAAAGACTTGAAGACAGGTCAAGCAGCAAGCTACAGTCGGCCATTGCATAAGCAGCTCGTCTCGGCTCATCAAAACATTTGGTCAGGGACGGGAGGAACTGTCTTAAATTTTAATAAAGAAATAGCTTGCTTTAGGGAGAAGATGGCGTCTTATGCTAAGACATTTCTTAGCTTAACCGCAGTCTTAACTCAAGCAAAGATAATAAATTCAGTATCTTTGACTCAAGTTAAGACCACCTATGCAACGCAGCCCAGGCTTGTGCCATGATGGTCTGTGCTGTCTGACCTCGCAGCAATATTTACACGTCTTCTCGAAGTCGCCTCATCCCTCTCTAATCAAGATGAACACATTTCACGTTTGATGTTCCTCTGTTGACGAATGCTTCGTCGTCGGGCACAGTCAGGATCGCCTCGCCGACGACGGAACCGCCGGCTATTTTCGATAATGTCGTCTTAAAGTGCCGTAAATACAGTACACCCCCTGCCCACACGAGCTATGGCCAAGGTTTCTGTGTGGGGAAATCTCACACTTTGCCTGCGTTATGTCTAGTCTAACAAAATCCTTCAGTTGTGGTATTGTTTTTGGCAAGCGATAGCGGCCATCAGGGGCTTGTCAAAGCAAAGGTCGTGCAGACAAGGGTAGAACTAACATCAGGGACACGAACCAGAAAAATATGTTATGTCTAAGAACAACTTCACGTCGGCTATAAAATGAATCTGATAAACGGCCATATTTTCCCCACAGTAGTAAAGCATACATACACGTAGCTTCGTGCAGTCGTAACACAGAAATTGTGTGGAGTTTCTAAGAGTAACCACCATTTAATTCTGTATTTATCTACCAATTTGTTCTTTAAGACTGGAGCAATGCTGTATGTCTGGAGGTTTAATTCAAACTAAACAAAATATATCGTCCATAGAGCTTTTCCCCTCTGCCTTTTCCTCACCAACATAAAGGTACTTTCAGCAAGTTGGTTTGAATCAGGGTTGGCAGCAAAAAGGAAAAAGACGAAATAGCATCAGAAGTAATAGTATAGCACTAGCAATGGTGGTGGTGGTGGTGGTAAGTAGGTTACTACTTGAGTAAATTGAATAAGCTGTTGAAGAAACTGCAGTAGTTCTAGTAGAAGTGCTTACTACATGCATCTTGTATTTGTAGTGGTCGTGGCAGTTGCTGTTGCTGGAGGTGGTGTAGCAGCTAAAGGAATGATCGGTGATACATCCTTCAAATTTCAGTCGGCAGACAGTTGCGACTTCCTGCCAGATCAAGTTTCTTTTTCCAGGTTGCTGCCTGCACCGCCTCTATCCGCAGATGACAGAAGAAACTGAAAGTCGGTGAACGTGTGCAGTATGACCAAACTTTATTTTGAAACATTTATTTACTTACGCAGTGTCTGTTTATTTTGTTTTTAACTTAAAACTACGTTTCACCGCCGCTGACGTTTCTAAGACAAAGACATCCTCTCTTCAGATAAACCAGGAAACGGTTGCCATTCGGTGTTTATTGCTAAATCATGCTTCGCAAAAGATAAGATTAGGTCTGGAAGGATGAAGAGCATGTCTAGATTGCATACCCTGTTTGAGAATGTAAATTTAAGCGAGGAAATTAATATATCTCATCTGGATTTGTTATAACAGCTAGTCAAAAGTAAGATTTCTTTGAAAGAAAAGATTAAGAAAAGAGCGAGACTGATTCTTCTCGAAACCTGTAACATTCGAAGTTTTTGAAAACAGGAAAAATAAATTTCTACTTGTTCTCTCACTCTCTATTACTCACTTGCAAAGACTGCTCTCTCTCTCTCTCTCTGTGTACCAACGGCTCCAGTTATTACCGGACCTACACATCCCAGTGAAAAATAAAAGAAGTTTCACTCATTCTATACAAAGTAAAAGAGCGCTAAACAGTGGAGGGGGATAACGGGATAGTGTCTTCTTCTTCGTCGTCGTCCTCTTCCTTCCTTCCTTCCGTCTTCTTCTCACCCAAAAAAAAATCAACACTTAAATCATCTACATTACTATAGCTAATTTCAAAGGACCAGTAATAACCGTGTGACAGCGACCTCTTTCAATGTTTCATCACCTTTCTATTCTGTCTAGTGTACATCGGGAAGTGGTTATGATTACTGCACGCAGACCATTGACTAGACGTAGTGTATCTATACTTCAGTAGCTGTAACAAGCACGAAAGTGCACAGCTTCATTTCTATGATTGCGAACAATTGATTATGTCGATTTTGTACTTTCTGTAAGCTGTAGAGCTGTAGTTCTGTGGATAAAGGTCGCATGATCGTCATAAACTTCGCTCTTGTTCTGGAATGTTATTCGTCTCAAGGACAACTTCTCTCCATGGTGATGGCATGCACACAGACGATAATCTTAAAATTAGATCGGTCGGCAAACATCACCACTCCAAACAATAGAACAGCACACAGACTAAATCAAAAATCCTGCACCATGATTTTTAGAAAGTACCACAGGAATGATAAAAATGCTGAAATTAATTTATAAATATATATTTTAGCACGTTAAAGTTACGAATAACGTAGTAACAAACAACAAATATACGTGTTTAAAAGCAATGTTAATTTTAGTAAGGAATTAAGACAGCTCGGCCTTCGACAGCCATTTTGTATCGCGGCATTCGAGCAGACGACACTTCTCAATCGCCCGATGGGTGTGCGTGTTTTCTGTTAATACACTTAGATACTTCACTAAACAAAGATCTCTTACTTTTCTGTGTCAAGATTCTGCTGCCTTTACACGTGAAATAAGGAAATCGGTGGGCCTCTCAAGAAAAGTAGTTCGTCGTTTTGTCGCCGGAAGACGCGTCGTTCTATAGAACGGATGCCTTCGCCGCCATGCGCGTGCCAGGAACGTGCTAATGAATAATCTTTGCTTAATCTCGGCTAGACAGAGAGTTTCCCGCAGACGTGCACCTTGTTACATGGAATTAAGAGTTTAAGAAAGCATAGCTCCTGGGCATGCTTTCGATTTTTCTCTGGTGATGACTGCCAGAGGTTGCTACGAGTTATTTATAGAAAACATATATTAGTCACTGGAGTTTTTAAAAAATTCGGACCTCTGGACCAGAGGGAATGCAACACGCGCAGGGACTATAACTGTGTGTGTGTGTGTGTGCCATGCAGGAATGCGCTGACTATTCTTGCAGGAAACTTGTTGCACTTAGTACAAAAGTTGTTTTTCTGTACTTCTTGAAGTTAAGGTAAAACCATTATATTCTTTATCTTAGATACGAATCAGCTTTCACTACTTTCTCTGCTATAATCTATTGGGATCCAATTTAAAGCGGCCATATATTAGTAGCGCAATGAATAGAATTTTTTGTTCGAAAACCAGAAACTGAAAGTCGTATTTCCGTCGGCTTATTTAGATTGTGTGACAGCATACAGAGGACTAATCCCAAACCCTGACCACGAATAACTTGATACAAAATAAATTATAAAGAGAAACATATCTTTTTAAAGGGGCATCTGCCTGTGTTTTTCTGTTGATAATATCGCCTAAAGCAATTAACATGTAATTATCTTTAAAAACGCAGTGAGCGTGGATACATTCATGCTGCACCTACTGTTGAGCTTGCAGGTACTGCCGAATCCACAGGACTAGAAGACACGAGATCTTTTGTATTAGCGAAACAGAATACTCATCTATTGCCATCTTTTCTTTCTTCTTGCTTCTTTAGAACTCTCGTCGTTTCTGAAGTCAGACAACACCAGATCTCACGACATGAGAAAAGATACTAAACTCCTAAAATATTTAGCTAATGTTCTCACCTGTAGGTCAAGATATTAACAGTATCTTCAGGCTAAGTAGGTAAATCAAACGCTGCTACTATAATTGGTACCAGGATGATTTTAAACGGCATCAGCGCCCGTTTGGCAAAGGTCCAAGGAATGTAAGTGTTGTTAGGATGTATTAGACAGAATTTGTGTTTAGAGCCTGGCTGGCATGGAAAACGAATAAATGCTGCCGTAGGTGGGTAAAGGGGAGGTTAAAACTGAAGTAGAGGAAAAGGAAAGTGTGTTTTGGGGAGGGAGAGAGAAAGAACATAGAGAAAGTAGGGGAAAGGGACAGAGAAGGAAAAAACAAAAGAATGAACGAAGAATGGTGAGAAAAGGGGTTTCAATGTAGCGACTAGAAAATAAAATGTGGTGCCGGGTGCAGCGTCATGCAAAATGCGGGACTGACACACAGCTAGAGCCATTTACGCCCTTGGGTTTCGTGCAGACAAGTCAAGACGAGGGTGTGTTTTTTTTTCCTTTTTTATTTTGCGTGCACGCGCGGCAGTTGTCGAGAGACATCAATCACTGTCAACTGGTTGTTTCAATTTATGAAAGAAATCCGTGCTATGAAAAGGTTAATGTTAGTTTAAATCTCTGTGGCTGTGAAAGAGACCGCTAATTTAAATCACTGTGGCTGTGTTGGTAGCTGTATGTATTAAAACCCACTTAGCATAGCTTTCCGTCAGCAGTAAGGTTTACAAAATTTTTGAGAAAAAAAATATACAAGCGCGCATACATACTACAAGTACACTGGTGTTAAAATACACAAATATCTGAATTCCCACGTGTGCATAATATGAGAAGAATAAACGAAGGTTATGGCGCACATTCACAAACCATTGATGTCAAGTACATAGTGTTCGCTAAAACTTAGGAGCTAGTCTATTAAGTTTCCAAACTTTATTAACAAAATGTACATTTCATCCCAAAGTCCTTTTCAGAATTTTTAATGCTTCAATTATTTTCTCAGTTTAAATGGAATACACCAAATCATTTCTCTTCCAAAAATAAGTGTTTCTTTAGTGTTTCTTACATGTTGACTATCGTACTACACATATGCTGCTATCTCATTTCTGAAATCGTCAAAGTTATTCCAAAAGAAAGAGACATGCATCATTCCGAGACGAGTAGCACAGCTCTACGGAGATGGGTCTGGAATCAGATTTCGTGAAAAGAATCCGAGTAACAATTTCAACAGACTTCTCGCGGGCCGATCGCCGCCTGGAGGCACATATCTTCCGCGCCTAGCGGGCTATGTTCCTTTTGTTTGGTTCCCTGCCTCATCCCCAGCCTCCTGACGGCACCAAACGTGCTGCTGGACGCGACGGGGCGACATCACCGCGAGAGCCGCAGAACAGAACGTAGATGAGAAGTCGGCCTGGGGCAGCAACAGCAACGGGCGCAGAGGTGTGAGGATCTAGCCTCGATCGTGTGTGGTGGCCTCGTGGTTGGCTTGGAGGGTGTCTGCAAGGATATAAGGGGCTGATAGCGAGGTCTGTGCAGATGAAATGAGATCTGTGATGCTGGCTTGGTCTGACAACTAAAGCAACTCCTGATACGCTCGGCAAACGCAAGTGAGTATGACATCCACGTCCCGTATTTCTTCCCCATCTTTAAGCCGCATCTTTAAGATTGTGTAAACTGTTTTTAAAGAAGCATACGCATCTTGCACCTTTCCACCCTTGCACCCCTCCACCCTGCCCAGCTTGCTTACCACTTCACTTAGGTCTACAGAGCACGTGCGTTTGCGCGATGCATGTGGGCTCTGAGCCCACGGATTTTTCGTAAATAGTATTATTTAAAAAATTAATAGATGCATATCTTGAAATTGTTTGCCTTTCATTGAAGCTTTGAAGCTATTATCAGTGTACTAGTGCTAACCCGATAACAACGATAAGAAAAAGAAGTGGCAGAAGAGATGGAGGACAGGCATTTCGTTCAACAGCGCAGTCTCATGTAAACGAGAAAGTCTGACACTTTTGTAAGTTTAATAGTTATTTTCGCAAGGTAGGATTGGTCGCCAAATTGTGCGAGTTTTAATATCACAAAATGCAACCCACTGACCTACAAAAACAAAACAAGTTTCGATCAGTTATGAACAATACAAACTATAATCATTTCGCAATGACAGAGAAAAAAACATAGTAGTGAAAGAGAGCGAGAGAGACAGGGCGAGTAAATCAAAAGGGACGAGAGAAAGAGGGGGAGAGACTGGGGAGATAAGAATTTCTGGAGATACGAATCACAATATTGTGGTACGGAAATTAACAGCAATGTCATCGATGATGGCGGCTTATGATGACTGGTCTAGATTTTTTTTTAATTGTGCAACGTTTCTGATACTTTAAAATTATTTTTAAATGTACATGTAACACTGTTCCCTATCCCCTTTTCCGCTTGTCCACGCCTTCTTACGATAGTTAATTATTAATCTTATTATTCATTACTTGCCACCAACTGTCATATCAATAACATAATTTTTCGTGTGCGATAGAAAATAAAATAATTGCTTTGCGTAGTTGGTGTGCTTCCCATTTTGCTGACATTTAGTTGTGTCAACACAGACTGCCGCCCACGCGCGCGCGCGCACACACACACACACACACACACACACATACACATATACAAGGACAAAACATATCACTTTTAAACGCATTAACCCTCTCTTTTCTAGTAAAAAGGAAATAATTCTTCCCCTCTCGAGGAATAAAAGATAAGTCTAATCTTTATGGTTGAAGAGGAATTAAACTTTGGATTTTTTTTTAATCTACTGCCGCTACAAAACGCATGCCAGCTGTGGTTTTGTGATTTTGTCTTGTTTTGTTTCGTTTCCTTTTGTTTAGTTTTGGGGTTGTTTTTCTTTTGATCCCCTTTCCCCCGATCTTGAATCGTGAATGTCTTGAGGGACGTAGCCCGCTGGCTCCAGAATTTTACCTTTATAGATTCTTTCACACAATAATCTTCCATCTGCGGGCTCTAGCAAATAAACTCTGGTAAGCGAGACCAACAATGACTTATTGTACTAAAAGACAAGCCAGAGAAACTCCAAATAAGACAAAACGCCATCTGCTTCACTGGACAAAACCCTCGACTGTTTCACTTCTTCATGTGTACTTCTTCATGTCGAGGTAGCAGTTGATAAACTCCGAGGCTAGGTTCTAGGATGTCATAGCGGAGATAACTTTTAATCGCTGAAAAACGTTTTCCAGTACAAGGATGCTACAGCAAGTGCACTGTAGGTATTCGCTTACCTTTCGAATTGCCCTCCTAAAAAAAATATACAGTTTGTAGCATCCTGTTAAACCATGGCAGAGATGCAGAAAAGGATGATTATGAAAAATGTTTTGATAGGAACGAATTGGAGCGATCCTTGATTCAGCTTGACACTAGGCAGTCTCCTCTTTTATAATCCATGAACAATGTTTATAGTGAAATGAGCTTCTATTACCTGGATGTGTGTTAGACCAAGTAACTAAACCTTTACTAAATAACAATTTTGGTTTCTTTACTAAACGTGACATACAATAAGCCTGTGTCTGTAAGTACACTGTCATTAACAGACTTTTGAAAAGTGGCGATTCAGATTTTCCCGCTTAGGAGATGTTGATCAACTATTTGTTATACAGACAGACAGGAAAAACGGAAACAAAGATTGAAAGGCAGGAAGAAAAAAGAGGCTTAAATTTTAAAAAGTGATCACACAAATGCTGTAAAAAGAAAGGTTAAAAGGAAAGACAGAAGGATGAAGAAAGAGAAAAAGGAGTAAAAGAAAGAACGAAAGAAAGAAAAAAACGAATCAAAAACAAAGTAAAGAAACGAAAGAGAAGCAAAATGAATAAACAAATGAAAGGAAAAAAAAACAGCGAACGAAAGAAACAAAGACAAACTCATATAAATAGAATTTACGTTCAAGCCGTGGAGAATATGACAAGAAGCAGATTATGTACATCGGTACATTGATGGTCTGGGGAAATGTTTGTGCGTTCAACACTGCGACACATTGCAGTGGTGCAGTCTGGGCCACATTGAAAACACTCTAACCTCGGCTAAAGGAAGGCTATAACGAAGTCTAGATGCACGTGCGGTGGTAGAATATAGGTTGGATACCACCCTCAATATTCAAAAAAAGAAAGAAATTATAGTGTGTACGCATGTCCACTGGACGAAGTACAAGAGAGCTCTCAAAAGAGGGTGCATGGTTGACCTCTCCTCTCACTCTCCCTTCTACTTCCAACGCCTCTCGTTCTCCGCCCCCCGCCTCCCGACCTGAGATCCAGAATATAAATAATGATCACAAGAGGAGGCCGGCGACCTAGAAACAACTCCCTGGGGACAATTTAGCCACACCAGGGACCTTGAGCCCCGACAAATTCCCAGACAGATCTTGATGAAAGGGGCCAGTTACACTTCTTGCAGACCCATAAACTCACGAGCTACAGTTACCAGAGTTTTCGCCGACCTTGTCCGCCAAAAAGATAGTCCACAGACTTTGTCCTTGTTTCTAACATCATTTTATCTCACAAGCTGAGCTCAGTCTTCTTTATGCCGAAAGTTCCGCGGAAAACTATTTGGATAAAGAAAACAACCAAAGAACATCCCTTGATATTTAGCATTTTATTTACTCGAACAAAACAATGACAATATGTGTGAATGAGATTGATTGATTGATTGATTGATTGATTGATTGATTGATTGATTGATTGATTGATTTTGCTCATTCGAAAGCAAAAAAAAATGTGTCATTAATATCAATAATATTTAAACATTAGTATGATGTGAAAAGAGGATGGCAGAGAGGAAAAGAGAGAAAGAAAAGAAAAAAAAAACTTGGGCCGTTTTTTTTTATCGTATTTTTAATCCCCCGACACGCGTATGACACATCGTAAGATCGCAAACTGTTTAGCAGCTGTGAACCGTTTCTATTACACAAACTATTTCGTGCATCGCTTTCCATGAAAATAAGAAAGGGCAACAAAATCGTGTTTCTGCATTCTGGTTCTGATAAGTTTTTATTTCCAGACATTAACGCGATTCTGCTCCTTACATTCCTCCCCACCCCACCCCCCAGCAAGCCCGCAAAAGCACGTGTGATTTTTATTTCGATTCCTAGAGTTTTGTGAATGTGCTCTGCATTTTTTCTGGTCAGTACTCTTTTCAATTTTCTGTAGATGTATTTTTATTTTTGCCGTGCTGAAATAACATTTCCTTCTGTGTGTGTGTGTGTGTGTGTGTGTGTGTGTGTGTGTGTGTGTGTGTGTGTGTGTGTGTGTGTGTGTGAGAGAGAGAGAGAGAGTCACCCAGACATCATTTAAATTTAACTTATCAGGAATACTTCGAGCTTAATCTCGATTGAAACAAGGAGGCGAAGACATAAGATGTCGAGATGAGATTAACAGAAGTGGATGTTGCACTGAAAACCCTTTCAGATGTAGCTTGCGCAGCACGTGTAATGTACTGCAAAAACAGAACGAAATACCTGCCTTTCCTTTCACTTGATTTTTTTTTATACCGTTGCCGCTTATGAAGATATTTTTATCCTATTTTCTCCTCTTTGCATTCCTTTCTCTTTAAAAAAAAATGAATTCATTGACATATCGCTCTTTCCTTTCTCTGTCTGTCTGACTTTATCTTCAGTCACATGTGTTACCTCCATCCATCCATCCATCCATCCATCCATCATCATCATCATCATCATCATCATCCCTGTCTTTCTTAACATCCTTTTTCTCAATTTTCGTTATGAGTCTTTTTCGTTGCTCCTTGAGGCTCACATTAAGTCGCTCTGTTCCGAGGAGGGCCAGGTAAACTTCATAAAAGTCCGGCCTATTGTAGAATTCGATGGAGCACTGTCATAGAACAACTGGTCGAGGAGACGCTTACAGAACAGCACGCAGGAGCACAGTTAAAGAGACTTTCAGTAGTGGCATCCTGAAAAAATCTACAAGATGGATCTCTACCACAACTTTGCTGACTTTAAAAAAAGAAATTTGATAGAGTCTGGATCGTGGAGTTGTGGCATGTGATGCGACAATTCAACATGGAAGAGAACCTCGCTTAAATCATACTCTTGAGCTCAACGAGCGCAATTGTTATTCAACAAACAACGGGCTACAACTTAGACATCAAAAGCCCTCGCAAAGGATGCCCCTTTAGTCTTTGCTGTTCAACATGTTCTTGGAAAACACCATGCGAGAAACCTTTCATAACTTTCAAAACTCTCGTGAGACACCAGGAATGTGTGTGCAACATCTGTTTTAAATCATTTGTGAGACTGTATGCTCACCGGCATGGGTGGAAAGATTAATAGCTTTCACCCTTTTGTATGTACTCTCACTGATAAAAACAGGTATATGAAGACCATCATCTGTTTGAAATCCAACGAAGCTTGATTTCTAAACCCTGTCTCAGAAACTAGATCCGTTTTAAAATTTGTGCTGTTAGGCGGAGGAGACTTTCCTGACAGGATTGGTAGTCAATCTTACCAACCGCCTGCTAATGTTACTGGTGTGATGTTTCATCGGCATTTAGGGAAACAGCTGATGATACTGGCTTAGTCGTAACATAGTGAATTGAATAGGTGCGGAAGAAAGCACACACACACACACACACACACACACACACACACACACACACACACACACACACACACACAAATGCTTGGATCGCACACATGTGCACACAGGAATGCACTCACCTACTCGCGATATTTTATAATTGTTATTATTCCACTGCCACATAGCAGCAAAGGAACAAACCAGTCTAATGTGATCGTCGCAATGACAATAGTCCCCCCAAAACCTGTCTACCCACCACACTAACGATGACACGGTTTTAAATGTGACATGTAACAAGGATCCCTTACACCGGTTGAACCTTTCTCATCCGCCTCTTTATACATCACTAACTAGACAAGAACTTGACCGTCGCAGCTAACCTTAGAAAGGACGGAAGCGACTCCCACTATGTCAGTGTGATTGTGGAAGTAGATGCTATCATGAGTCGGCAAATTGAATGTACCGAGGGAACCCAGACGCCTGGCAGCTGAGGGGGCATGGTTCAGAACATTCTCAAATGTCTAATTTTCCTGTTAAAGGTTGATGCGGGACATCAGTCTACATGCCGATAGCTAGCCAAGCATGAAATTAAGCTCAAAGTTCTTTGCAGATAAATTAATGCAGCATAACCTTGTTAATGGTTAGCAGCACACATGTGTAGTGTTTTAATTTTTTTGTTGGTGGAGGGGGTGGAGGCGGGGGGAAGGCGCACATGAATTGACCTAAAATTTAATTTCTTATGTAATGAAGGTCGAAGCAAGAGCCTGCATCACATTAAAATGAGGCGGTATAGTAATTAACATCCAACTTATTTTTTGGGGAAATGAGATCACGACCTCTTATCCAAAATACGGGAGGGAACTGAAATGTTAAAAGCTTTGTATCTCATGAGCAGAGTGAGATTTGTGAGACTAGTGGCGGTGTAATCGTCTACTTTCAGTCAAGAGAAATTAATTTGTGAGGTAGCTAGGATTTACCGCTGCTGATAAAGTTAACAAACTACACTTAAAAGTCGATACGCACCAGTTCTTCTTCCCCAGCAGATATTTTTATCACTGAAATTACGATCATATCTGCAAGTAACAGTGAACGAGTGTCCTACTGGATTACTTTTCTGGGGTAAGTTCTGAACAGCGAAATCCCCATTAAAAGGAGAATTACTACAGAATTACTCGAAAGGAAGAAAGTTAAATATTTTCTATGTATAAAATGTAAAGCTTTTTTCTGATTCTTCTCTTTTAAAAGTCCCACTAAGAATAGCTGACTATAGACCAATGCTAATGTTTGTAGCTTCCACTTCCTTACCTCTACTTTCCACCTGTAAATAACCCAGTTTTGACACGGAAATATAAAAAATTCACACTTACACTAACAAGACCAAGTCACATGACACTAACATGAGCCCTTGGCACGGTGTCACTGGCATCTGCTGTTTGTAATTCCAGTCAGAGCAGGCCACTGCTTGTTAAACTGTTGTCTTTTCTTAAGAGAACAAACAGCGGGGACAAACGAAAGATGGGAGCTAAGGAAGCTGCGACGCCTAAGGGCCATAAATATTTATCTTTTCAAGCAGACAGCATCGGTAGGAACGGATCGAAAAAACAAACCACGGCCTGTCTATGGTGCCTCGCTGCTGCTACTGCTGCTCTCTGTGGGTGCGCATGCGTGCGCTCCTTGGATACCCTCAAGTAACCTTTATTGTTTCTGGCTAAACAGCTTTTGTAACGACAAATCATCAATCAAACAAGCTGTCGGTGTGAAAGATATCCTTGGTGGTTTTACATACATTGCTAAAAAAAACCCAACTAAATTAACAAGAGCAGAAACAAAGACACTGAACCAAACAAAATAAACTTTCAAAAATCAAAATATCCACAAACGAACCACAGGACAATTTATAAAATTGCAGCATGTTTATGAGTGCTTTGAGAAATAACGCCACTTTAATGAACGGAGAAAATGCTTACGTTTACACACACAGACCACACACCGCACTTCTGGCATAAGATCAAATCCAGTGAAGATAGACCGGAAGTGCTTCTTGTCATTTCTCTTCCTCTCCCCTCCAGCCTTTTCTAGGTACCACGGCGTCAGTCAGTCAGAGACCTTTGCAGACGAATACCGAGGCACAAGGATAGTCTTGGGAGTAGTCGTGAAGGGTGAAGGAGAAAGCTGACAGATTGATTAGTGTCTTACGTGGAAATCACTTGGCCCTAGGAGAAGTCGGTCACAACAGGCCCAGCTGTGGCGGATATGACGTAGTATGTGCACTGCGAACAATACGGCTGAAACGACATGGCTGAGGTAGACAGGCAAGCATAGTCAAGCCAACCACAAGGCTAATGATCTTTTTAGAAACAGGCGCCTCAAGTCGCCTCTCAGAGTAATCCTGGATTATCTCACACCTAACTCTTCAACTTTCATAAGCGGAGTGTAATGGTTTCCTTTCATCTGAACCGGTTATTTTAACCTTCCAAAGTTCTGAGCCTGTTACACTGTGCGTGTGTTATCAGAGGTCTGCGGCCAGTTGCACAACACGTTTCTAAACCTTAAAACTGTTCTAAAGAAGCAAAATCTCTTCTGAGCCATTTTGATGCATTGCAGAAAAACATAAAAAAAATTGTACTGAAAGAACGGAAAGTCAGACTTCAACAACTTTATCTTACTTAAAGCAATTTTAGTTTTAAAATTCTAAAAGTGTGGTGTGCACTTTAAACTAATTATCTAAATAGAGTTAAGGCTTAAGAGTGTTTAAAATTAGAAATGTGTTGTGCAACTGGCCCCTGGGATGTTTTTAGACTGATAGAGTTTGAAAAATCGTGTTAAAATAACCCAAATAGCGCTTGATGTCCATGACTGAAAGTTAAAAGATTATATTGCCTGTTTACACACACTTTACAGCAGGCGATCTGTTTACACATGTAAATAATAATAAAATAGAAATAATAATAATAATAATTATTATTATTATTATCGCATTCCCGATTTTACAGTAGCACAATGCGCTGTACAGGAACAAAAACAAACATAAATATACCAGTAAAGCCTTAAAAATAAGACATGCGTAAATCACAACATACTAACATACCAGTTAGACGGAGAGAAAAACAGGAGAAAAGTAAATGTGTGAGAGCTCGTAGTCAAATGAGGTGGAGAAAGGTTAGTTTGGGCATCAGGCTGGAAGATGTGGAATACATTTTGTTGGCCAACACAGTAAAGAGCAGAGTGCAATGGTCAATGGTCATCAGTTCCCGCCTTGTAGGAAGCATCAGAGAACACGATAGAGCATCCACAGAACAGGAGGCAGGAGAGCACTAAACACACTTATCTTCGTGAGTTCAGTCAACGTCCGTCGCACGCACGCATTTGAAATCTAATCAGCAGAAAGTGTAGCGAGGATGCAGGTCGTGGGAGAAAGCGAAAAAAAAAGGAAGATTATACGGTCTGCAGAGAAGAAAATGAAATTTTCAGTGAAGTGGGGAACATTTAATCCTGCAAAGCGAAGAAGTGCAGACGGATTTACGAAGTTTCAAAAGTAGCAACGAATACACACAGTCTCTCTCTCTTTCTCGCTTTCCCATCATTCTTTCTCTGTCTCTCTTTCTCTCTCTCTCTCGCGTGCAACAGCACGTGTTCTGGAAGCTCATTGATTAGTCTCTGGCGAAGCGATGGCCTTTCGCGTGGAAAACCTCAATTATTTGTCCAGTCGCCTAAACATCACACTCATCTGTCTTGTGAATGAATTTTGACCACTTTCGTTACCATCGCGATAATGAAATATTGCAGACGTATGGTCTTGGCAAACCGCGGTGCACAAAATAAATGCCCTACACAAAACTTCTTTTACTACTAGAGAGAGGAGAGAGAGAGACGGAAGTAGGGAGTGAGACATAAGTCTATCTCTGGCAAGCATCATCCGTGAATACATGTTTGCATCTCTTGTTATAAATAGTAACACTGTCACTGTGAGGGTAAGAAAATTATTTACCGAAGAAGGTGAAATGTGTGTATGCATGATTGTATACTTGGTTATGTGTGTGTGGGTCAGTAATAGGTTTGATAACTGTGTATGTGAGAGAGAGAGAGAGAGAGAGAGAAAGAGAGAGAAAGAAATAGAGAAAAGTGTTTACGTGAAATTTCTTCCCTTGATTTTTCTCGGAATTGAAGTATTTCCGCTGGTTACCAGACATTTAACCTAACTGCGTCCACGTTTTTGTTCCGGACCGATCGTGTCTTCTAAGTTATTAATAACAACCGAATTTTTAAAGTGCATTTCTCCGTGTGGGCGCGTGCTCTATGCTCAAGTTACAGGGAGCAAAGGGAAAATAAGTTTTTGACAAGCGAAAAATAAAATTATGACAGACTTCTTTGTCCTCTTTCGTGGTGTAAACTTTCCCTGACACCGACTGTTGATGGACTGCCGTTTGGATTTTGTGATGGACTATATCTCGGTGGAGGGATTTGCCCCACTTCCATCTCCGAACTTCTTCAAAATCGTTGCGCTAGTGTTGCGTGCCAAATAGTCGTGTTCACTTTTCTAGACGACATTTATCAGTCTATCCGGACAGAATGGTGGTTGAGACGACAAACTATATTTTCGTTGACGAAGAAAAGTGGACCGACTCTAATCTCGAATCTTATCGAACTTCAATTCTCGGCGACACGATGATAGAGCTTGGAGAAAATAGACAACGTGTAACGTGTTTATTACGCACCTGAGCGATTGAACCTCGGATAAATGACATTACCAATATTTACCATAGTTTAAAAATATACTCGGAAGAACATAGCTAGGGCTGAATATATATTGCAATTTTTTTTCATGAAAATAAAATAAAAATTGTGTTTCGTCGAGGCAAGAATCCGTTGGTGTAATCACTAAAGTGCTCGGTCTGATGGTCGCCTTAAAACCCTTACCTCCAGCTCCTCCAGAAGAAATGAGACTCGTTATAGTTGTGGCGCCCAGTAATTAGTAGAAGAGACAGACAAAAAGTTATGCAAGAGTCAGAAGTGCTGGCAGATCTTCCAGCTGCTGTGACCGTTAGTGATCAATCAAGTTGTAAAGAACCCTGTGAGCTTTGAAGACCAGATATTTGAATTAAACCATCTTTAGCAAAGTTGATTACTGTTAGCTCAGAAGGGAAAACTACTCCTGCCACTGCTTTGTTCCCGAATATGGTTTCCAGCTGGGGGAAAGTGTTACATTCTAGTGGTCTTAAAGTAGTTAACGGCTCATTAGTCGATTAGAAGATCTTATGATCTGAAGGAGTGAAAATGAAAACATGTTGTTTCTTCGTTAAACAGTTGAGAATACACTAAACACAAGGGCAGGCTGATAAGTTTTGCCTCAGTTAAACAGAAAACGAACGGGAAAAGCTATTTTAGTGAAATAAAAAATATACTAACTTTAAAGCTGTAGAATTAATTTTCTACTAAATCACCCCATACTTAAATACTTCCGCCAGCGCTGCGCAAGTTTAAAAAATTGGTTTATGTTTTGGTTTTGGTTTTGAAGTCGCAGACTTCACAAAGCTTTGAGTTTGGTTGAGGGAGCAAAAGTATTTTTGTGAGTATTTTGCTCCTGAAAACCTTAATTATACATTCCACGTCTTTGAAGTATGTTCTAGAAACACCATTTTCTCTTCCTTGGTCATGTAGCCTACATTGTGCGCCTGTCACCAATACAGTGAAGGTTGGCTGTCCTGGGTTCAGTTCTCGTCTCGGGAACGCTGTTCTTTCTCTGCATGTGGCATCTGTTTACAGGGCTGGCTGCCTTGCCGTGATAGAGCCTTAGTTGCTTGCTCGGCGTAAAACACCAAATAAAAAAAAAATTAGCCTACATTGTCACTAGTATAATGATTGAATTTGCAAAACACACTTTGCTGCGTGGATGCGAACTCGATACGCTGTACACAAAAGACTACAAACGAACCAACAGTCTGTCATACAAGAAACATAAGTGTCAGAAAACGGATGGCACCATGGCAGACATGCACTAGGTGTATGGATGAAGACGAAGAACTGAGAAGTGAGCGGAATAGTGCGTTTAATTATAAAAGATATTTGTTAAAGAGATGCGCTTTGAGGCCGGATTTAAAAGCTTCGAACACAGACATATTCTGAAAAGAACGAATTTCAAACAGCTGGGCCTGAGAAGGAAGAGGAGTGTCTGCCAAATTTCTCCCGTCTGGTGCGTGACGTACAAGCAGACCGGGTAGTAGGGCATCAGTAGCTTAGACAGGTATGATGGGGCAAGGCATGGAAGACAAGGGTAGTAGCACGGTATGGCGATGTTGTAATGGATGCGACCTCGAATTGGCTGTCAGGGAAGCTCGTGGAAGAAGAGTGTAGGTGTGTGGCTTGACCTACTCTTTGTCTAGGGAAGACAATACAGGCGGCATTATTCTGAGCCCTTTGAAGTTTGTCCAGAATGCGGTTAGGGAGATCGACGAACAGAGAGTTGCAGAAATCCAGCCGGGACAACTCAAAAGCACACATAAGCCTTTTAGTGGCAGAAACTGACAGAAAGGGTCGGATGTGACTGATCCTGCGAAGCTCAGCGATATGAACTTACAGACTACATTGACCGAGACTCAAGAGATAATGATGCATCGATAATGACACTGTGGTGTGGGAAAGAGAGATGCTACCCCAGAGAAAATAAAAGCATTGATGCACTCTGTAGACAAGTCACCGTCTTTCACACAGTGATACTCTGACAGTGACGTACACTGTAGATATGCCCCCTCGATCTCATACAGTGACGTACACTGTAGATATGCCCCCTCGATCTCATACAGTGACGTACGCTGTAGATATACCCTCTCTCTCATACAGTGACCTAAACTGTAGATACGTCCCCCTCTCTCATACAGTGACGTACACTGTAGATATGCCCCCTCGATCTCATACAGTGACGTACGCTGTAGATATACCCTCTCTCTCATACAGTGACCTACACTGTAGATACGTCCCCCTCTCTCATACAGTGACGTATGCTGTAGATACACCCTCTCTCTCATACAGTGACCTACACTGTAGATACGTCCCCCTCTCTCATAGTGACGTATGCTGTAGATACACCCTCTCTCTCATACAGTGACCTACACTGTAGATACGCCCCCTCTCTCATACAGTGACGTACGCTGTAGATACACCCCCTCTCTCATACAGTGACCTACACTGTAGATACGCCCCCCTCTCTCATACAGTGACGTACGCTGTAGATACACCCCCTCTCTCATACAGTGACCTACACTGTAGATACGTCCCCCTCTCTCATACAGTGACGTACGCTGTAGATACACCCCCCTCTCTCATACAGTGACCTACACTGTAGATACGTCCCCCTCTCTCATACAGTGACGTACGCTGTAGATACACCCTCTCTCATACAGTGACCTACACTGTAGATACGTCCCCTCTCTCATACAGTGACGTACGCTGTAGATACACCCCTCTCTCATACAGTGACCTACACTGTAGATACGTCCCCTCTCTCATACAGTGACGTACGCTGTAGATACACCCCCCTCTCTCATACAGTGACCTACACTGTAGATACGTCCCCCTCTCTTATACAGTGACGTACGCTGTAGATACACCCTCTCTCTCATACAGTGACCTACACTGTAGATACACCCTCTCTCTCATACAGTGACCTACACTGTAGATACGTCCCCCTCTCTCATACAGTGACGTACGCTGTAGATACACCCTCTCTCTCATACAGTGACTTTCACTGTAGATACGCCCTCTCTCTCTCTCTCATACAGTGACTTTCACTGTAGATACGCCCCTTCTCTCATATTGTGACGTACGCTGTAGATTGCCCCCCCCCCTCTCTCTCATATTGTGACGTACTCTGTAGATACGCCCCTTCTCTCATATTGTAACGTATGCTGTAGATACGCCCCTTCTCTCATATTGTGACGTACACTGTAGATACGTCCCTTCTCTCATATTGTGACGTACACTGTAGATACGCAGATCTGCCGTATAAACTGGCGTACTCTTCCCAAATTACTTTTATCCGAAAAATATTACAGTGATACTGGCGGCTCCCGATATCATGTTTTCAGACTTCTTTGGGCCTCACCCGCAAGTCACGTGACATTAGTGTTCCCAGGGATCAACAGTAACGGCGGTCACAATCGAGCTCAGAGCGTCTCGCTTGCTTTCGCCCCCAAGAACACGGCGACAAGATCGCCAAACTTCATTTCGTGCTTCGGCGATCGCCTGTTTGTCTTTCCAAATAGAACGGCAGTACAATCAGCACGCATTCACGAGTTTTGCATTTTTGCCCCACCACACGAAATAACTCTCCTGCAGTTTTTTTTCCCCTTCCTTCGCCGACCGAGGTCAACAAAACGATCAGCAGCCCGTCCTCACTCTTAACACCGCACAAGCATTTCCCGCCAGGGACGCGTTTTACGAGGCATCTTCCGTGGACGGAGGACGGGAGAGAACAGTTAAACGCTGCTGGGCAACGACAGCCTCCTGCTTCTTCTTCTTCATTGTAAATGTAAAGAAGACATTATCGTGATTTATCAATCTTTAGTGCACCGGCAGACATCCGTCGAACTAGAAAAGGAAGAATTTGTCAGGGTGGACACTCGAAGGCAAACAGAGAATGTCAAAACTATAAGGGTCATTCCTACATCATTGGAACGACAAACATTAAGAATACAATAATAAAAAATGACTTACTTCTCCAAAAATAGTCTACGTGCATAAAAGCATTGATTTCACAACGCAGAGAGCTATCGGGAAAATGCATGTATCCAAGAGCAGATGTGATCAGATGCATGACTGTTCGATGTCAGAATGTCGCAGTGTGTCTTGAGATGCGGGGCTGGATGTTTTCGGATGCTAGTAGCAGATGGGATCAGATGCGGGGACTGTTCACAGAGTCTGTCGCAGTCACCAAGTGCGTGCCAGTGTAATCTAGTGTGTCCGCGAAGCAGACCCTTTCTCTTGACCTCCAGTTATTTTTGCCTCCGAAAGGATCTCCTGGAGCTTATTGCCTTAAGCAGACGATAAAGAGCAAGGTAAACCCATTAAAGTGCAAAATACGACTTGATGGTCAATAGGAGTTCCAATTTTATTTTCGACTGCTTTCTTTAAGTTATTCACGGAGGTTTGATGAAAAATGTCTTAAATTTAATCACATCGAAAGGCCGTTCTTTTCTCTCTAGTGTAGAGGACACAGCAGCTTGTACAGTTTTTGTTGGGTTTTTTTTCGAAACAATACGCAGTCACAACAAAAGATTCAGAGACTGGCATCAGCCTAAAATCCATGTTAAGATCATACTTGCTACTGTCGTCAGCACAGCTGGAACGAAACATATCACTAAATATTTATAATTAAGTACGTGAGATACACTGGTAGCTGTTACCAATATAAATTAACTACTTGATGTACTTATACATTTTAATGGGAAGCAGCATTTGAGCTGGTTTCACAACACAGTGATGCCGTTACGGTGCCAGTCCGACAGAATGAGAGTTGTTTGTAGGCTACTACCCTTGGGTGGTAGTTATGAAGCGAGAGTAAGTCGTTGCCCTGGAGCAAAATGGGGAACTGAAGGAGAAGCGACTTGTTTCCAAAATTATAGAGCGATGTCCAGACCCTGTTTTACTCCTGGAACCGTAGTTGTAATGTGGTGGCAAAGGTACCCTGGGGTAAAGAAACATGAAGCAGTGACCGAGGGGGCCTAGACACCGCTTTATCAATTCGGAAACAAGACGCTTTTCCCTGAGTTCCCTATTTTGCCCTGGGAAAAAGACTTCCTGTCGCTCCATAACTACGGCCCCAGGAGTATATATGTATATATACTGAGAACAATATAAAAATTCATATGTGGGTAATATTTTCACGCTTGTGAAGTAGTGGCTTTTAGTCCTAGAATTTCGCGAAACACCAGTTGTGGGAAGGGTTCGTGAAAAAAAACGGAAGAAAAATAAGCCAGTTTTTTCCCTCCACAAAAAGCTCTCTTGTATTTTTTTCTTGCGTGACTGGCCCACCGCTGTGTCATCACAAAAAAGGAAGATATCATACTGGTTACATGAATATTCTGACATTTTATTTAAGACAAAGAAACCTTTAAAAATTAACTGTTTTTCTACTGGAAACTTCATATCCGAAAGATAACAACAACTGTACCCCACCATCACACGCACGCACGCACGCACGCACGCACGCACGCACGCGCACACACACACACACACACACACACACACACACACACACACACACACACACACACACACACACACACCGAAGACGGAGACAGCGAAATACTTTAGCAGAGTGGAGTGACAAATAAATGTTGTGCTGGTAAATTTTTTTCCTCGTACACACCATTTATAATAAGAGGAAATAAATGAGAAGGGGTTATTGCTTTTCTCTGAACTTGCCACACTAGTCGCCAGCGAGCATCACACAACGGCAACCGAGCAACAGGTGGCGGTGACACGCTGGCCGGCCACAGAGCCTGACAGCTGGCAGGGCGGGGGGGGGAGGGAGAGAGAGAGAGTGTGTGTGTGTGTGTGTGTACGCCAGAGGATGCTCGTGCATACATACCTGGCGCATTCTCGCAGGCAGCCAGGCACGGCTCTCAACCGTGTAATGAAAGAGGTGAGCAGAAGTAGTCTGTTAAGTGGAAGATAATTTTTCAACGTGTCAAGGTAAGAACCATATTTCTCTCTCTCTCTCTCTCACACGGGTACCTAACAGTGACATGAAAAGCAGGCTGGAGAAGCGTTTGATCGTGTCTTGAGGGATTAAGAGGGATGGGGAGTTCGCTTAAGATCATAGGCAAAAGAGTACGCATGCGCACACGCAAAAACATGGATACTCAAGCCTGGGATGCTTTACCATTTTCTTGTACTCTGACATTACAGTATCAAGGAGTTCTTTATGAACTACCGCCTCTGTCGCGTTGTTTTCTTGGCATTTCCTTAGCTGGTGCGAACTACAGTCTGACTATCTGCACTCAAGTGACCATAGACTGTGATCCTCTTGGTTTGGGTTCCAGGGCACAGCCTCAGACAATGATTTGATAAACATGGCTTTTTTGCCTTATTTTTTATGTCTTTTTAAAAGGGTGTTCAACGTGCTTGGTTATGCATGTCAGAAACATCTGTGACCACGTGCATAAGCAAGGGTATAATGTGTTTGAAGCCTCTGGACTACTTTCACATTTTTTTTTTTTGTAATGGAAAGATCGCGGGTATGTTTGAAATGTGCCGTATGATTATGCACTGGTCTGGTGCCGCTTGGTCTAAGCCCACATCTGTTTCTGCTTTTTAGAAATTACATACTAAATGGTCTCACATACTAAAAAGTTGACAAAGCAAAGCGCCCTCCTGCGGGGATTTTAATAGGAACTTCTCCCACACGCTGCTCTTGCAGCCAGTGCCTGTTTGATGCAAATACATACATCCTTGCATCAAGAGCGGCGGATGTGTGACAGATGTAGCTAATGGCAGAAATAGAAGAAATATCAGCCTGCGCACTGCTTCTGCATTGCTTTGCTGATCACAATATGGCAATCTCCAAATCACTCTGAATTTTTTCATTCCTTTATTCGGCACGATCTCTCTAGCTCTTTCTCCTTCTCTTCCTCTCTCTCTCTCTTTGAAGAGAAACATTATACATTATTTTCAGTAATTTCCGTTTTTCACTTCAAATTTCTTTTTTTTGAGAGAGAGATATATATCCCATTGTCCCTCGTTCAACCAGTCAAGCATGTTTTTGTTAATATTACTTTCATATTGTCCAAGCGACACTACATTATTAAACGAAGACCTTGCAAATTGGACCTCACTTGTCTAGCTGCCTGTGACAAACAGCTGTAAAAAAATGCGATTGACACAGGTGGGCCAGGTGTGATTGGATTTTTGTTACAAAGCGTTTAATAAAAACATTTCGAGTGACTACAAGTGAATAGAGCCAAGTGAGGTAGTGCTTGAATGTCAATAAAGAGAGAACAAATTAACCAGCGACCAGCTCTGTGTCGTGTAAAAAGAACAAGGTATTGTTCAAAGACCGACAGTAGTGTGATTATATCGTATTAATTATCCTTTACTCGACAATTTCATATCACAGTAGCAACCAGCGATTGATTGATTGATTGATTGATTGATTGATTGATTGATTGATTGTAGGGAGTGTTGATTGATTGATTGATTGATTGATTGATTGATTGATTGATTGATTGATTGTAGGGAGTGTATACTTGTACGTGCGTGTGCATGATTGTTCATGTGTTTGTGCTTGTATGTAATTTTGTGTGTGCGTGCGTGCGTTCACCAGTTTTTTGTCCATCATTGTGCGCGCGTGCAAAAGTTATTAACACCGAGACAGACCGAGAAATGAAACCAAAGAAAAAACCACCAAGTATCATAACGACCCTATACCGAACTGAGTTATCTTTGCGCGGAAGTCTGTAATAATCTCTTAACCTTTCCCCAACAAGATGGTCCAACATTCGTGGAAAATTCGCCTGTTCACTGGGGAAATCACGTTTTCCTGGCAAGGAAGTGGCGGTCGATGACAAAACTGCAGAAAATCCCACTTCAGTGAAAACTACACACCACTGACTGCGACAGGAGATTGTGGCGGAGATAGAAAAATCAACTGGTTGTTAATTTGTCTTTGGGAGATTTCACGAATCATTGATTGCCAGGGCTGATTATCGGCTCCGTTCATTTTGTTGTTAGTGCATGTCCAGGGAGGTTAGGGTTTATTCGTTTTGTGTGTGTGTGTGTGTGTGTGTGTGTGTGTGTGTGTGTGTGTGTGTGTGTGTGTGTGTGTGTGTGTGTGTGTGTGTGCAGACTCCCGATTGCTGGATTTGGGAAAAGTTCATTCAGTTTTCCGCAGTTTCTTCTTTCTCTAAGAAAGACTCATTGCAGCGCTGCGATAAGATAACGTGCACACTTACATACAGGAAGAGAAAGATCTGACTTTATTATGACAATCTCATTCTGGAAGAACGGACTTATTTCCTGGATAATAAGACCGAGGTACTCAACAGCGCAGAAAGTGTACTTTAAGAAGGGCGCATGCGCGGTTCTAGTCGGGATCTAATCAGCCTCAGCACGTGTTAACCCCTGGCAGAATTCTCAGGGAAACATCGAACAAACCCAGCGAGAGCTTAGAAAATTAATTTAAGAAATCAGTAATTAGAGAATATTAACGGATGAGGATTCACATCAAGAAGATCCGTGGCTTTTATTTAGTTTGGGGTGAGGAGGAGAGGTGCTTTCAATGTCATCTTTTGCTGCTCTCTCTGAAAGATAATAAAAATGTTTACGTTGAAATTTTAATCTTTGAAGTTCTTACTCTTTGCTCTGCTGATACAGACAGCCTTGAGAGTCTGAAAAAAAGTATAACAAAAAAACCAAAGAGTCGGAATGAAGTTTTTCTGGCGATGCACTTGGCTTTTGCCTTAATGTGTTGATTTCCCAGATGCAATGAAATATTTTGTTAAAAAAATGTTTTAAAAATCCCAGATAACAGGAAACTGGTTTCGCTACACATCGCGAAATGCAGAACGAAAATTTTGGCTTCAACAGATTGCCAAAATGAATTAATAATATTATTTACTCATTTATTTCATCATTCTTTGCATTTCGTTCGGTTTATTGCTGTAACCGTACTGTTCGTTAGAAGATGGGGGAAATGCTGCGGTTGACAAGGCTTCCTACAGAGGTCTTCCTTGAGCGGCAGTAAGCAAGTCATGCATGGCTGATCATCTCACCCCCTTAATGCTTGCCAGCCATTTCTTCTTCTGTGCACATCGGCTCGGGTTTTGGTCTAGGGTACCATCAAGAACAGTCTCAGATGGAGAGCTGTCCTGGAAAATCCGACAATATCATTATACAGATGAACAACCCTAGTCCGTACATATTTGTTGCCTTTGAGTTCCCGGAGCAATGTCGCCAGGTACTTGGTCTCGAATGCATGGATACTTATTCTGTATCAGCAGGGCGTAAACTTAGGGACTTGTACAGTGTGTATTAGGTAGCAAACCTGATAGTATTGCTGCATCAAGTCCTGCTCAGCCTGGTCGATGCTGCTGTTGGTGTTAAAACCTAATCCGGAGTTTTGCAGAGCATCTGTCTTCTTTGGGCAGAACGACTCCGGGATACGCAAAGCTGTTGGCTTAAATTATTTTAAGCCTCACTTGGATGGTTAATCAGACTGATGGTTCTGTTGTTTTAGTACTGGTTGGGTTATCTTTCTTGCAAAGTGGTCTGAGGTAATGATGGAATCTATTCTTTGCGCAATTCTTCAAGTTCCCAGACTTTCTTGTACAGAGTAGTGGAGACCTTTGTTGTTTTTACTAACCCAGAAGCTCAGCAGGGACGTTATCAGGGTCACCCCCATTCAGATTATTCACCGGTGTCTAGATTTCTTCCCGCATGACTGGCAGGTTTGCAGGATCACGGGTTCTTGACTTGTTATCTTGGAGAAGCGGATGGCCGAGTGGTTAGAGCGCTGGCGTCCGGACCGAGAGCGCGCTGGTTCAATTCCCGGTAAGCGCAGCATACTTCCCCTAGTCGACCCAGCTGACGGGAATGGGTACCTGACTCCATAGAGGGTTGGGGAAGGTAAGGCAGCGAGGGAGAGGAGATTGGCACCACCCTCGTGTAAAAGCTGGCCCCGAGAAAAGTGGGGTCTCTAACACCTCACTCCCCAACGACCTGAAAAGGTTATGGGATGACCTTTACCTTTTACCTTATCTTGGAGGACGCTGATATCTGTCTTGTCAGGTCTTTTGAATATTCTATCCATTAACAAAACTTTCTTTGAGAAAGTGCCCATTGCTATCTTGGACCACAGGGTCTGTTTTGACCTTTCTTGTTGAGGGTCTTCAGTATCTGATATCCTTTTCTGAAGTTACCTAGTGCCATTTCCTCTGCTATGCTGCAACATCACCCCTTGATCCAATTTTTCTCAGTTTCCCTTATCTTTCTTCCGATCACACTGTCCAGTAGCACTCTCTTCACTGCTCCCACTCTGGAGAGAGTCTATGGCCCGCGTTCGCCGTTAATCTGGATCTCAATACTGTATTTTCGCTGCCCATGCATCTTCTTTTATGTGGCTCGTACACTTGATCATGACCATCCCCTTTCCAAATGTCAGCTCACCAAAAAGAATAAACGATAAAGAACGGCCAATTTGGTCATGACGTAAACATTTCCAACGAAAAGTAAATATTTACACAACCATGCAGATCTTAGCTAGTCGGGAGATTGCTCTCGTGAACGTTTAAGACGTTTCAAACCGGTTCCAAAGCAATAGACGCAGACCTGAAAGCTCGCTGGCCTTGAAAATGATGAACAGTTTAACAGTTCTTCAACAGCAACCTTCATCTTCTCTGAATATAAGAAAAAAAATGTCAGCATTTTGGAGCTTTCTACATGAGTCAGGAAGGATGGCTTTGTCGACCCGCTTTCTTACATCCAGAATTTCTCGGTTTTGCTTGTTTTCCTGCATGGAGGGAGAGTAAAAACGATGCAAATTAATAGCATTACGCGTTAAGAGCGCTGTCTAAAAAATAAGTCTGTGCATGTCAGACTCCCTTGGGGAGTGACAAGGCGCGACTAACAACATTACAGACCCTACAGTCTGCCAGCAACCCGATGGCAATGGCACCGCATAAGGACGATAACGAGCTTCTGATCGTGTATGAAATAACCCTGAGCTAAAAGTAACATCAAGACACATTTTCATCCCTTTTACTTCTCCCGCATGACAAGCTTTCAGGGCATCCTATCCCAGACAAACTGCGGTTATTATGAGAATGATGGAACGAGTTATTGCGCTTTTATTGGCAACCTCGCCGGGCTGGAAATACAGACTGACAGGAAATAGAGCAAGGCTGAACGGTGTGAACAGCAAAGGTTATGCGCAGAAACTGAAGGTTTGCGACAAGAGCGGTTTGGCTGTATGCACCATTTATTATGAAACTAGATGAATCCGTGAAGCATAAAGGATCATGACAAGTCGAACGTCTTGAAAGTATGGATGTGTACTGCTTTCCTTCCTATGGCTTGTGGGCTCTTTATGGTATTTTTTAAAGGGATATTTTGTAGACTACCGGATGAGCATTAAAAAAAAGGGATTTGCATCTAGGTGATCTGTTCTTCGATTGGAACAGTGTTGTGGATAGGAGCATTTGCACCGTGGTTTACAAGTTTGTTTTTTTTTTTTTTTTTTGATGAACCGAAGCAACTGCTGGCTACATATCTTTCATCATTTCATAGACAACATGTTTTCATGTTATGTTGCTTGCGTCCGCGAGAGCGCGCGCGCGTGTATGTGTGTGTGTGTGTGTGTGAGAGAGAGAGAGAGAGATGTTCTTTGTAATGCATCATGAACGCGTCCATAGGGCATAGATATGGCACTATATACGTTATTTTTATTATGTGGAGAAATCATTGAACACATCAAAACATTAACAGTCGAAAGCGATAACCACAAAATAAGTATCATCCGAATCCATGAACGCAGTTCTTCCTTCTCTTTCTCTCTCACTAAATCACTCACACAGGCACACACTCATGTATCAGAAGCTGTGTGATCTAAACCACTGCCTTCGGATCTCCACAAACAAACAAACAAACAAACAAACAAAATGGTTGAGAGGAAATAAGAAAAAGGGAAGGGTGGTCCCTGAAATGGCAACAAATTACTCCCCGTCCAAGGGCAACATTTGTCGACAGCCCTGCGCGTCTTTCGCGGAATAAAGTTCGACACCATGACAGGAAGGAAGCCTGCAATCCCCTGGCGAGGAAGCGAGTTCTGGTGGTTACAGGGCCCGCACACCGCCCTGCCCATCACGTGTCTCGAGATTTGGCCGAGCAAACACCGCCTACCTGCAGGTCCAGCCTTACGATGCTTCCCAACAGCGGGAAGTTGAGGATTCCTGGCAGAAATTAATCTATTCATGGCTATAGCATCAAGAAAACAAATGCTCAGGCTGCTGGTCTTGTGTTAGTCCTATTGCAAGGTCTTTTATTCCTGAGGTTATATTTAAAAATGTTCAGGATATATGGATAACTTCACTACGCCTCATTAGATATCTTTATTCATTTTCCCATCTTCTCTCTCCTTCCATCCATAGCCATCATTCTCTACAAAAGTCCCAACCCTAACATCAAGACAAGTTTGCTTTGACGTTTCTGGGGGATCAATTTTTGTGCCAGTTTTAGTAAGTCGTTGGTGTGATCATGAGGTCATAGGTCAACTACTTTCATTATTATTGGCTGTCTCCTGAAACTCTCATTTGCTGCGATTTTTAAGGATGCGAAAGATTAAAAAAAAACCTGTGATCTAAATAAGGCAGCCTTTTGTTTCCACTTTCATTCTCGGCTACAAAGTTTAAAAAAAAGACACACAAGAAGCAACAAACTAAAGTGTGAAGTAAAAGACCCTAATGTGATTCTCTCGCACGAGAATTTTTGAACTGGAACTCTTTCCGTTCTCTCTTTAAACTTTCCTCATATTTTAGAGAGAGCCTGTTTTCTCAGTTAATTAAGTAGTTTTTGGTAAAGAGTGTGCCCGTAGCTTGAAACCGTAAAAACCAATGCATGTTAGCATGTAATAAAGAGGGAAGTCTTAATTTGCCAGAAGAGGACGTGAGGTGAAAGAAATGGATGATAAGGCTGTCGGGACACTTCATGAGCAAAGATAAAACATGAAACAAAGATAGCGTGAAATCGCGCATAGGACGATTCTCGTCTGCTTCCAGGGATCGAAATCTCGCGAGATAACGTGTTTCCTCACTGTGCCAGCATTAGAACTGTTCACAACAAAGATGTTTCGCGTCACAAGTTGCTAGTGTTTAGGTCTGTCACTTCAAATACCGAGCAGATAACAAGGAAACGTCCATCTATCGCTTATTTTGTGGTTTTGTTTGTGCATTTTATTGTTTTGGTGTGTGTGTGTGTGTGTGTGTGTGTGTGTGTGTGTGTGTGTGTGTGTGTGTGTGTTGCCTCTGTCTCTTCATCCCTTTCCTTGTTAGCTCTTCACCCTTCTGTATATAATCTTCTGTGCGCATACGGGAAAGTATGTGCGCAAATGCTAACTAACGGGTCTTGATTAATGACTGTTAGTAGCTCGTTGAGTTCAGAGATCTGACAGTGTCAACTTCGAAAGGGAACACAGAAGGTTTCGTTATCCAAAATAATAAATAATTCTTCGATTTCAAACTGAGTAATGCTAAACAACAATACACGCCTACCCTAAAACCTAAACAACTACAGTGGCGACACACGCCCGTCCTAAAACCGAGAAACTCAACGGCGACACACGCCTACAATACTCCAACCTACTCCTTCTCTCTCTATCTCAACGATCACACTAAACGTTACGCATGCGCTCTCTTGCTCGAACATTTGACCTCAAAGCTTGCGTCATTCATCCAGACTTGCGTCATTCACCGATGCTCACGTCATTCACACTTGCTCACGTGCTTGCTAGGCTGACCTAGACCCACTAAACATTTCATTCGTAACAGAGTATTTAATAAATATGCAGCACGTGCGTGCGAGCGTTTGTGCGATTATGCTCTTTATGAATGGTGGAAACATTTGTTGTGTGCGTGCGTGTGTGAACTGTGAAGTTGTCAGGACGCGTAAGAAAGATTACAAGCCTTTTAAGAACTTTTATCATATGATAAAAGACTGACCTACAATGAAAGTGGGATTTTGTTCTTTTGGAGAAAAAATCCGTTCTCTCTCGGTTGCTCGCTCGCTCGCTCGCTCTCTGTATCTCTCTCTCTCTCTCGCTCACACACACACACACACACACACACACACACACAGCAATAAAAAAAATCGAAAATCGAAGTCTCTCTCGCGCGCACGCTCTCTCTGTCTCTCACGCACGTACTCACACACAGCCTCTATTTTGTTTTTAAAAAGTCGGACATCTTAAGTCTTTGCCAGAGAAGAAGCTTGTCCAGAAGGAGAATGATAGAAAAAAGTTAGATATGGCGTCTAAAATAAAATGGTGTGAAAATGGATGCTAGCCAAGAAAACGTTATGAACAAGGAACGAAACGGACACCAATTTCAAATTACTTTCCCTGGCCATTCATCAAGGTCCTCCCGGCGCGTGTCAGTTTCGAGGTCAGTGGCGTCGGTGACGTGTTTTGTGTCTCGTGCACCGCCGAGCAAAGGCTTTTAATTTCAGGGAAAGCCAGACGTGAACAAGAGCAAAATGAATCGCAAATGGAAATAACTGAAACCGGGGAAGACGTTTAAAATAAAGGTCTTTGTGGTCAGGATGAATTCTACGGAAAACCAATTTTGGACGAAAGCTTCGAATAAAAGCCCCGGTATTTCAGCACGTGCATTGTAATCCTATAAATCACGTGGCAAAGTTTGAATTAAGCACAGACGACAATGCACTGAATAAGCCGCGTAGATACTTTTTTTCTTCGTGCTTGACGAAGCTGTACACTCTTTGGTGTACACTGTATAAAAGGTTAAAGAGGCAAGCTAGTGACTTACTACACCATACCCCGTACCTTTTGACGCTGAAGACGTATTACAGATCTTCAGCCTTAAAATGATGCTCGAAGACTACTGGTAGAGTCAACAGCTCTTCCAACATGTCTTCATAGACTTCGAAAGGGTACTTATCAGATTATAACATGCAGCACTGCAAGCTGTCGACATCAGACTGGATACAGCACCGAAGACTGATTTACAACAACGGCTGGAATTCGTAGACGCTGTCTACACTCCTCTAGTGTTTTCAAACTCTCTGTGAAAAGAATGTAGACTGATATATAATGGAAGGACAGGAAAACTTAGACAGCACTGGCGGCAGGCCAATCAGATACTTGCTGTTAGCCGATAACATTGACGGCGTAGCTGGCAAAGAACAACAGGTTGCAATAGACCACACCAGGACACGTCATCAGCATGATCTATTCATCAACGTAACGAAGATTAAACCGATGACCAGCAGCACCAGCGGTGTCAACATAGACATCTCGGTTAAAGGCGACAGGTCAGAGAGCGTTGTAACCTCAAAGCTTCAACTGAGTAGGATCAGTAATCTCACATAATGACTCAAAGACAGATATACCCTGTAGAAAAACACACGTTTGTATGAAAACAAACGATAACACCATCTCTCGATGTCCAAATTTGGGCTAACATGCTCTCAAGTCATCGCCATCTTCCTATTAGCATATCAGACTTGTAAAAGAGAATAGCAATTGTAGAGATAAAGTCCCGCTTCGTCGTATCTTTATTCCTCTACATCGATAGTCCGGGAGGAAGGAAGTACAAAAGTAAGTTATGCAAATGACTGGGCCCAGCAGACATCGTGGCTACAGTGACAAAGACGCATACGGACGATATGTGGGGAGTCTGGACAATCCTGCAGTGACCAGCAAAGGAAGGCAATGGGGTGGGGGGGGGAGAACTAAAGATGTAATGGGAGGACAACATCCGAGCATGGAAGTACTTTGAAAGGCTCCCTTGTCGTTAATGCTTTGTTCGTGTATTTTCTCCACTAATATCAACATTTACTTTCTTTTACTCTTTACCAAAGATTTAGTTGAGAGCGACTGATAAAAACCAACATACTGACACCTTCCCTTGACCTGCGAATGAAACATTATGAAAATTTACTTAATACAACTCTGTGCTGTGTTTGATTTTTTGTTTTTTTGTTTTTGTTTTTGTTTTTTGTTTTTTTGTGGAGTGGGTTGAAATTGAGAAAGAACTCTTTCTCTCTCTCCCCTTGCTATCACCGGCGAAGACCAAGTAAACTTGTTTTGGGAGGCAGCTGGCTGGTAGCACTGGTTGCAAGACCTAGAATTAAGTTAATAAAGTCATTAAATTATGAGTCTGAGGGACTAGAACTCGAACTCTTTATTGGCATCTGGTCATTACTGCCAATATCACAAGGTTTCTTTACATTCGCACATACATATGCTTTCATTCACGTGAAGGCACAAACATTCATATATATATTTACACACACACACTTAAGCGTTACAATGTGGTTCTAAACTTATTACATAGGAGGACACGTTTCATATCCCAGCAGTCCTTGTAACCCTTCTTAAACTAAAATTCTGTAATAATAACCAAGCTAATTGCTTGATATTGTTTACACTTTTACATGTCAGAATTACAATAAGCAGTTTGTTTTCATTGTATGGTGAAACATTTTGAAGGAACCTAGGGCAGTGGTGTAGGAACCGGGGGGGCAAGGGGGACAACTGCCCCCCCCCAATAAAATGCTGGGAAGGCAAGAATGTGAACGTCGTTCATTGTCAGCATGGAGCTTGCCCCCCCCCCCAAAGCCAAGCATCTTCCTACGCCACTGTAGGGTGAATATTATTGTACTGTGGCCAGTCAAACAAAAAGTGGATTCTATAATAGTCTGAGGGAGAAAAACAGTGTAGTGAAAGTTGGGACAAAGACACAAGCGCCATGCTAACAAATGATTTTATCCAGGTTTACATCGTACTGCCACGTGACAGTCAGTGCCAGTGTCACTCAGTACCAGGTGTCAGTCAGTATCGGGTGTCCGTCAGGGCCGGGTATCAGTGTCGGGTGCCCCCACTGACTCATGTATGCGTACTGCCGGTACTGGTACGTGTGTCTACCTGCATGGGTGCATTGTACTTATATTTATCAAAGTTTTTAACACCCAAACACCATTAGTTTCAGCCTAAACAATGTCCCCAATCGAACAGACCAGTGAATCCAATATATACATGCAAGCAACGTTTAGTCTCCCTTCTTTCACTACCTTTATAACTGCAATATTATGAGAATGAGGATCAGGTTTCTGTCCTGAACATCAATCCTTGCAACTTATAATTATCGTTAATGTGAAAGCGTGTACAGCAAGAGGTCGGGACCGGACCTGAGCGCCTTTGCATCTAGTTTTTACTAATGATAAGGCTACTTACAGTAGGACACGGTAACTCTTCTCCGAAGATGTAAGTGGGATGTGAAGTAGGTTTGCGAGGCGTCGATGAAAGGGGAGGGGGGGTAAAGAAGCTGTAACTCGGGAATTAACTCGGCCACATTTTTTACCGTTATAAAAATTCAAATTAACGTTTTTAAAAGGCGGAGGTATGCTCTTAAAGTTACACAAATTCTCGTCACATATACAACCACGCATAATCATTATTCTCATTCTTCCACATCTAGATAATAATAAAAATACATAAACTACAGGTAATCATTGTGTTGTTGTTGCATAATTTACATCACGAGTGATTTGCGTCACTGTTCGAAATGAGAGAATGAATGATAGCGAGAGAAAAAGAGAGATGTCTCGTGCTGAGAAATTTATTACTGAAAATGTGGAACGAAACATGGTACGTCGCATAAGAGGATCCTATGGAAACCCCCGAACCTTTGACCGCCAAGAGCCATGCTTTGATGTGTGTGTGTGTGTGTGTGTGTGTGTGTGTGTGTGTGTGTGTGTGTTTAAGAGACTGAGAGCGCGTGTGTGAGTGAGTGAACCTGTACAAACTGAGTCTCTGACCCGTGCACTGGCACTGTGTGTCGTTCTAATATAAAATAATCATTAATTTTCAACAGCAAAAAACCCAAAAGAACTATTAAGCACACAAAGTTCTTTTGTACGGAAAAAACAACACTCGGCCTAAACTTTATCCCTGTTTACATAACTATTATAGACTACTGACAACCCAGCTGTTCAATACCACTTTCAATATACATGGATCTTTCTTAATTAACAGATGAGAACAAAAGATGCCAGTTCCGCTCGACCATTCCATACTAATTGCCAAAGGACAAAAGCTAAAAATGTTTAGTATGAAACAATGGTGGGGGGGGGGGGAAGGCGGCGAAGAGATGGATGGAGAGATGAAGAGAAAGTGACAAATAAATGTCAAACAAAGAAGACAACATGCGGTTATAATCCGGGGTGTGTTTTATTTTGCGCCCAAGCAAGCGAGCTTGTCCACGTTTAATACTGCACACACCAGGCTAGGGACGCTTGAATGATGAGTAGCAAGTTCCCCAGAAAAGTTGCACCTGACGTTGGTGTGCCACCACTACTTCTCCCGGTTAGCCAAGTCACCCCGGGGACCGTCCGTGGCTGTCCTCGATGTTTCGCCGCTGATTTATCAAGCCTGCGGTGCACCCAGTCCCAGTTCTACTTCGTCTGCGCCTCGATCTGCTTCTGGCTGTCTGGGAGACGCCAGTGTTTCCATGTTTATTAGAGAAGAATAGTTTCTCCCGGTTGCCTCGCTGTCAGACACAGCACTGTTGGCAGTCTGAAGAAGCCCAAGGTCTCTGGTGATGGGCCCGAGGTATCTTGGGGTCCCACGGGGTTGTTTTGCCTCCAATCTATAGCTACATTGCCCTTCGGAGCGCCCTGTTTCGAAAGACAGCGCAAGACGTAGACTTTAAGGCTCTCTACTGACATTCTTTGGCCGCGCCTGCTAGTACCCCGACAGAGCAGTTATGTGACATCTCTACAGTAACTATCGCAGGTACCTGGATTCAGATCTCGTCTGAGGGCACGGGTACTTCCAGAGATTTACCGGGCGCTCCAGTTTCATTACCCTTCGTATCCTCTTTTCCCGAATGTGCCAAAGCACCACCAAGAGCTTTCCTGTTTAAAAAAAACTATTAACCGCCCAGGCATTCAACAGGCGCCTATCTGCTGTCTCAAGAACCGCACCTATCTGTCTCGACGGCAGCTTTATCTGTGTCCAGTCCGTAGAGATGGGCTTTGCTAAGCATCGCATCTCCACACTCCTATAGCGAATCCTTCGGCATCTTTCGATCTCACTGGTGATGAATATTTGGGCATCCATTTTACGATTCTCTTGGTTTCAAGATTAATAATCTCAAACGTAGTTAACTTTTGTGACAGAGTGGTCTAAACAATATTTTTTGGGGGGGAGGGATTTAGAGAATTGGAACTCACCGCGGAAGAATATACCTGTATTGAAACGTTCACTGAAATAGAAGTTTTCTCAGTCATATTTATTGTGCTGATAAATTAATGTTTCTCACTCACTCACTCACTAACAACAGCACACACACACACACACACACAGAGGCAGAGAGAGAAAAAAATATGAAGAGGTAAAATAAGAAAACCACAGAAAGAGAAAAACTAGTTTGTGTAAAGTGGCGATTTAAAGTGACAGTGCAAACATCCAACATATCTTCTATGTCCATTTAGACAAAACGTAGTAAGAAAAAAAAAATGCTATTTCACGGTTCAGTAGGTTTTTGTTTGATTTTCAGATGACGTCTGAACGTACCTTCCATCGGGTGCCCATTCGCCAGACGGCCTTGGCTCTGATTGGTGAGCTGGGGTCAGAGAGCAACGCGCATGGCGTGGCGCGCATCGTGCAGTCACGTGACAGTCGACGGAAGGTGCTGTGGAGTCTGCTGGTGCTGCTTGGAGTCGGGGCCGCCATATCGCAGCTCTCCAGTCTCGTCCACAAGTACCTGCAATACCAGGTTGGTCAGACAGGTCTCGCTCTCATCTACATCCGGAGGATTTTGTGTTCTTCTACCTTCCCCTGCGCGAACGCGTGCGTGCGTGCGCGCGCACACACACACACACACGCACTCTCTATCATTGCATGGTACTGCCAGACGACTTATTGTTCCAGACGATAAATTCTTGTCTTCTACCACGGAGTTTATCTCTTGACTGCTGGCGGTCTGCTCAGACAAACTCTTAACCTTTTCCGAAGTTGTACGCTGTCAGGTCTCAGTGAACCACTTGTGAGTGTAATATTCGAAACCGCGATAAAATTCTTAAACAGTTTATTCCTACTCAGTTACATTTTCTCTCTTTCTTTTTATGGCAAAGGTCGTCGACCTTCACTTTTCGCGACTTAAAAGCGAGTAAACTGGAAAAACATCCGACTATAAAGCTTGAGCTTTTGTACCTCTGTCAACACGAAAGTTCCCATCGTCTGCGTATCTTTTTAATGTTAATAGTTAAGCGGAAAGAAAACTGAGGGAATTGGTCTCGTTTTAACCAGTGCAGAGATATTCATCCCTGGTTTTACCGTTGAATGAGCTGCTGGCGTGCACAAAAGTGATTGTCTGTCATTCACATCCCGTTCTTCGGTGAACCTGAACGTCTGGTAGGTGAAGCATAATGTGAATTTTTCATCTACCACCACGTGTCACTGAATATTATAATTTTCAGATCTCACTCTTCAACATTAGTCATCTTTAAAAAAAATACAGGAATACATTTATATTGTTTTTATTTAGTACATAGGCGCCTTTCTAAAACATTTACTTTTTCTTCTTCTTTTAACTTTGTCGAATGTGTCGTGATGTCAGTTAATATTACTCCACCCCACAAAAAAGAACACCGGCGTCTTCTGTCACGTGTTTGTGTTCCTATTAGTTCATGTAGACTGTATTATAAAAAAAATGTGAGTATATAGATTCCAACAAATTTTGTCTCCCAACGCATTTAACATACTAAAGACGGTAGAAAACGTAGAAATTCTCTAACGTGTGTACTCGACCCTAAAGAACATGTAGCAGCTAATCCATTGTCCACGGGACAAAACAAATGTCGAACTAGATATATTACCGCCGTTATTTATTCCCAAGTACAACACTCACAGGGGTGTTTAAATGTTTTTAAGAGGTGGTAAAGAGCAAAAGCCTATAGCCAGCGTCCTCCGTCTCTGTAGGTCTACAAATTTCTTATCAGCAACCATGCTTTTTCTGGTTCCTCCCTTCGGGACCAGCAAATTGTACCAGCCACTTTCATGGTCTAATAAATGCGACAAAACACTGCAAGCTTGGGGATCCGCATAATGTATTGCCTGGTGCTCATAAAGTAAACACCCGGGCGTTTTTACGAAGTAAAAACAAAATAAAAATATATGATTGATGACGCCATCGGGCCAACAGATGACTTGTTCACCGCTAGCGGCTTTTCCCTCTGGTCGAGCGCCAACTGTTCACGCTGGGAGGTTCCTTTGCAAACACAGAGACAGGGTTTTTGAAGCTCGACTTTACTGCCGCAAGGGCAAAGGTTTTCTGCTCTGATTTAGTTTCTGGGAGACATGTTGGGCTCCCTAATTTCTGAATCCAATTCGTCATGCTCCCGATTGCTCCATCATTTGTGCAGAGCTATTTCTAGAGCATCAAGGTTTTCGTCTCGTTCTGTGTCTTTGACTTATGGCCAATGGCATTCAGTTTGATCTTTCGACCGACATGCATTACCTTAGCAACTGAGAGGAATCAAGGCTCAACCTTAACAAATGCAGTCAAAACATTTAAAGCGCCCTATTTATCACGCATATTTCTGGGGTATTTTTTCATTTCTCGAGTTGATGCAACATCCGAGACTTTTTGAAACCTTTACAGCTCAAACTAATGTTTGCTTCAATAATTATTTATAGCATAACCTTCGTCTTCTCAGTAGGTCTGCACTTTCAGGTACTTTTTTTCTTGGGAATAGGAGGTGCAAACTGTGGAAACAGACATTTCTGAAATCGCTGCTTTAGTTCCCACCCCCCATCCAGGGTTATCCCTCATATTACGTGCCTGTAGAAAATATTCAATAACTTTTATCTATATTTGTAAGTCAATTTTGTATGTATCATAAGTAAGCGAAAGATAAAAAAAAACTTCAGCTTTTTATTTTCGAGGAATACTACAATCTATGATTCCGGCGCCAGAAGGACATATGAGAGAGGAAGAGGGAGAAACAGAGATAAGGACAGAGGAGGAAGATTGCAATTAGGTACAGGAGAAGATATCAAGTGGGTCGTGCCTCAAATTTAAAGTAAGCATGGCTGATTGCCAGTGTTAGAAGCATCTTCGCAGGAACTGTTTAGGGGTAGGCATCATGTCAGAATGCGGAGAGTAGTCGGAGAATGTGGCAAACAGGTGATAAACAAGGATCGAAAGGGAGAGAGATGGAAGGAAAAATTCAGAGAGAGAGAGAGAGAGAGAGTGACGGAGAAACTGAACGAGAGGAAAAGATACTGAGAGGGTATAGAGAGTGTACAAAATATAGAAAGGCTTTTTCTTTCGTTTTAATTCTTCTTGCTACGCTGCTGTGTCTTTTCAAGGAATTGTTTTCCCTTTAGTTTAACTAACTAACTAACTAACTAACTAACTGCGAAGCAAGCTACCTGTAGGGGTCGATGGGTGGTGGTGGTGGTGGTGGTGGTGGCGTTTCGTCACGCGATGGTTGGTAAGTCGGAAGGAAGTAGCCCTGACAGCATGAGACCTGTCTGTACTAAATCAAGGGCCTTCTTACCCTGCAGATCTGGGGTTGTCCAAAAAACCTTATTTAACTTCTTATGACGTCATCGCCAGTAAAGAACCGACTCAACTGAAAGCAGAGAGAGAGAGAAAAACTTTTCTGATTTAACCAAGTCTGCTGTTCTTGCTAAAAAAAATTCCCCCTTTCTCCTCCTCTTCTCTCAAAGTAATCGTCGTTGCAAGAAAAAAAAAGAAACCCAGCTAGATACTGTTCCGCTTGCGATGGTGAGCTGCTTTCATTCGCCAGTAACTCCATCAGTCTGCACGCTCGACTGGCATCAGTCTTGCTCCTCCGCCAGCCCCTATTAATACAAGCTGACTCTGAAGTCCAACACCTGGCACCTGGTGGCACGCGGAGAACTAGTGAGGGGCTGCTGTTACCAGGCTGCTCCTGCCAATATGTTGTACTTATATACATTGTTAGTCTTCCTTTATCGGTGTACACCCACCATACGATACCCCGCTAACCGCTCTTTCTTTCCGCTTCACCGAGATTTCCCTCCGAAAGGTTCCGAATGTGCATCACTCAACGTGCAATATCAAGACTTATAAACGGAACTGTTTTTTAAATAAAAGAATGGGTTTAATTCGATAAGAGCTTATTATTTTATTTTTTATTTCTTCCTATTTTAGTTTTATTTACGTCTTTGGATGAAGGATAAAAAAAAGTATTGCTAGTCTGAAGCAGGAACTCCGTCGACCACACATGTGGAGTCTCTAGTAAGAATACATTGTGTACATTGCCTTCTCGCAGGCCCCCGGAAAGTTCAGGTCTGCGCTTATTTTGATGAGGCGCGCGGTAGACGTACACTTAATGCAAGCACTTCACATCTGCCAAAATAACTTATCGTTGATTGAACAGAACAGGAAAAGATTTCACAAGAGCTGTGCAAAATATTCCAGAGATGCGAACTTTCTCACTGCGTGAGTGCGATGTGAATGTTCACAAACCGAAAAACAAGAGAAAGAGGAATTAGAGGATGCTAGTGACGACCACGAAGAAACATGATGGATTAGAAACCAGGTGAGCAGGTTATTGCATCTCATGCTTTGATCAAAACCTGTCGCTCCATGACCTGTACAGTACAGAATGCCTAGTCAAACCTCTGGCCATCGTGTCTTGCCTTTATGATGATGATGGTCCATTTGTAATGCGCAGGTATCCATTCAGAAGAATGCTCATTGCGCAGCAAAAACAAAATAAATAAAAAATAAGAAAAAAAAGTAAATAAATAGATACAGCACCAGGAAAGTAAAAAAATAAAGACAGAAGTGTTGCTTGGTTGTTTAAGTTTAAGTCCGTCTTAAATAAACAGCCTTATGCCTTTTGTTCCATTTACATGTCTTCCTGCAGTTAGGGAAAGTTACTGAACTTTTGTAATCTAAGACGGTAAAAACAAATGTAGCATCAAGGTCATACGAGGTGGTCCTCCTCACCCATTAACAACATCGACGGAACTGATAAGAGAGCAAGAACAGAATCTACAGCAACAACAACCACAGCTTCTAATCCGTGGTACAGCTCTGAAGGACGATATTTTCTGATGTCAAACTGGATTCCCCGCCGCCTCAGCTCCGTGTAATCTCAGTGTTCAGGAGGTAAATAGGAGGTATACTCCTGCTTCCCCCCAGACGAACCAGGGATGTTTCTCCCTTAACTGCGAAGAACTATAAGTCACGGTTTCCTTCGGGAAGTAACAGATTGCATAACTATGCAACTCGGTCAACTTCAGCAGTATTTAACAACCTCTTGTTTCAAAAGCCGAATCCTTTTTGGCGATAAGCTGGCGTAATGAGCCAAGATTATTCACACCTTTCCACTTTATCTGTACTCTTTCAAATATTTATGCCTTATTACATTTAACACCATGTCTGCATCCAATTTGCTTCTGCTATTATATTACCTAATCTGTAAAATGTAGTTCGGTAATTGATCTGCAACCTCTTTATTATTATTATTATAAAAGTGTACAATTTGTATAGCGCAGAATCAGAGTCACACAAAAACTAGAACAATATGCAGTAAGTGAAGGACGACAATGATGGACAACCATGATGATGAAAGTACAAAAGACGGAAACGATATAGGTAACAGTAACGACAAAGAGTTCGATTTTAAAGTAATCAACAAAGAGATATCGGCAGGACAGACTAATCATGGCATGTCAAAGTAGAGAGGAAGAGAGAGAGAACGGGTTGGTAGAAGCAAGTGGACTGTGTGTAGGAGTTGAGGTTTTAATGCAGGTTTTAAAGACTTGATGGTGCGTTCAGTGGCAGATAAAGGGGGAGGGGAGTCTGGAGAAATAGGCAGAACAAGTGCCCTCAAATAAATTAAAGCAGAGCACAGACATCTTGTATGTACTGGATGCCAGAATAAAGGGGAAAAAAGTGCAGAGAACGAATAGAGGAGTGACATGGTCCGGTTTTCTTGCTATGAGCACCAGAAGTGCAACCGAGTTTGTGAATGAGGTATGCAGGGCAGCCTGAAAACAAATAATTCCATTATTCCTGCCTCTACAGAACGAAAGCGCCGTGTTAGTAATTCGTCGAGAGAAAACGCAGCAGGGGAGCACTAATGTTACAGAGAATGTAATAAGCAGACGAGGATGGTGCCGCAACCTGCAGCGATGATGAAGATTCGTGACAGGTGATGCAAAGGGAAAGTTGGTTTCACCAACATTGATGATTCTGAATAGTCGGATAGTCGTGGGTCTATTTTGTCACGTCATGCAGAAGAAAGCTTCTATTTTTTATTGTCATTTGGCTTCTTAGTGTTCTTTGACATCCAAATCATTGTATCACGTATGCAATCCTCTACAGGACTGAGAGCAGAGTGGCATTCAGTCAGAAATCTGGGACAGTACAGCGGCCTGTAGTCAGCATAAGACTGATGACAAACAGACGAATGATGATTGCAAGATGATAGTTTTGTGCTCGGAGTAAACAGATTGGGTCAAAAGAAAGAACCTTGGAAAACATCGCAAGAAAGGGTAGCAGGACGTGACAGATGACCATCAACAAACACATTTTGAGTCTCATCAGTCAAATAGGAATCAAACCATGCCATTGCAGTGCTAGAGATGCTACAGAAAGTGAAGCCCACGCGCCGGCGAGCTGAACGTGTTTGGCGGAAGACTGGACTCGCCATCCACAAAGAAATTTATAATGCCGCAAAGCGAAACGTTGCGAAATGCATTTATGCGACTAAAGCATCATATCTTCAGGACCTAATAATTAACTGCACCTCCTCCAAAAAGCTCTTTGCCATCTGCTCTCAAATGACTGGATCTAAGACAGCAACACCACTGCCTACTGCCTACCCTGCTTCACTGCTGCCGCAAGTTTTTAGTGATTATTTCACCAGCAAGATATTGGACATTCGATCATCTTTAGACTCTGTGTCAGTGCTTGACAGCATCTCCTGTGATGTCCTCCCAGGATGCTCCATGTCCAAGTTCCTACCAGTCTCTGAGACCGATGTGAAAGCGGTTATCCTAAAAGCTAAACCAACAACTTGCGAGTTAGATCCGATGCCCACAAGCCTTCTTCTCGAGTGCCTAGATACTCTACTTCCTGCCATCACTAATATTGTAAATGTCAGCCTGTCGTCAGGTGTTTTCCCATCTTTGTTCAAAAATGCGGTAGTGAGGCCACTTCTAAAGAAATCCACGCTTGACGTCAATGTCCTGAACAACTACCGTCCAGTTTCCAACTTGTCTTTTCTCTCTAAGATCATAGAGAAAATAGTTTTGACACAGCTCTGGGCCTACTTACAAGAGCACCATCTTATCCCACAAGCTCAGTCGGCGTATAGACCTTTCCACAGCACCGAGACCACTCTTATTAAAGTGACAACAGACATATTATCTGCTCTTGACAGTGGTGATGTCTCTCCATTAACCCTACTGGACCTGTCTGCTGCATTTGACACTATAGACCACTCTCTGCTTCTTCACAGACTTCACACCCTCTACGGGATTTCTGGACCTGCCCTCTCATGGTTCAACTCCTATCTCACTGATAGGACCCAGACTGTGTCAGTTGATGGTCAGACATCTCGCCCTGCTTCACTTTTCTGTGGTGTTCCCCAAGGCTCAGTACTTGGCCCAGTTCTGTTCATCCTGTATACTAAGCCCCTTTCATCGTGCATCCGGTCTCACCAGGTTTCTCATCAATCCTATGCTGATGACACGCAGCTTTACTGTTCCACTCCGCCGGCTGAGTCTTACTCTGCTATTAGCTCTATACAAGCTTGTATCAGTGATGTCAAGGGTTGGATGCTAAAAAACAAGCTTAAACTAAATGATGATAAAACGGAAGCCCTCTTGTGCCATAGAAGAAGACATCAACCTTCACTCGTCAGTCTGCCCAATCACATCAAGGCGGGCGACAGCAACATCACCTTCACGTCATCTGTTAGGAATCTGGGATTTATTGTCACTGATGACATGACACTCGATAGACATGTAGCATCTGTCTGTCGGTCTGCCTATTATGAGCTCCGTAAGATCAGTGCTATCCGTCACTTTCTCTCTACACGCGCTACCAACACTCTTGTCTGTGCGTTTGTTCTTTCTCGACTTGACTACTGCAACTCCTTGCTGGCAGGCTGCCCTGACTACCTCATTCAGAGACTCCAGAGAGTACAGAACTCTGCTGCGCGTCTGGTGCTTAGAGCAAGGAAACGGGACCATGTCACACCTCTCCTTCGTTTTCTACACTGGCTACCCATCCGTTCTCGCATTCAGTACAAACTGTCTGTGCTGTGTTTTAATTTCTTTGCTGGCTCCTGTCCTGACTATTTCTCTGAACTTCTCATCCCTTACTCTCCGTCCAGACAACTACGCTCTTCGTCTGACGACCGTATCCTAACTGTTCCTGTCACCAGAACAACAACATATGGTCACAGGACGTTTGGCTACTGTGCTGCAAAACAATGGAACTCTCTTCCTTTCCATATCCGCCACCTTCCTACAACTGAATCTTTCAAATCTGCACTGAAAACGCACCTCTTCCTTGAGCATTTCTCCTAACACAGTCCGCACAATGCTCGTCCTTCTTAACCCCGCCCCCTTCCCTCTTGCTACTTTACCCATCTTTCTCGCAGAATCACTATATTTTTCTGTTCCTGTTACTTGATGCCTTTTAATGTTTTGTTTTGTCAGTACTGTCGTTTTCTTTCGTCCCCTTTGTTCTGTGTCTACTTAGTCCACGTCTCTTCCTCGTTTTAAGCGCTAAGAGCATGCTCTCTATGAGTGTGAATATGCGCTATAAAAATCTTCACTATTATTATTATTATTATTATTAAGAGTCTTGCAAGGAACAAATAATGACCAATTGTTTCTAATGCGACTGACAGGTCACGCAGGGCAATGGCAGAAACATTGCTAGTGTCGAGGATAGACAAAATGTCAGTTGTTGTTTTGAAGCGCAATAGTTCATCATGCATGCGAATAAAAATAAAAACGAACCCTCTCCCGGGAACTTATTTCAACATTTAAGTATATTGTCTGCTGTTTTACTGCTTACACGGCGATGGTGATAATGTTTTATTAGTTGTATAGAGTGTAGTATTCAACATATTTACACACTCTCTCAAAAGCAAGTCCCCCCTCCCCCACACACACACACACACACAGATAGAGCCATACGTGTGCTAAATAGTTTTAGTGACAAGCAAAAAGACATACTCATTTTTATTTTGTTTCTTTTGCTTCAAATGCCGCCAGGTCGTGGAGGTCTCCGAGATCCAAGACGGCCACCCCGTGGAGTTCCCCTCCGTCACAGTGTGCAACATTGAGCCCATATCTTGGCGCAAGCTGCGGCAGCTGATCGCTTCGGAAGACGGTACTTCAGACGTCATGCGCTGGCTGCAGTTCCTGGAGGAGTTCCACTTCGGACCCCAGCAGCACCACCTGCGCTCCATCCGGGCCTTTCACGAGAACGTGGGAACCGACGCGGTGCACGTGCGTCACAGTCTCAACGAGTCGCTACTGCACTGCACCTTCAACAAGGCGCCGTGCTCCACCGCCAACTTCACCACCTCCTTCGATGGCAACTACTACAGCTGCTTCACATTCAACACGCAGTCCACAAATACGTCCAACCGCCTGATCGTCCACTCCACAGGCCCGGAATACGGACTGAGGTATGGCCCGTAGTGAGGACTGAGGTATAGTCTGGTGTAAGGACGGAGATAACATAGTACGGTTATGTGCTGAGGTATGGGCTGGAGTAAGGACTGAGGTATGGTATGGATTAAGAACTGAAGTGTGGTCTGTAATAAAAACTGAGGTATGATCTGGAGTACTTACTCTAGAACTCCAGATATTACATTCCGGAGTATAAAGTTTGGCTCGGAGGCAGCTATGACTGTGACTGTAGCGGTGACTGTGTCTCCTGTTAGTTTTTTTTTTAAAGATCTACGGGAAATTTTCGCTCTATTTTCAGTTATTTTGTTTGCTCAGGTGGTTAGAGATTATTGTTTTTTAATTTGCGGCGGTATTTTAAGTTTGTCCATCCACTAGCAGAAAGGTTGGGTTTTTGCGGTAATTTACACAGCGGCATGTAAATCACGAGCAACCTAGTCTTGATTCTGGTCTATTCAAGCCAACGACGATAATGACGACGACGACGACCACGATGATGATGATGATGATGATGATGATGATGATGATGATTTGGGCTGCTTCCACTTGAAATACTTCTTTCGGAATAACTGTAGCCTTCCGCCTATATCGTGACCGTTGCATTCAATGCTGAATAATAACAAAGACGAGCAGCTGTGTCTAATCTCTGTAGGGAATTTTCACATTTAATTGTTGGGTGGCGGTGGGACTTGCCCAGACACGATCCCTTCCACACTTGTTTTCCCCGACACATTTATTCTATTTGCCGCCAGCCCCAAGTCCCAACTCCGTGCCGATATTTCGTCTTTCTGTCTGCTGGCAGCATCGTCATGTTCCTGGACATCAACGAGCCGCCGCTAGGCACGTATGCCGTCTACACGCTGGACTCCGGGATCCTGCACAGCGCTGGCGCGCGTGTGATGGTGCACGCCCCCAACACCATGCCGGTGCCCGTAGACTATGGTCAGGACGTGGCACCAGGTTTCTCCACCTCCATCTCTATCAAGCCCTACCTGCACGCACGCCTTCCACACCCGTACGGAAACTGTTCCGACACCCGACTGCGTGGTCTGCCCAGGTGAGTAGCTCTTCCACCCACTTCTTGGTTCTCTCTTGTGGGAAGAACAAAGACGGTGCAGGCTTGTTCAAGAATGACATTTATCTCTTCAAACTCTCGTCTGTTCAGTTTCAGCTTGAAACGTCGCACTTTGTCAACTTCTGTTTATGCAAATGATTGATGTGCGGCTTTCCTGTAAATACTGGAGGTTGTGGAATCGACCAGTCGGATGCATGCAACGCCTTTGGCAACTTGGAGCTTACGGAGCTAGCACCTAAAGTGATTCATTTCACATACCTCGCCAAAGGGTTACTGCAGCGACTTTTCAGCGAGCCCTCTAGAGAAAGAAGGTGCTGTTAAGAACGGTTGCAGACTCACTGGCGTCGCGATGACGTCACAGTGGTGCATAGTGACGAGATTATTTATTAGCGGCAATACGCCATGTGCGTACAGAGACAAAGGAGCCACACACGTCCTTCGGACGATACCTTTCTCACGTTTGTGTCAGCAAATTCTACAAAAATCAGATTAAGCTGTCGAAACAGCATTCTAAAAAAATCATCCCACAATTACTTTATACATGGATTTTGTTTTCTTGTCAGCCTCACGTCAGGTGTTTCAGAAGATATGACAGGTATTGCATTAGTGAACAAGCGAGATTGAACAAAAAAAACGAACAAGCTGCAAGGTGTAGACTCAATAAGTGTTAGATGGTTGTGGTTATTGGTTTATGCCGAGGCGGCAAATGTGGTAATATTATGACGTGTAGATAGATAGATAGATAGATAGATAGATAGATAGATAGATAGATAGATAGATAGATAGAAAGTGGATTTGGCCAAATTACAAATCAATGTGTGAGGTCGGACACACATTTTACATTTACCAGTGAGCTAGTCCAGCTCTGTAAACAGAAATATGTTACCTTTGTGGGAGACGAGATCCGATCCTCCCTCTCCAAGACTCACATAACAACTTTGAGACAAGCACATCATTGCTGTATGACTGGGCCGAACCTAGTGGATCTAAGAATAAATAAACAGAAAGTATTCACTGTCAAGGCAGAATTGTGACATTCTTTTTGGCAAATAAAACACTCCTCAGTACAAGCGGATAGTTTTATACGGCGCCAGGTGGGGAATTAGATCTATAGCTCCAGTGCCAAATTAACTGTGTGCCTATAAAATGTTAATGATAAATAAAATAAGATTAAAAAATGATAAAAATTGGAGTCATTAGATACGAACGCAGGTAGATTTAGGGTTTTATCTCAAATGAACATAAAATTTGTGTCCGTGCATACAACTAGTCACACAACATTATCTTATACAGAGAATTTAAATTAGTCACGAAATCTTCGATTGGTCAGAACATGTAAAGCCCCGTATGTAGTGTGTATTCTCCTCTTGATACCCCATAGTGTTTCTCTTTAATTTCTCTTTAATCAAATACTGAATTTTTTCACTTCGGTGGGCGACATTTTCAGAATATTTAAACAAATATTTTCGTCTTCAGTTTTACGAGCACATTCTCCACGTGCCTGGCGGTGTGCAAGCAGGAGCTGATAGTCAGCCGCTGTGGATGCCGGTCCTCGGCGTTGCCCGAGCTGACCTCCCTGACCCACGTGCCGTACTGCGGCCAGGTGCAGGACTGGCGAGAGATGCTCAACCATCGCAGTCGCTACAACCGCTCGCAGCACCTGCCGGCGCTGGACTGCGAGGAAACCGTCATGGAGCGACTGAAGAACGACAGGGGGTGGGTGGACGGATGAACGAGCAGACCAACGGAGTGACTGAAAGATGAGGGTGGGTGGGTGGGTGGGTGGAAGAAAGGAAGGGTGGAAGAGCGAGCAGCTCGTAGAGCGACTGACGATTGAAAAAGAAAGTAGAACTAGATAGGCAAAAAAATCGTGGAACGATTGAAAAACGACTGAGGATGGATGGGAGGATGGATCACGGAAAGATGGAAGAATGACACAGCTTGCAGGTTATGGAACGACTGAAAACCCGGACGGTAAATTATGGAACGGCTAAGAAAGGACATAAAAGTTTTGTTGGGTGTTGGGGTGGGGAGCAGCTTACGGAGAGAGTGAAAAACATAGAGGCTGGGGACTGGATGGGGAAGGTAGGCTTTGTTTGGTTTAGTCACTGCCAAGGTGCACTGCACACAGGACAGCGCATTCCTAGCTTGGCTCCAAGTGAATGTGTACCAAGTCTCACAGATTGGGTTTCTTTTAAGATGTTTAATGCACCGTGTAAGCATAGACACCATGGAGTGCTAAATGAATGACAAGACTTCGTGCCTTTCTTTCTTTTCTTTTTTTTTAGTTTAGGTGTTAGGCCGAGGTTTGTGTTCACTGCTTTGAAACAGCTGCTCGCTCCTGTGGGGTATGTATACAAAGAGGTGAAGCAGCAGAATGTGTATCTTGCGCTGTCAGTGGCAGATTAAGAAATATATACACATTTTTGCTCAACGGGTGCTCTGATGTGAAAGCTCATGTAAACCGGGTGAGTCAGTCTGAGATGGGGAGTTTTATAAATAAAGCAGGGTGTGGAGAAGAGTGTTTCTGACTTGTGTAATGCACACCCAGTATGTTATCGGTGGCTTTAAATGAAAATCAACAAAGCAAAATTTTCTTAAATTCTTGACTTCACTAATATCGACTTCAATTAATAGGGTAGGGTAGGTTAGGGAGGAAAAATCCGTAAGATTATTTTTAAGTACTCCTTCTCTCTAAGAGAAAGGTCGGTCACAGATTATGCATGGACGGTGACATGTGGCCAAAGCTATCAGAACATGGTGTAGATTGATGAGGAAGAAATAACGAAAATGAACTCTCAACATCATTCAGATAGTGAAGGGGCATCTGAATACAGTGGGTGTAAATATATTTATTATGAAGCTTTTAAAGTCATTCGAAGCACAGAAACGTATAACCAGCAGCAGTGCTTGATTACACGTGCATCTTCTTAGAATATTTCGATATTTCGCTTTACTGACGGCATGCATGTCTAAGACGAAATAGAACAAGCTTGGCTGCAATGAAGTGGTATGACAGTAACCGTTAAGTGTTTGAAATTCGAAAGCATATAAATCAAAATGTATTCAAGCACGTAGCACAACACGCCAGAAAAACGTATGTTTACAGTTGACAATAAAGTAACCGAAGATCTTTGACTCAAACAGAAAATACACGGAGATTTTACGATCGGTCTGTCCGGTGAAAGCGCATCACCCAGGCAACGCCAGGTATCCCTGCTATAGTTTCTCACAAACCGAAAATATAACCTCAGCAGTTCTTTTTTCTCTCATTCTTCTTTGCTTCGTGTCCTAACCTTTCACATCTTTCCCATCTCCATAGGTCCGATGATTTTTACTCGAATGATTTTTTTTTCCAAAAAAGCTGCTTGGAGATGTTTATAGTACAAAGATAAGAAATTACTTCTAGAGGGGAGGGAGTTTGCTTATACCCCTAGTATTTATTCGTTCTCGAGGCCCTGATTAATGAACGTTCCAGCCTAAACACCCGCCTGCTGCCTGAGCTTTGCTGTCAGATGAGAACTTCTAATCAATTCCTTATTATTTGCTCTTTTCTTTCTTTCTTTATTTATTTGGATAGTACGAGTAGTATTATTGTAGCTGGCTTCAGGAGCGAGAAAGGTCGTTGCAAAAAGCTGTGAGTGCGTACACGCGCTCGCGCGTGCGTACGGAGCGAAAAGCTTTTAGTGGTAACGCAGACGCTATTTCTTCTGATTTTCCCCGCTGTCTCATGCTGTATGTAAGAAGCGGCAAATACAAATGCACTACGCATCGTCCTCGACCCACCATATTGTCATCCATCATAATCTTCTGCCTCCTTTTCCTGCCTTACTTGGATGACAACATAATAACCCAATACCGTACAGGAAAGCGAAAGGGTCTGATAGCCAAGTGGCCGATGAGTGGGAGGGGCAGTGAACTGTAAGTGGCTGACCGTCACTAGGTCATGGCAGGTAAAAGGCCCAGGGTAACCTTCTCTTTCCACTGAATTTAAGTTACCGTGACAAATCGGGTACTCATCTGTTGGGTGGTCACGGGTTTTTTTTTTAAGTCACAGGCCCTGACAAGCTGCAACTGGCGCCTCTGGCATCAACTTCGAGTGTACCGGGCTGTGGCGCCTTTTAAGAAAGAAAGAAAGAAATGTTCTCCATTCAAACATTTATGTAATCGTACCACGAAGTAACGTGTTGATAGCCACAGCCAATACAGTAACATCATCAAAGAGGCGGATGCATGCAGTGGGGCACGCACACCCACACGCACGCACGTAACTGATTATTTTTTTTCACAGTTTTATTGGCTGCTCTATACCAGTGCATGATAAAGCAGTTTTTTTTACAAGCAGACAACCATGTATTCTGCAACAAACACCAAATGCAGATATGAATCATCAGTCTGTCAGAACATAAGAACACATGTTGCCATCTGCATATTTCAGGAAAACTCACAACCAATATCGCCTATAGCACAGCAGAGTTCTATAAACAGCATAAAACAGTACCAGAAACAGCTTAACACAAGCTGATTTGGTCTCTACTAGTCAATGGTATTTTTTAATCTGTAAAATACTAGATATGAAAATAAAGTGTGTGACTGCTAATAGCTTGTGCACTGCATGCATGTAACTGATCTTACATGTACAGAATTTTAGAAAAGAAAACTCTTGGAAATTCCTTGCAGGTAACAACTGCAACACGCAGACATACGCGAGTGCCATATGAATATATACAAGAACATACGAATACATAGTTATGCACGCACGTAACAGATCAGTTAACCACAGTGACGTCATCTATTGCACGCTCTTGAACCGCTTGTTGTCTGTCCTTGAACAGTTACGAGATGGCGTGCGGCTGTACCCACCCTTGCGGCGAGCTGTCCTACCGCCTGTCCACCTCCATGTCCTACTGGCCGCTGGAGCTGTACCAGTTCGACGCCCTCCAGCAGCTCTTCGGCCCCACGGGGATCCAAAAGTCTCCCCTGAACCGGGCGTACTCGCTGCATGACCAGAACATCAAGGAGGGCCTGGATCAGCTCAAGAAGGCGCAAGAGCAACGCGAGCAACGCCCACGCAACAGCTCCCACAACAGCACCGGACAGGACGGCGACAACACGAGAGAGTCCCACAGCGAGACGGGGGGAAGCGAGGACAACTCGTATGCAGACGCCTCCACACCCCCGTCCTCCTACGTCACTCTGGAGTACAACCAGCAGCAGCTGGACAACCTTCGCGAGGCATCCACCGAGATCCGACAGAACCTGCTGCGCCTCAACATCTATCTGGAGGACCTGAGCGTGGTCAAGTTCAAGCAGATGCCGGCCTACGGCATGGAGGACCTGTTCGCTGACATCGGTGGTACCCTCGGGTTGTGGATGGGGGTGTCCGTGTTGACCATGGTGGAGCTGCTGGAGCTGGTCGTGCGCTTGACCCACCTCTTCCTGCGGGCCGAGTGGAAGCCCGGGGAAGAGGTCACGGAGGCTGCGGACAAGACGCCACCTGGCGACGAGCGCTTGGCGGCGGAGGCCGGCGTCGGTGCACCCACAGGTGATGGTAGGTATGCGCGCGATTACGTCAGTACGCGCCCTGCGGCCCAGTGTGACGTCGTCCATGCCGACGAGAATGACTCTTACCGCTCACCGGGTCTTTGGCCGCGGCAACACTCGGACACGAACGGCGGCGGACCGTCGCCCTTCGAAAACTTGAGTTCCGGTTACACAACAACTTACAGCGGGAACACCAAATACTGGCGTCTAAAGCGGGGCAAGAAGAGATGACCCCGGCAGCTTGCACTCGTCACATCTCTACCCAGCTGATCCCACTGTGTACAAAATAGCGTTATTTTTGGACTCATGTTAACCTGGTATATTTCGTTTCTTGTTGAACATTTTGCTTAAGTGATGCGAGTGCAACGACATATATAGCGCATAATCATCTATGAACGGGATGTTTTTATCTGCGAAGATTTCTTAGGATATGAGTTATCATGAGACGACCACGCTTAAACATTATGTCGGTTCTCGGTTAATGAGTTGTTTGTGCAAATGATTAAAGGGAAACAAATACATCTAAAACAAATTATTTAGAAGACACGTAAGTCGCTGCAAAGTTGGCTGCTTCCCTTTGACAGGTAGCCTGGTGTCCCAACCTAAAAATGTGTGTGTGTGCGCGCGCACTGATAATGTGTGAACATTCCTTGTTCCGATGGAAGTTCCTTCTGTTAGCATGACTGTTGAAATTAAAGCGGTTAGGTAAAAGAACTCACCATGAGGGAGAACGATAGAAGTCTGATATTGTGGGACTGGCACAGGTCAGATGGCCAGGCTTTAGGGAGATACCAGCTCACGAAGGTCACGGGTTGTGGTACAGTTGGAAGTAAGCCAAACACGAGTATGGCGTGGGATTTCTCGTATGCAGGAAAGTAGTCTGATCAGTCATTAGCTGTCCATTTATTTCTAGCAGGCTGATCTCTATTTGCCTTTCGGCCAGGCCTACTGGTACAAGTTATGCAAGTTTACACTTTAAAAACCACGAACCAAGTAGAAGAGTTTTACGAACACCTCGAAAAAGTGCTAAAAGCAGTGCCGATGAAGGATATTTTCCTCGTGCTCGGCGACTGAAATGCCATGATCGGCCAAGACGCGTACCAGGAATGGGCAGGAACAGTAAGTAAATTTAGTCTAGGAAAAACCAGTGACATGAGTTTTTCAGCTCGTTGAGTTCGTACAAAGCTGGACTCAACCCTAGCCAATACCCTCTATTATTACAAGGAATCAAGGACGGCAATTTGGCATTCCCCAGATCGACTACACCAGACTGCCAAGAAACAGTGAAGGCTCTTTCCTCTCTGTTCTGAAGAGTTTGGGAAAGCAAGGCTAGTTGGTTGGTTTTGTATTCCGCCGTGCAAGCAACCGAGGGTATATCACGGCAGGGAAAGCAAGGAATGAGATTGTCATACCCCTTCAGCAAACAGTGCCAAAACTACAAAATCATAGCCTAACCAGCCATCCAAGCAAAGTCAAGCTTAATGTAATCCAAAATCGCCTCGACTTCATTGCCAAAGAGCTGTTGGCCGAAAAGCAAGCAGAAGCATACTTCAGGTCTTCAACAGACACATCTTCATTCGAAAACATTAACAAGCTTTATAAGCTGTATAAATCCCTCATAGTCTTTTGATGTACGACTGCAAGTGGTGGACTCTGCTTCCAATGATTCAAGACTAAGTGCCTAAGAGAAATGCTTCGAATTTCCTACATGGAACGTAAGACCAACGATCTAGCGCGGTCATCGGCATTGTGGGACACCAGGAAACCCTTCTCCCAACAGCGAAACCACGTAAATTGGGCAATGTCGTCCAGCACGACACTCCTACTACAATTGTTCTTCACAGCACCATGGAAGGAGATCGACTACGAGGTGAACAGAGGAAGACCTGCCTGGCGAACGTGAAGGAGTAGACTGGTCGTTCCAAGCAGCTGGACCGCTCAAGACCGACTCGAGTGACCAGCCTTGTTAGTGCTGCGTCAAGCCAGGTCCACCCGACGACCTGTACAGGCAGGCCATCTTAACTGGTGATAGGTAGTACCAGTCAAGGGATCAATGATGATGATCATGCATACCACAGTAGATCAGAGGAGGTAGAGACGCCATAATGGTGATCCAATGAAGTAAAAGGAGCAGAATGTATGGTAACACTGTGTATGTTAAACAGAAAGAAGTAAACAACACTCAAACAAAACACACCTAGCGGCATTTGCTTCTCAACTGATCTAATGACAAGTCTCCTGCTTGTATCTTTTATTGGTCCAATACAGAATACTGTATGGGTGTGATCGGACATGGGTCAATCACTCAGTAAAAATTCTCCTTTGTTGATGAGCACAAAACCAACATCACTGTCTTGAAAGTTTGAATCTCAAGCATGTGTACAATGTATCTACAAGTTATAAAACTGAAAGTTAAAAATTTTTACACAAGCTGCGGTTTCATTTCCACTCAATAAGCTAATCACAAGGCATTATAATGTTGATTCCTCCCACCCCCACCAAGAAACAAAAGTTGTCTAAGGTGCAACGGAACTGAGATTCATCACAAAAATTACTAAACAAACAAAATGTTCTTTCACTACCATTGCAACAAATCACTGGAGACTAAGGAAAATTTCAAGCTATGTAACTGAACAATGAAAATAATCTATGCCATATATTGCAAAGCAAAACACACTTAATGTAATGAACATGTACAAATGGACAGCAGAGAGATTTTGAAAGCTCCAGGAAAAATAGTTACAATGCGAATCTGACCTGAAAACACAACAATAATGGGTCAACTTAAGGGAGCACCCTTTACAAATCACAATATCAGAAATTCAATAAAGCAAATTTGCCATGTGTATGGTGCATTTCTATCCCTCTGATGCAAACCAATAAATCACAACTGGTCTGGACAGCATAAAATGCTTTCATTTTAGACTTTTTTTTTTTCCTTTCACACATGCATCCATGACCACTACTTACAGCGCTTTCATTATGGTCTCTAGATATAGTAACAGTGTAGGTATGTTTATCTCAGAAAAATTTCAGAAATTTGCTCCAGATCTTTAAACCCATAGTCTGTTCTCTGAAAAGTTAGTTTAAGGCAGTTAGCATAACCTCTGGGCATCGTTCTGCAAAAAGATTTTATTTTGTGGGTTAAGAGTTCTACAGTCATGGTAAAATCTATTAAGCTCACAACGGTGTGAATATTTGCACTGCCAAGAAAATAAATAAGCAAGCTGAACCATAGGACTGCATTGTTATCATGAGATAAATGCTCACATCACTGCACCCTTGCAAGTTATCTAAATGCATTTATTTTTATTGTACTGATTTTCTGGGCCCCGAAAAATGGCTACAAGCTTTTTGTATCTATATATGTGGTGTATGTGTCTGTGTGAGACTGAGAGAGAGAGAAAAAGAGAGTGGGGGCAGAAGGAAAAAAAACTGATCTGAGATTTGTAATACCATGTGGCTTTTTACAAGAAAACTTAAATGTTTGCATGTTCAAATGGAATAAACCAAAAAATTTCAAAAACTTAAAGTGGATGTCATTAAATGTTTTGTACAAATCTGGAACAATCCTTTCAACTTAATTTTGCAACACTTTATAAAACTTAATATTTTCTGATGACAATGTCATAGATGTTACATCACAGGCACACATATAAACAGTTTGTTGGAATATGCAAAGCATGGTCATTATTTTGATGAATCACAACATATCAGCATTGTAAAACTGGCATATACAATAAGATTAACACCCTGTATGCAAAAATAAGAAATATAAAAAATACTGAAACCAAGAATGAGGAAGTATTATAACTCAAAAACATATAAAATGAAATAAATGGCTGGTTATCAATTTGTTCATCATCCCTACCAAAACAAAAGTTGACAACCATTCATGTTGAGGCCAAATTTCAAAATAAACATGTTCTAATGTCATAAAATCAATGTCTGTTGCACAAGACCAAAATCCAATAAAGTATGTGCAACTTACAATGTAAGCCAATGAGGAGCACTGATTTTGGGAAAAGCTTGTATATCAAGACATAATAATTATAAAATTATTTGACATCTAAAATTTCCGTCAAAAATATTAACACCAAAAATATGTACTCATTCAAAAATATGTTTTCACTGATTTCTATGTGGTTCATGCACATTCAGTACTAAATATACATCTAGGTCTGGCTGTTGATGCCATTGCCTCCACGATATTGACAGATAAAAATCATTTACATCTACACTCATTAACAAGGGCACATTGAATGTTGTGGTGTCTGATAATCTTCAGAACAAAAAGCTTATACAACCAGTTCATTTAGTTACATATTAATGCACAAGTCTGATGGCTTATCAACTACCCAATAGAGGTTTGCATGAAGTGAATATTAAGAGAGTCATTGGTATTATATGCATCATCACAGCATTTGTCAACGTCTATGAAGTGAAGGATTCACTTAAAAACAAAATACTGAATTACAATTCCCCAGTCATACTTGATTTTGTTTGGGGTGAATGTCAAGGTATCCGTCCTTACAAATGTATTGCTTTTGTGCCAAGCTGAGAATGAACAAACAAGAAAACAGAGTGATGCAAGAAAGACACAAGCATGAAGACATTTAAAAAAAACAAACTATTTTTATATATATAAGTAATATACTGATAAACACTTTCCAAAACCGATTCTTTCAATGGTGATACAACTCTCAGGTGTTCCACTGCATTACATCAGACAGCATCGGTCGGTTGTGCCAATTTCTGATGCTGTCATCATTGATTAGAAGCAAACCCAGTGATATTAGTATCACCACTGACAGTCAAAGGTTGTGGCAAATCTCGAGTATCCTAGTATCTATTTGCTAAAACTGAATGAAATATATGCTGTAAAAATCTGTTTCTGAATAACTGTAAATTTATATTTGGCAGATCACAAGTCTGAATAAAATATTTTACTGCCTATATGTTCAGGATAAAAGACCTCCCTGCTTTTGTTCTCACTGCTTCAAGAAAGTCCACAACTAGCATGCTATAAGCAGGTAAACTCTAGCTGTAAATATTAAATGGAATGGTGTCAGAAATAGCAACAAGATGACAGGGCAACAATTACGTGATAGGCTTTTGCAATCATATCTTATTAGATAATCTTAAATTTATACTAGAACAAGTGTTTTAGGATATTTGCATCAGTTATTTTAAAAAACTGTAACGAAAAAAAAAAAGAAGATATTTTATGCAGATGGACTGGCCCCTCTTTCCAGATTGCGAAGACCCTCCTTTAGGAATTGTTCATACTGGTAAGATGATGGATTTGTAAACCTGAAAAAAAAAATCCTTACAGTTCATCTGGTGGCAGGTAAACCATAACAAAGGGGACTTGTATCAATATTATTTTTAAGAAAACAAGCAGCTCTATAAACCAAGTTTATTGTTATGTAAATGTCAAAGAAGCAGGTCATCTCCAAAGAAAGATTCTATTCAGCACAAAGGTGTTTAAACTCTGGCAAAATTTTCTAGAAATTAAATTGCGAGATATACATATATAACAAGAGAAAAAAATTGCTTGGCTCAGACCTCAGAATGTTTCAGAGAACCACTTAGTTTTCTTTTTCAGGAGGTAATTTTTTTTCCAAAAACATCATAAACAAAACAGTCATTTACAATGGAAAATTAGAAATATTTTATCATCCTTACCCACTCTCAAGGAAACTGACTTCCATATCGAGAAAAGTGTTGGCATTGGTTTTATGCACTATGGTTCCATTAGGAGCGATGACCGTCATCATGACAGGAAAGCTATATTCCTTCAGAAGCATTGAGGCAAATTCTGACATTTCTGGGTTACTTTCATCCTTCTTTAGCGCCTGCAATAACATCACAGAGCATTTTAAGAAGACTGGATAATATTTTAAAAACAAATGTGTTTATTATCATCTACTTTTCATTTTTTAAAGAAAGATCCAACAATAATGTACACTGAAAACAGTTATCAAAGCTCTTGACCAATAAATAATTAAACTTAAAAAAATAAAAGAAATAGTTTTTTTTCTTAATGCCAGAATTGGAGTCGCTCAGGTTCTTTAACCATAGGCATAAATAGCTCCTGCACTACACTAGCTCAATCACATTAATATTAAATGTGCTTATTTCAGGAAAATCTACACAACTGTGGCATATTTCATAAGCTCTCAGATAATGACAAAATAAAGAAATCGCCAAAAACAAGTAGCACTCTGTGTATGTTACAATGTGGCATAGAAAGAAAACTCACAGACATCTACTTACAAAAAGATTTATTTTAAACTCTACAACAAATTACTCATTGAAGAAGTTGTAAATAAGTCATATTTTTGCTTTTTTAAATATTTTTAGTGAATATCAATTCTGTGTTAATTTTTATCATGCACACTGTATAAGGCTGATAAAAGCACTAAACGTCAAAACTAGCCAAGAACTAATCAAGTATCTTTCAATATTCTGACCTCCAAGTCAACAACTAAAGACCAGGTGCTGACGAAGCGCTCTTGCAGAAGGCTGATGACCTCCAGACCCTCTAACGCAGACTCGCGGAGGGTCCGGGCTGACCCTCAGCAGCTTTGGTCATCTAATGCCCCCCACAGAAATATACCATGCATGGGTTTGTTTTGCTCCTTTGACATTTGATATGCTTCTGTGAGATTATGATATGTTACCTGGACAGAAAAGGACAGAACACCTGTAGGAACATTTCATAACAGGCATATTCCGCAACCCACCTGAAGGAAGGTGTTTAAGTTAAACATTATTATATCACGAAGATATCACCAAGAGTCAAGAATTGTTTGCAACCAAAAACATATAAAAAATAAAGTAAACACAGCTGACATATCACAAAATCAAGTAAGTGAATATGCCTGTCAGGTGATAAATGGATGTGGTCATATTTCTGCAGCACTACCCTCAAATATAAGGTGACCTGTATTTTATTTCCTGATATAATGTTAACTTACTTGTTTGAAAGGGAAAAATGCCTTCTCAAGGGAACTTAAGGCATCGTTTATAGAGACAGATGAGCTCCACAAAATGTCCTCTGGCCTTGTGACCTGTCTTGCTGATGTTTCTTGAGCACTGCGATCCTCACTTGGTAGTGTCGGCTTAGATGACGTGAGACCAACAGTCCATTCCATTCGAGGCATGAATCCAATGTCTACCTCCATGTTTGCATTTTCAAAGCTGCCCACTATCCATTCCATATCTGCAAACAACAATAGACGATGAGGATTTAACAAGTATGACATACTGACCAGATATCACTGTTCCTTTCACAAACAAAGATGCAATGGTAAAATTATAGATGAAATACATACAGATAACTTTGGAAAAAGCATCAAATTATATTTTTTTCTGTACTTCTTAATTATCAAACAATAAATCAAATGCATAATGAAAAAGGTCATATTCAAGGCTCAAAAGGGGTCCATTATCTTACCTAGAAAAGAAAGTTTGATATATTTTAAGCAACCGATCCCCTTTATTTAAGTCAAGAACTAAAAAGACCACATTATTCAGAGATTAAATTTCATTAAATTTAAGTCTGCAGCATCTATACTATGCACATGTTGAAATTTTTCTGTTAAAACAGCAGTCACAAATGTTTTAAGTCTTGAAACTTGACTGTCTAACGATGTCAAAGATGCCACAAATTGTATTGATCCCAATACAATCTCTTTAGAAAAGCTTTCACAATGTTTTCTCATGATAATCTTCAACTTACCAACATTCAACCGTCTTGCAGCAGGTACATGCATGTGAAAATATTCAATATGAGAGCCATTTTTACTAATGACCAAATTGCCAACAAACTGTGCTGGGGTGAACCAAAATGGATCAGTGGGTGGTTCATTCAGCTGAAATTCTGCATGCATCCTGCAAAAACAATAAAGTAATTTTTTGTTTGGTAGGGGGAGGCATAGGCTTTTGATAGAACAGCATGTCAAACAAGGTATCATAAAGGTCCATCTTACTTTATAAAGAACATGTCAGGATGGAGAAACAGGCACTCTGGTTTTTAAAAACTGTTTCTGTTACATTGCAGAATATGTTTCAGTTAGCATAATACCACTTCTGGTAAAAGATTACTCATAAAAACCTGTCCTTCAACTTAATGAAGTCTTTGCCTATGCAATGAAACTTCAGAAAACATGCAGAAAACAAAACAAAAATAAAAAAGACAAAGAATTATAGAAAATAAAAGAATTCTTAAATGGGAAATAACCACACCTGAAAATAATATGGTAGTAGTCAGTGTTGAATGCTCTTACACATGCATATGTACCCCTAGGGGGGAACCGCATGTGGACAAAAGGCCTTGGATGCATCATTCCAAGTAGCCGATACAAGACCTGTTCACTCCCTTTTGGTGCTTGAGGATAAAAACGATTGTTGGAATGCACCCTAGCCTCTTCAAACATCCCTGGTGGTTTATCCTGGACAACAGGATATGGCATGCCTAGCATAATGTTGTCATTATAGGGCAGGAATGCCTTCATTTCCTCGGTGCCAAAAATCGACTGGTTTCTGTATGGTTCCTGCCAGTTTTTCAACCCAAACAGTGCTGTGTGGGGTCCAAGCTGTGGTCAATGCAACAGAAAATATTACAGTCCATTATAAATTATATTCATATTGGCTGTTGTCAATATAACAGAAAATATTACATTCTGTTAGATGTTATATAAAGTATTTGTCTAGATCACATTGAATTAAAGTCATGCCCTAATCTCTAATGCTTTCCTATTAACAATAATATTTCATTAACAGCTATCTTCTTAATATGATCTTGAACACTGAAACAGAAAATGACTTTATAATACAGAGCATGTTTATGTCTCCTCATCATATCTTCTGCTGCAGCATAAGCATATCTGTTTCTTTGGTCATGTCACAATCTTCATTATTTATGATATTCACAATTATGGTTAGGTAACTGATTATTGCAATGATCTGATAAGAGCACAACAAGTTTTAAAATCATGTGTATACAGAATTTTAAGAACATGGCATCACTCCTTTATACCATGTAGCAGAAATATCACATATAGATTGAATGTATAAGCTTTTGAAAAACAACAAAGTAACCATCTGCTGTATGCCACTTCAAAAATAAGGTTGGTTAGGTAGCTGAGTGCAATGTCAAGCATGCAAAATTATGCAGTTATCAGCAACGAAGATAACAACAATGACCTAAATCCTGATAGACAAGTAGAACATGGTGACTATATACAACATTTGTGTAAGTCCATGCAAAAGTCACAGGACGTTTGAAAGAAAGAAGAGCTGGAATATCATGCAGGGCAGGACTAAGTCTGGGAAACTCACAGTGATTAAAGGTAAAAATGAGTGTTTGATGAATCGCAGGTACAGTCGAAAAGCCTTCAGAAACTGCACATGTACACCAAAAAAATACCTGCCATTGAACACTGCAGCATATAAAACTATGCAAATAAAGGGAAGCAAGCAAGATGCTGTTAACATTTTAATGACGGTTTTATTGAAAGCACTGTTTTATAGAAAATACCTGTCAACCACAACTCACAAGAGAAACTCATTAGCCTAGTGTTAACTTTGTTTGCCAATTAAAAATACTGTCTAAACATAGCCAAAAAAAAGCTTTCGGCATGTTTGCTATCTGCTATTCAAGTTCCTGACATGCATGCATACAGTGCAGAATATAAAATTTCTGCAAGTAACTGTCTGGTATAACAGTTCTACTCATTTTGACATTTTCTGTTTTTTCACATTAATATTTTTACAGATTATTTACCCTATATCATACTATTTACTTATAAACGCATTGAAAAACTAAGTTACTGTTTAAATTTACTAGATATTCAATTATTGTAATAGGGTACTGACAGAAATTAAAACTTTATAAACAAGTCAACAGGCCTTTTTCTTACTTTTGTGTAGGGAAGATATCCTGATTACAATAATCATACAGAGTATTTTTAGCATCTTTCAATTACAAATGTTTTTGATTGTAATACACATTCAAACTGCAGCTTTATTTTTCACATACAGTTAATTTTCAACCAATGAAGACAGATAACCTTAGCACCTTAACTTGTAAATCCACCAATAAGAACTCACAATTCTTACAAAAATTTCATCTTTCTTTTTTTTATTGTGGGTAAAACAAAAGGGCTCATGCAAATTCTACCTACTAATCTTCGTGTTTTGTAAACCTGTCTACTAACACTAATCTAGGAAATCTGTTACATACTGCAAGAGGACGCTGATAACCAAATGGTTAAAACACTGGCCACAGGTATGGACTTTAATACCTGCATGGTGCAGGAGATTTGACCCAGTCTACCTGACTGTTAACCAATTCTCTGTCACTATAATTAGAGGGTTTGGAAAGTATAACAGTTATAGAAAGAAGATGGCCACCACCCCTATGGAAAGCTAATCCAGAGAAAATTGCAACATATAATTACGACCTGGCAACCAAAAGGGTACAGGAATATCTTCTAAACTGCAGGTAAACCATGCAAAATGTGTGTATGTGTGTATGCCTGTGCACATGCATGTGTGTGTAAAAGAAAACAGATGCACACAAAGAAAACCACATCTAGCAAAGCTAAGACTCCAAGCACTTTTGATGTAAGAATTACTAACATTCAAATTCAGAATGTCTTCTTTTGTCATAGTTTCCAACTGAAGTGGTTCAAAATGGGCATTTACTATAAAAACTTCTTCGCCATCAATGAATTTGTGCTCTAGAAACTCCTCACCCGGTGCAGCAGATGTCTGCAAATACAAAACAACACTCAGTAAACTTAGCACATTTTATTCATCATTCATCACTATTTCTACTGTCATTCTTAATATGAGGTCTATGTTATGGGAAAAAATAACTGCAAAATAAGGAACTAATATCAATAAACTAATCACAAAATAGTCATCATACCTCACTATTTCTGCTGTTGTAAGTTTTTATATTATGCCACCACAATCTATTCCACAAACATGCATACATCCAAACATTACATGAGTACAGTTTTTCACTTTACATTCATTAATCAAACAGCAATGCAATCAACATAGATCTAATAAAAGCTCAACCCTCTGATCAGATGACAGAATGTTCTTTTCACTTCCTGATGCTTTTACTTTTTAGGTTTGGTTTATTACAATTAAAACTTGTACTCAATGGCACACTGACAGCGATCTGTTATAACGTAAGACAAGACTATCAGTGCTGCACAAAATGGCTTCTTCTGCCTGCAGCAGATGCAGCCACAAAAACCAGTGACTTCAAATCAGATTGCATATCACATTCATGCATGCACATACAGTTACACAATTTTGTATGCCCTGGAACAATAAGTTACCTTACTATAATTACACCAACTTTAATGAAACTTTGTGTGCATGAGGATAGGGTGAGGAATGGATACTAGGCATGATAAGCACACAGGGATTCTTATTTACACATCATTCCATGAAATGACAAATCTGAAGTACCAGCCAATGAAAAAAATACTTACAAGCCCCGTAACATTCTGAAGATATTTCAGCAATGGTTCAAATTCGATGATGGACAAGAACCCATCTTGATTTCTGTCAAAAGCCCTGAAAACTTGAACACCTTCTTTTCCTGATCTATCCTCCACTTCTAAGAACCAGTTCTCTGGGTTCGGCGTGGGTGGTGCAGTCAACATCAAAAGCACAGCTGTAACAGCTACTATCACTCCTACCACCACTGACCAAACGACGCCGCTGCAGAAAATCCATTTTGGCATTTGTATTTTGATTGTAATGCATCTGTCGTCTCTTCGCTGCTCTTCCCTAGACCCGCCGTGTCCACTTTGCTGAGCTTGGGCACCCCCCGGATCCGGATTGGAATTAGGTTCCGCCATGGGGTACGTGACGTGTGGCGTCTGCCGTCCCCAGACGGCAATTTAATCGCCTGCGTCTCTTCCCAAGATACCTGTATTATTTTAAGCAACATAAACGAAAACTTATAGCTAGTAAAACAATGCTTGATCTGCCTGAATTCCTACGAGTAAGCTTTTCCCTCGCACTTTACACTGCCATTGTCAACAACTGCTAAATAATAACTAATACTGGTGCTACGTCTTCTAAAAATATGGTCGAGTCCTGGGGGATAGGGTAGGATCGCCTTTTCCTCGTCATTAAAGATTAAAGTTACTCCAAGTGGAAAATGATAATGTTATAAATACATGCTTCTACCAGGTTTTGATATCACCGCAAGATTGATATCGAAAGTTAATTAACTTGCCCTCAGATATGCCAGCGACGTACGGCCATGCCCCAGTTTCAGGGGAAGCTACTCTACAGCAGGTCGTCGGCAACGTCCGTTACCGCGTAAACAAACGCTGGCTAGTGTACACAACCAGCACTATAGTTGATGTTCTTAATATTCTAGCGAAATCAGCTACTTTTTCCAGTATCTATTCCAAGAATTTGGTAAAATTAAATGTCAATGAAATTGAAAAATCATCAGACATTCCGTGTTTTCTTCTCTTCCCCTTTTAAAGGAATGGAAGATGAGCGCGAAGAATTAAGGAGGCAGTATTTGCCACAGATCCAGCACATGTGCTCGGAAAAAGGACTGCAATTTGTTGCTGTGGATATGCGGTGGGGAATCACAAAAGAAGCCTCAGAAAACGGGCAAACAATCTGCATCTGTTTACGTGAACTAGACAGATCTGATATGATCATTGGATTTTTTGGACAGGTGCATATAAGAGTCTGACATATATCTACTAAAGACAAATAAAGATATTTTCCATTTTTCTGTTTTATTGCGCTTCTTGTTGCTTCAGAATCTTAGAACACAGATTTCATATTTATGCAAAGTAACCTGTATTTTCTTGTTGCTTCTGAATCTTAGAACACAGATTTCATATTTATGCAAAGTATAGTAACCTGTATTTTCTTAAATAATATGAAACAGAACTTATAAAATTATAAACGGTCTATTAAATTATAGTTGACTCATGTTGTCAGTAGCTTTAATTTTATGTGTATTATCATACCCTGAGGTATACTGGAGTCAAACGTGGCAAAATGAAACAATACCTGACTTCAGTTGCGATGTTATATATTGGCCTTTCAATGGCACAGTACATCTGCAAAATTAATACAAAAACATGTTTTAACACACTCAATAAAGTATGTATTACAACATAATCTATTTACAAATTTTTTCAGTAATATCACTTATTAAACTCACTGCTTCTTTAAGTTGACCATGCCTCATGCTTATGTAACTATTCTGTTGCTTAATAACATTGTTTTAGGCAATTCCTGCTTGTACAATTAAAATCTTGATTTTTGAAATAATGTGTGTGCTTTATTTCTTTGGTTTATCAGAGATATGGCTGGCATGGCGTCCAAGATAAACTTTTGCAACAGAATGTTGACTGTGCTCTGGGTAAATATCCTTGGCTTCATGAATTTAGAGACCGAAGCATTACAGAGATGGAGTTCCTTCATGGATTTCTTAACACTCCAGATGTTATGCCTGCTTGCTTCTGCTTTAGGGACAAGGTGATATTCTATTTATATATATTGGCTACTGCAAAACAATGGAACTCTCTCCCTTTCCATATCTGCCACCTTCCTACAACTGAATCTTTCAAATCTGCACTGAAAACGCACCTCGTCCTTGAGCATTACTCCTAACACAGTCCACACAATGCTCGTCCTTCTTAACCCCCCCCTTCCCTCTTGCTACTTTACCCATCTTTCTCGCAGAATCACTATATTTCTCTGTTCCTGTTACTTGATGCCTTTTGTTTTTTGTTTCGTCGTCAGTACTGTCGTTTTCTTTCGTCCCCTCTGTTTTGTATCTACTTAGTCCACGTCTCTTCCTCGTTTTAAGCACTAAGAGCATGCTCTCTATGAGCGTGAATATGCGCTATAAAAATCTTCACTATTATCATTATTTATTTCCTGTCAAGTAGCTATTTCTACAATTTATTGGTCATGTTAATGAGTGCATTGCTGCTGAATAGATAAGATTGTTTATTTTCCTGGCTAGCAACTTACTGAAATGTAGAGAAGAAACTCTGTGTGTGTGTGCGTTCACAAGAAAGAGAGGGCATGCAATTCACGAATCAAAGTTACCAGTTATTTGAAAGGTAAGATCCTTCCTATTTTTTACTTTTTTTGCTGCTGGAAGGTCACCAAACAACTTGTCCATGTATTGTGTGTGCTGGGGGACTTGACCAGACAGCAATGATATCGTGGATATATTCCACAAGTTGGTAACTTATATCAACTCTACGGACCCACAAAAAACATTTGTTTTTACCTCCACATAAACCAATTGAAAAATGGGGAATAAAGAAAGAAAAATAGGGAAAAAATCAAAGAAATGTTAAAAGTATATAGTTATTTCGAATTTCTTCATTATATGCTAGAACTGGCAATCAGAGGGTATCTGGTAAAATGTTTACAAATTCAGTTGCCTTCCCCATGTGCAATGACTGCTTGTCTGCTTTGGTCATGCAGCCCTTGATGGAATCAACAATTAAGCTGGTGAAAAGCCACAGTCAGGTGAATAATAGACATTCAAAACATTGAAGTAAGGTAAAGTTGCAGCAAAAAGGATCTGTTCAAAAGGAGAAAAATGCGATCTATCACAATCTATAGGTAACACCAAGAGTTACGTTCGACCGTTAATATATCACCAATATGGGACAGAATGTACACAAGGTCGTTTTTCTTATCCTCTCCTGCCTGGACCACTGCAACTCCCTATTTGTTATATCCAGAATATGGCTGCCTTCGTGGTTATCTGGAAAAATAAGTCAGATCAGGTCATTCTATCACTGGCTTCTTGTGACCACCTTACTTATAAACTGGACTCACTTTGCCTCGGATGTTTTAATCACTGTGCTCCTGATTGCCTTTCTTCCTGCCTCACCATCTAGACCATCCTTCGCTTATCATCCCTTGTACTTCTATCTCCCACGCTAAGTACTGCTCTGCTTATCAGAATGTCTTTACCTAGGCTGGGCCATGCACGGACTGTAGATTATAGGTCTATGGGTCCATGTGCTTGGAATACTGTAAGGTCTGTGGTTCCGTGTGCTTGGGATACTCCTGTAAAGCTTTAACATGCTGTAAGGAAAGACAGAGGCAGTGATGACAGTGGTCCATTGACCGGCACTGTTCTTAGGGGGAGCACATGGATAGACACGGCAGCTGACAGGGCCCATCACTCGTGCCTATTGTCGGCGATAGTGACCAGTCCAGTCTTTGACATTCGTAAGCCAGTTCTTTCTTTGCCCACCACAGCGTCGGCTACCCTCCAAGGTGCCTTGAAGGACAGTCTTTGACAAGGTTTCGTGCTGGGTCACATGGCCAAAGAAGACCAGCTTACGTTGCTTGACTGTTGAAAGTAGAGATTGCTGGTGTCATATGAGTGTGGAAATCTTGTTTCATATAAAGTCGTTTGTTCTATGTTCTTTGTATGAGATCCAGAGCAGCCTCCTCAGGCACTTGTTATCGAATGGCTGGATTCTCCTTCCTGTTTCGGTGAGCAGAGTCCACGTGTCACATCCGTAGAGCAGGATCAGTACTACCAGGGATTTGTACAGCTTGTACTTGGTAGTGAATCTTATCTTAGGGCTATGCCAGATCCTATCTAAGACAGAGGGAGAGCATTCCAAATACTGGGCCAAGAAAAGAGAATAAGAGAAGGTCAAACTCCTATCGTCTGATTTGTGACAGAGACAGAAAACCAGCATGAGCAGAGCAAACTGACCTGCCAGGCTGGCAGAGGCGACACAAATAAACTCGGATATCTTGAAAGCAATACCTGGCAGCCAGTGCAAATCACGCAGAAGTGGTGTGACATGATCATCTGTTTGTGGAATACATAGTGAGCATCACTGTCTGAACTCTCTGGAGCTTGTCAAGCAGGCGGTCAGGGAGATATATGAGTAGAGAGCCACAATAGTCGAGCTTGGACAATAAAAATGTTAACATAAGCTGCTTGTCAGCTGATCTAGCGCAGTTCAAGAAAAATAACAGGTAACTAACTGGTTCAAATTGGCTAGAAACAAAACTTCAATTCTCCAGGTGAACTTGATGGGAAGATCGACTATCTACTTCACAAGGATTGATATTTATCCTTTTATGCAACATGCTAATTATATACAGCACAATAGTTTTTGTTTCTCTGGTCCATTCACCAATGCCTGATGTCTTCTGGGGTTCTTTCCTGTGTAATAAAATGTATCACCAAACAAAGGCAGTTTTTTGTGGAGGGGGTAGATTGTATAAGCTTTGCTGGGGCTTCTGTACCCTACCAAACTGAGCCCTTCTTCATAAGAAAGTAAAATATGATTGGAGTGAATTTCCCCATGTTCCATGACAAGCAAGCATCAGTCAAGCTATTGCTGCTGTTAATTTGGATAGCTTTAATTTGCATTTTGAGTCAGCCACAAAGTGCGAGTGCAGGCTCCAATACTTGTGCCTTCCAGGAGCCCAATGACACTTGATTTTTTTCTGCAAGCCAAGCTTGGACATGTTACATGTGGCTACACGTTCCTAACTGCACAGGCTGCAGTTCATGTTCGCATGTACTTCAAGAAGCCATGCTTTGTTACGGGTGTGTGTGCATGGCCTGAGTGTACAAATGTACCTGTGTGAATGTTTGAAGACATGTGTTCCTTTCATACCACTTTGTTGGGCCCTTCATCAAGATTTCAGTGTATCTGATAGCTGTTCATTTCGCTTTCGAAGGCTCGTTTGAAATTTATAACCCAAATTAATCCTTTATGCACATTTCCTGATTTTTTTTTCAGTTGCATTCAGATATATAGATAAATAATAAGGACATTTATGTTTTATCTCATTTTCAGCAATATGATGCTGCTATGAAAGAAATGAATAGAAACAGGGCAGATTGCTTCAAACCAGAGAATGAGTCAGCACAAGAAAAGCTGGATGACCTCAAGCAAAGAGTGTGGAATTCACATCTGAAAACCCAGGTATACACAGATCATATCATAAACAGGGTTTGTGAGAAAAACTGATATTGTATGGTTTGACCTAGCAACATATTTTGAAAAAGACCTGTCAAAGATTACAATGAACTCTTCAGAGACTGTCTTTGCAAGTCACTGGAAATTTTACTTTGTAAGAAAGCCAGGTGGTTATACGAGGGATGTTCCACTTCCACCCAGACTCCACTATTTCGCACAGTTTCAGCGAACGCAGACTACGTGGACTCGATAAAGCAATTCGTCAAAGTGTTTCCACATTATTTTGATAATTTTTCCTCTCCTAGTTTTGCCAGGATGGAGAGGAGAAGCAAGTTGATGCACACTCCACCAAGTGATCTACCAGCGCCGTCAGCAAGTGACTTTCACGTGATCATGTCGCATCACTTTTGGTGTGGCTTTCAGGCTGTTGACACTTTTTAGGAGCTGAAAAAACATATGGTGATGATGCTCCATCTAAAATGACTGTCACAGACTGTTTCAGCAATTTCATTTTAGCTGTGATGATGAACTTCGTAAACCAAGGCCTAGGACATCAAGAGAACCAATGTCAACAAACTTCGTAAGCCCCTGGAAAGCGATGTTCATGTGACCATCAGGGAGATGGAAATGGAGCTGGGAATTCCTTCTACAAGTCTTCACAGGATCATCCATCACGATTTGGGCTTCAACATGAAGTCAGCTTGCTGGGTGCCAAGGTTGCTGACAGACCAGCAAAAGAAAAGCCATGTGGACTGGTGGAAGGAATTCTTGGAAACATTCAATCATGGGCTTTCTCCTGGCTTCAAACACATCACCACAGTTGATAAATGTTGGTTCTACAATCTGGATCCTGAAACCAAGGCCCAGTCGATGATGATTTTATTCCCAAGTCCGGGTGGAAGTGGAACATCCCAATAGTACTTCTTGTTTAAATGCAACACTTGTAACAAGTTTGATTTCATTCAGAGAGCAAATTTCTGTTGCTTTTTGTGTTCCAGAATGTGGTAGTACACATGGATTATTCAAATCCCCTAGAGGTAATTATTAAGAACTACAATATTATAGTAATGGGAAAAAGAGGAGGAGTGTATTTATTGATGTAATATTATATTTAAGGAGCAATAATGGAGTGTGGGGCAGGAGCTATGTACTTGTGATCATGTTATTAGTACTGTCTCACAAGACACAAGGCAAATACTTGAATGAATGGCAGATGCATGCCAAAAATGAAGGAAGGCATGCTAATGTACATCCCCTTACACTCGTAAAGAATGCTCATATAGAAAGGAAAATGAATCTATATATATATATATATTGAACAATATCATCTTTTAGTCAAATCCATTATAACACATACAAGCAAAAATGTAATCTGTTGAACACTAATTACATGATATAATGATAAATATGTGAGCTACACAATTTTATTACTAACATGGGCTTCATGTTTCAAGGGAGCAAGACTTATGTTCGAGTCAATTAAGATCCATTTGGAGAGGAATCTACTAGCAGGCAACGCTGAGATGTCAAGGCGTGAGAAAGAGCTCTCACCACATAAAGCCTTCATGATCAGCCGCACCAACCTTTACATTGAGATGAAGGAAGAAACTAAATCACTGAGTGATAAACTTGAAACAAATCAGAATGTACTGATACTGGGGCCTGCAGGCTGTGGAAAGTCAGCACTTCTGTGCAACTGGCTGCAAAATAGCATAATGGACAAACCTTCGGGCTATATAGTTATTCCTTTCTTTATTGGCAGTGGACCAAATACTAGAGGTATTTCTGTCTGAGACAAAAATTCTCTGGCATTTTTTTTAAATCATTGAGGCACTTATAATATTAAAACATAAAGCATTCCATTTTACTTTCTTTATATTTAAGATACCTTAGAAAAGTGAAAATGGTATTTGTGAATTCAAAAGACAGTAACATTTCATGAATTTATTTGCTGTAAATATAATCAGGATTTAACTGATTATTGTGTTGCAGTAAGTTACTCTTCAAAACATATAAGTTAAAGCTTTCTTATATATTTTTCAGATCCAGAAGAAATTCTGAACTTCATCTTTGGTGAGCTCGAATATCATCTAAATAATGTCACTAGTGTGAAGGCGTGTGATGAGAACTTGCAAGCAAATGGACCTAGGCATTCAGAATTTGTGAAACTGACCCAAACAGATGGGAACACAGCGTATAATCAGCACATTGCTGAGCAGAGCAAGACAATGAGTGCTGACAAGAAACTTGATTATTATAAAGCTGATGTGAAAGTCATTGAGAAAGCAACAGATGAAAAAGCCAGCAAAAATAAGGACTCCTCTAGCACAGACAGTAGCAGGATTTTAGATGATAACAGCAGTACTAAGCCTTTGATGAAGGAAACAACACGACCTAAAGGCAAGGAGCTGATGATGCAGATCCTGACAAAGCTGAAGCAGCTGGTACAACAAGGGATGAGTGTGGTGCTGGCATTTGATGGCCTTCATTGTCTTGTTCCAGCCAACAAGACCAGCCAGGTTAGCAAATTCAGCAAGCACAGTCATAGTGGTTATGCAGGTAGTGTCATGTATAAAGCAAAAGAAGAAACAAAATCTCAAAAATCTCAAACATCTCTTAAATAAAATAAGACTTTGCAATAAATCTTCGATAAATTTTCAAAGATTCGCAAAATGGTTTTTGCATGGGTAAATCTAAAGCTTTTTCAGAAATTATAATTTTTTGCAGCAACAATAATACTTTCACTTTCTAAATCTCTCATTATTTTGCTTCCAACATTTTCTACGTCATTCTGGTGGCTTTATCTGACCATCTCCTTACACAACCAACATATAACATCTAATAACTTGATACAGAACCTAGTGCAGTATAAAAAAATTATTATTATTTCTTAAACAAAAGTATTTGCTTAGATTTCTGCAATAAATTTTTTGTAGATTCAAACATAATTTTGCACTCAAGACAGTCTTTACCTTTTTTTTTTTCGCAGCATCTGTACTGGTTACCAGAGAAACTACCAGATGGTGTCACTTGTGTTGTGACAACAAATGAAACAGATACAGCATCTGCAGAAATACTGGTGACACAGCGTAAATTTCATGTGCTCAGAGTCCCACCTCTTACAGAAAATATGAAGAAAAGTATTTGTGTGGTATGCAGAGTTCCATTTCTTACTAGGGATTTTTACCAGCTTTTAAACAAAGCATGGTTTTATATATTATATACACAAATATTTCAGCAGAGATAATTCAAAGGTTCAGACCACAAAATACTTTTCAGTAGCTTTTGCCACATAAATGCTAATATTTTTTATTTTTAACAAATGATGATAATTATTTGTGTGCCATTTGCTTAGTGTTCCTTTTACCAAGTAAATCAGTATTTATTGCCTGTTTCAAAATCGAAATAATGTGATGTCAGCATGACAAATTTTGTAGCTAACCCTGAAAGAATGTGGCAAAGAACTCTCAGATGCTCAGGTCTGCTGGATCATCAACACTAAACAAACAAGCAATCCACTGTTCCTTAAGATTCTCCTAGCTGTAAGTAACCATGAGCTGGACATACTAAAATTGTGTTCTGTTAGTCATTGATAATTCTTTATTTTATGGGTTAGATGTGAATCCAAATGGTCTAACACTGCCAAAACAACAGATGATGCATACAACTGCATCTGTTTCAAAGGAGTATTTTAGGATTATGTTCTCTGTCTTGTAAATAAGGCAGTAAGCAGTGATACTTGTGTGTGAATGTGACAGGTGGTGGTTTAAACTTAATAAAAACTACCTGTTGGTACAATCCAAATTTGATAAGAATATTCCTTTTGTCTGTAGATTGGTCATTAGCTGTTGTTCGGAGTATGTTTATTTTCTCTGTTCTGTTAAAAACAACTCCAAATGAAAACAATACTGTGCAAAAATGAGAGAGATATCATAACATTTTTTATTTCACTCCACCTTTCATAATTTAATTTTTACATAGTTTTTGGAAGCCCATACATTACAATCACCTGTTGACATCAGTAACACATGTATGTAGTGAGTGCTTGCATCAGTCTTGGTTCATATAGCCTTTTAAAAGAAACACCAATGCCATTTATGACACTACCTTGAGTTCCTGTTTTCAGGAACTCTCCATATATGGGGATTTTAGAGGCCTGGACATGAAAATTGATTCCTTGATAAGCCAGAAAACGTAAGTGTTAAAATATATGCAAGCAGATAAATATATAAATGACAAGAATCAGTACGTATTACTACTGATTTATACATTCACATTCTGTACATAACAGCAAATGTGTTTAAACGATAATGGCAGACTGAAGCAATTAGTATATAGTCACTCCCATCTCCATACATACACATACAATGTAATATAAAACAAATGTTTATAAACCTCATTTGTTTTTCACATTCTTGTATTTCAAGTATTAAAGCACTCTTGCAAAGTTATCTGGAACGACTGGAAGCAGACTATAATGTGAAAGAATATAAAGGAAACCTTGTAGGAGAGGTAAGCTGTTGAACAATGTCTTAAGAATTTGGAGGAAGTTATTTTATCTTACTGGCTTAACTCAGATGACCAATGATACCTTCTGCTTTCATTTTGTTTCGAAAAACATCTAAAGTGTAATTTTGGTGTGTTGTGATATCTTCCATCTCTAAAAATTAATTTAGCATTCTGTAGAAATGTGTTTGTGTGTGTGTGTGTGGTCACATCAAAGAAAGTCTTTAAATAATACCTGGATATCTTTGTCCTGCAGATTCTCTTGGCTTTACTGGTTGTGTATGAGGGCTTGTCAGAGAGTGAAATCATGGCACTGTTTAACATTCAGTCTCATGTCTGGTCACCATTTTTCTTTGCCATCGAATACTTCCTCATCTCCAACATGGGTTTGCTGACGTATGATAACTGTTTTTTTTTAATCTGGATATTTAGGAAGGTACAAAATATATAAATATTCTTTGAAAATTTTCTGTACAAATAGTTGATGTTTTGGTTAATAGTGGATCTTGAAAACGAGGAAGGAAAATCAGTAATAGTAACAGTGGAGAACATCTTATATACAGGACATTTTATTTCGTTATCATGTCTTCTCTGTCTTCTTTGTTTTGACAGTCTTTTTACTATATTTCAGATTTGCATTTGCTGAAATTAAGGAGGCAGTTGAAGAGAAATATATGCAGAATGAGGAAACAAAGTAAATTCTGCATGCATTTACAGATGTGCGGTTGTGTAAAAAATGAAATGCTGGTTTGCAAGTATTTATGTGTAGAGGGTGAATACTCTCCATCTTGTATGCCTGTGAATCTACTTCACACTTTGTATGTACTGTTGATCTGTGCTTCTGCTACATCACTTTCAGTGTTCTGTTTCTTCTTCGTACTGTACCAGATAACATGACTATATAGAGATATAACCCTCTAGCTACCCAAATCCAGCTGAGCAAACTGGCAAGGCAAAAAACACGTGCCTCACAAAGCACTAGAACGTTGCTCACCCTGGAGTTTTCTTTATGTACATACGCCAGTCATGAGGGCTGGGAGACCTATCTATTGCCGGGCTTCGATCTGCGGCAGGGATTGTGAACAGTGGAAGAATGTAACGTTTTGGGTGAGTGCACTTATAAATGGATGCGAGCGTGAGTGTACATCTACATGCAGTTACGCTCGCGGCACTCTTCTTCCTTTTTCACATAAAAAGGGCCGGCCAACGATTCCAACATTTAATGTTCCAAAAGAAAAGTAGAAATGAGATGGTAAAAAAAAAAAAAAATAGAGAACTGTCTAGAACTAATAAAACTGACTAATACTGAAGGTTAGGGTCCCCTTTCCCTGGCAAATGTCACATGTCTGTTTTGTCATTTCGCCGGTCAGGTACATCCAAGGTAGGTGGACAGCCCGCATACAGGTTCACCTGGGTTGCTGACCGGGGAACTGTGTCCAAAACAAGTGTAAGATTGCACAGAAAAGTCCATCCAAGTTCAAGAATCACAATTTAAAGATCCCCTCTGAGCACAAGAGTAGATCCCGGATTGAAGACCAGCCTTGCTGTACGTATCCTCAGTCTGCGACGATTCAGTGCTGCCCTTCAGCAGGAATGTTTTTAGCCTTTGAAGTTACCGCTATGGAAGACCACAGAACCTCAGAGATCTCCGACGAATCCCACTCGGAAGAAGAGTCCCTGGCGGAGTGAAGTGGACAACTGCTGTCTCTGTGTCACTCAGTTTTCGCTGGAAGGTTGCTGCAGAATGGCTTCACAGTAGTAGAGTCCCAGGCGGATTGTAGTCAACAAATGCGTCTCTGTGTCACTCCAATCTCTCTTCAACGGTTCGCCCATTACAAGACTTTCACTGACCTCGTGTAGGTCTGTCTCGCCTGAAAGATGTCAGCTGAATCTGAAACTCAGCTTAGCAGTGCTTACTCGATCCTAGTGGAAGCAGGCTTCCAATTTCTACCCTTCGGTAGAGAGATGTCACCATCCGTTATAAAACGTCTGCTGGTGGCGTGCAGCCCTTTCCAAAAGATAAGACTGAATGCTCACAGCCTTGCAGAGTTCTAAGAAACCTGATAGGAAGATGGAGCTAACATGTCTAAAAGACTGAGAGAGGCTGATGAGCCAGCGTACATAACTTTATCAGTATTTAATTTAAGCTTACTTGCTCGTTATCAAAAAAAGAATATCAGTAATACAGTTATGAATGCCAGTCAGACCACTGAGGAAATATGTGGGGTGAGCACACTGTGGCCTCTTTGTAGTTTCTGCTAACACAAACTGGCAATCCTCTCACCATTTTTAGCTGTGGTTCTGAAAACCATGATATACCTTTATTGGCTATACTTATGATCTTTTCTGTGCTGTAATGGTACCTGTAAACATCACATTTGGCTAGTTGTCTTTCATAGCTTGTTTTAGTATATCATTCCCTTGAAAACAACAAATTACAACAAATGTTTCTGTTTGAATTTCAGGATGACAGTTCAAAGACAGATAATCCAGTTTTTTGACAAGAAACGTTTGGTAAGAAAATGCGGTAGCAGATTAAACACAATGAATGAATGATGACTATAGTTCATATGCACAATTAGGGAAGACTTTGTCAGAATGAGATTTTCAATCAATTCCCCATTAAAACATAATAATAATAATAATGTGAGCTTTTATAGCGCAGTTCCCCAGCAAAAACCAGGCTCACCGCGCTTGACAAAGAAAAATATGTCAACAAGAAAAGAGAGAAACGTGCCCTTGAAGCAACCAGCAAAAAATTAAAATTCATAAGGGTAATTTCAACACACACGTGGACAAATAGACACACGGACACGTCAACATGAATAGAAACATACATAGGTTTCTCTACATCGTTTCACATGTACAGATAACTTTTCTCACACATGCACATGCTTGTTGTTGAACATGTTAGTATTACTAGAGGAAAAAATAACCTTTAAATTGATACCAAAAACATGGGGACTAAAGCATAGTGCTCTAAAATCAACTGTGAAAAAATAGATAGCGGTTTTTATGGACACGAAATACACACTGATTAATATTGGCATCAGAAGATGTCAAATTCCATAAACTACAAAACAAGCAGGTCTTTTGCTCAGAAAACAGCTCTCTAATGTGTCGAGATCTGCTGTAAAGGTAAAGCCGGATTGCGCTCCAACGTCCATGGCCGACAAGGTAACCTTGGAATCAATGCAGAGGTTTATGCAGGATGTTTCTTCCTCCATTATTCGCATCATTCTGTTTGAGAAGGATTGTCGGTGAGCTCACACATTTATTTCATGATTTTGCAGTTCATTTAGTACGGAAAGCTCAATGACATGGATGTGCTATTGCATGTGTTAGTTTTAGAACAGCCGAATTCTTGTAGTACGATCATCAGGTTGTTTTTAAAATCACCAGAAAAGCCAGATTCTGTTCAAGAATTTCTGGATTGAGCCACAGGAGGCAATCAACAGCATGTTGGGGTAGTCATAGTCTGTTCACTGGCGCCAGTCGTAACGATTGTGGAGAGAGAGTTGTGGATGCCAGTGAGACACGCCCCTGTGTATGTTACCTCCGCTATGCAAGTATTTCAGAGCATGTAGAATAATCCACAGGATCACTTATGTACTATATGGATGCACTTAAAACACTAATATTTTTTCCTTTACTAGAAACTGAAGCCATGGTTTACAAACAAGCAGTTGTGTGAAAAACAAAATGTGCATGCTGTATGTGAGGTTGTGTGGCTGCAAAAGTCCATAGGTGACAGGAATGGTCTGGTCAACACTCTCACAGATCTGTCAGTCCTTTACATCCTGAATCAGTAAGCAACTCAATAGGTTATGGAAATGGAAACAGCTAATCCTAAAATAAATTATTCTAAAGGCCACTTTAACACTTCAACATAACGTCTGTTTTTCTATCTTGAACCTGAGACTGTTTCTAAAATAATTGCCAGTTGATTCTAATATTTTACCAGGCTACTTAATGGCACATAATCTTTTATGTGTGAAATCATAGTGTACCATGATTTGTTAAATGAAAGGTGAACTCTGCAATTTTCTTGTCCAGTGAATATGAGCTTGACCTGTTGGAACTGTGGCAATGGACTGAGATTAAGTGGAGAGACATTTGTGGCTTGTATCTTCAGGCCTTTGACCAAAACATCGTCGATTTGTTCCTGGCAAATGACCTAGGAATTTACGATCAAGACACTTGTCCGGGAGTTAAGGCAATACACTTTTTAATTTTAGATGTTTATCAGTAACATTTTTAATCAATAATTTGGTGGGTGGGATATGATCATTATGTGTATGTGTGTGTTATATTTTACATTTTTCCTCAATGTGTTACTGTTTTCACTATTTATAACAACATGACCAGAATACAGACTCAAATTGCATTCAATGTTCAAGTTCTGAAAAATGTTTGGTATCACTAGACTCATTATTCTTAGTACAGTACTTTGTAACTGTCATTCTAATTTTCAGATGCGAAAACTCCTTGTTCACATAAGATATCTTTTTAGTCTTGCCAACTACCATGCAGGTGAAGAAAGGGCACTTAATCGTGAGATTTCTCTGCTGGTAAGTCAATGTATACTATCACTACACTATAGAAAAATATTGCAGAATAAGTTGGATTTAGCATGTCTGTACACTGTGTTTGTACTCTTCTACACTTAGAACTTATGTCAAATAAAAAAGCTCACCAATATCCATCAATAATGCCTGTTAAATGCTTGTATGTGAATGATATTGACACACATGTGAAACTGTTTTCTACAAAAGTAAAAGGGAAGTGTTTCCATTAGCCTGTTGCCTACAGAAAAATTGAACTGTAAGTGGTTCCTTGATTTAGGGCATAGCATGTGAATGGTAGAGTGCAGCACTTAAATAATTCCTTCTGCTGCCTTTCACTTCCCCTGATAAATCAGGTACCTATATGCAGAGTAATACTCAAACCAGGGGCTTCTTTATCATTACGTATATTGATGACCAGGTTATAACACTCCTCACCTACGTTATTTGTTTATTTATTGGGTTTTAGCTTTCCACATCAGACTGTTCACTTCACAGTATGACCCCTCATTAATCTGTTAGTGCTGGATACAGTATCTGTTTCATTGATAAAATATTCTTTAGGAAAATGTCAAAGGCAAGTTGGATGAAAAGGAAAGAAAAGAGGTACAGAGAGATGCATGTTATCATCTGGCATGCTGCTTTGCTTCACAAGATCATTATGATAAGTCTTATGCCTTGCACACATCAAATCTTGATGAACTGGAAAAGTAAGTTTTGACTACAGCCAGCGACCGCTGTGGTAGAGTCTTATTAACCACTGACAGAATTTGATAAGTTAACAATAAAAAAGCTGTAAATTTAAAACAGTTGCAGAACATTAAAGAATTATTTTAACTGTGAAAATTATCAAGGCATAAATTATGAATAAATTGAAACCCCACAGAAATTTGTATCTTATTTTTCATAAAATATAAAAATATGAGCAGACAGCAACTGTAGGAAAAGCTATAGAAAAAAAAGTGGGAGATATCAAGGTGCTAATGTTTTAATTACTTTATAATTACAGAGCATATGCGGAGACACCAACCACTGAACTTCGCAGGCTAATAGCATTTACCCAAAATGGTCTGGGTGTAGTCTGCATGAACATTAAGCAGTTTGATCAGGTGTGTTTTATCATGTTTAAAACTGATAATTGCTGCATAACTGACCTAAATTCTGTAATTGTCCACCAGCTGTATATGATTTTTTAAAGGGAAAATGTAAGGGTCAATTAAAAATTTCTTTCTTGTCTTTCGCAGGCCATCAGGCATTTTCAGAACTCATCTGCGTATCATAACGAGCAGAAAGACAGGAAGAACGAGGCCTCATGCTACACTAACCTGGGCCTGGTGTATATGTACAAAAATAATTTGGATAAAGCCTTGGAATATGATAAAATGGCTTTAGAGGTAATGTTTTATAATTAAATATTTGTTTGTCATGATAAGGAAAATACAAATGCAAGCTGCTTCCATCTGAAGTTTGCAATGTCTGTAAATCTATGGCAACCATTTATAAAGAAATTAATACTTTTTCAAATCTTAAAATTAATTAAGAGTATTTGGTACTTCAGAAGAAATCAAGGTAAAATAAAAAAACAGACTATACGTATACACAGCAATTTCACAATCTAGGATCACTCTAATGACAGCATGATGAAGAAATTTGCTTAGAGTATAGATATAATTAATGTTTAAATTATTTTAGCTCTTGAGGATGAGAAGTTTTTAAATGAAAAATTTCAAAAGCAAACCATTTCAGCCTGAAACCTTTTTTTATGAGATGATTCTACAGATCATGCAATATTACATGAAAGTTTCTTGCTCTTATTTCCATGTACATGCTCCTGCAGGCTTATGAAGCGGCCTACTTTGGACAGTTGCCATTGGATGTTGGAAATTTACTTACTAACATGGGAATTATCTACCGACGAAAGCATGACCTGGTTAAAGCTGAAGAAATATATCAGAAGTATGTTACAATTACACTTTCATGCTATCCTGTCTTCTTCCTGTAGAGTAATTGACAAGATGAATAAACATTCAATTTGCCACTACTGTAATGTACTTTCTGCATCAATGTCTACCATCTCATGCATTTCTTTAGATGGCACAGTTTCAGTGCTTTAAGCTATTTTTGAAAGTTTAAACATCCACATGAATTTAGAAATATGTGTGTAGTAAGCAAGAGCTAGTGCTCTGTGATTTAAAAAAAAGAAAACAAATGATAAAGGTACTTTTGGAATAATTTACCCTCTTCTGACAGCAGCATTACTGAAATCCAGTTACATTCGTGTCCACAGATCACTGGCAATTACAGCCAATGCAGTGGGTTGGGATCATCCTCTAGTTGCTACAGCTTATATGAACCTTGGCACGGTGGAAATGCATCGATCCAATTATAATAAAGGAGAGGATTTGACGAGGAAGGCAATCGCCATTTATGAGGTGCAAATACTCAAATATCGCAGAAGGCATATTAATAGCAAACAAATTTTATTTGAATGAAATTTTTGGAACTTTGCTTTCAGTGACTGAAAATATTTTACCAGAGTATGCAAATTGTGTCAAAATGTTTGTGAAGTATATTGTTAAACCTTGACTGTAGTGTATGAAAAAGATTTAATTCACACTGTATATACTGTGGCACAACCCCCCCCCCACACACACACACACACTCCCCCAGCCACCCTTCCCTTGTACACTCTGTTTTATTTCTCACTCTCAGTTCTAACTGACATTAGTGACTGTCTTATTCTATTTAGATGAATGAGTTTGGAAAAGAGAAAAAGGAATACCGTCGATGTAGAGAAAACCTGTTTGTGCATTTACTAAACCAAGGCAAATATAAGGAGGCTTTACCACTCTTCATTGAAATCTGTGAGTTTTATATGTATAAATGCACCTTTGTTGCTGTCAAAAAACCTTAAAATGGTTTAACTGATATTATTTAATTGTAATTTCCACAAATCTTAAGAAATTAGGCCTTTGTTTGCTATTTTCTGGATCTTTTGTGTAGAATGTGCTCTTGAGCTGGCCAGGGTAGAAAATGATTTATGCTAGTAAGAACAAGGATGAAATTTGGAAGTGCAATATTTTGCATGGAAATAAAATTATTGCCCCATGGAACAAAGATCTATAAATCCCTTGCTGGACTATCTAAGAATAAGACACAGTGTTTAGTTAGACTGATTGATATATATATATATATATAGAAAGAGATTTTGATTTTTTGCTTGACATCATGAAAACTTTGCTGATTAGAGATATTTTCTCTTACATGTATCATGATACCAGTTGACATCCTGAAAAGCAATGGCTGGCTGGACGAATGCCTGGCACGCTTCCACAGGCAGATGGTCGACTACATGATAGAACAAGAAATGTATGACAAGGCAGAAGAGGTGACAGTTGCCCTCATGGCAAGTCCGAAAGTCCATCCAGACAATTACATCCAGCTAGACACCATAGACAGACGCAGACTCAAGAAATGCCAGGAAGTTCCAGTTCGGCCCTACAACCAGACCTTGGATTATGCTTTGGAGAAGTATGCATTAGGGTATACTCTGAGACAGGCAGACAAAAATGTTTTGAAGCAAGAAAGTGAAATTAAGAGTAATTTTTTTTTAAAAATAATTATGAAGAAGGATGTAGTAAAGGTATTTATAAATAGCATGACAGAAAAGAGTTGTCACAAGTAAATGTACACCAGCTGAGGAAAAGGTTTTATTTGTTCTTTCAACTGATGTGGATTTTTAATAAAAATTTGAAAGTCACTACTTTACCCAATCTGACCTGTTTTCTTATACAACTTGTACACACCTGTTTATTGCTGCTCACAAAAACAAGAAAGCACTCTTCCCACTTCTACTCCTACAGCATGTCAAGATATCATCTCTCATCAGTCATTAGCACAGTAATCCCAGAAGTCCGCACAGAAGACACAAGCCCTTCACATTTAATAAGGATGATATATGGCTCAATATTTATTAATTTCTGAGAAGTCTCCTACCTGATCTTCCTCTTCATTCATTAGGCTGTACTTTGAGGTTAGCCTTCAGGATGGATGATACAGTGTCTTCTCCTGCTCCCATCAAGCTTTCTGAGTTGGGTATTCATTAGGCATGTTGCATCTCTATCTGCATGATAAAGGTCTGAATAAACATGCGAAATTAATTTATTACTTTCCTGTTAAACATAAATTTTGAATAAAATATCTATAGTCTGAGGATGTAAAGATTTAATTTATGTTCAAAAATGAATGCAAAAGTGTTTTACTGTTCTCCTCTACCACAGATATGTTGCACATAAAGCTTTCAAGAACCTGGTCCATGCAAAACTGTCGAGTGATATTCTTCCAAAAAGTGACAAGTTGGAAATGCAAAAACTGTTCATTCATCTTAGGGACTCAAAGACGTGGGTGGATGTCACCTTAATAAATGAACTGACCGACACAGTGGAGGCAGCAGGAAAGACAGTTATGCTTGTAGATGGTTTAATAGAAATGGTACAAGCAAACCCTGCTGAAAAGGTAATTAACCTAATGTTAAAGTCTTGTGTTCCCGCTGTGCTGTTGCTATTGGTAATTTCACAGAAGTGTCAGTAGGCAATGTGTTAATATTTGTGTGTGTGTATATATATATATATACATGAACATATGCAGATACTTTGTACAAGTAGATACATTAAACACAGTAGGAAGTTTGGTCACATGACTATTTGATGCCTGATGTCTGACAAAAAAGCTTCAGTGTCTATGGCTGAAGAAATTGCACCAACTTTCAGTGCTATATGACTGACTAAATATTCTTAATTATACAGTACTACAATAGTAAAACTACATCATTTCTTATAATTATCATTTCTGTGCTGGTTTATTTTGCAGGAAATTCTTTTAATGCTTCTGCGAGTGTGTGTGAAAATGAATTGTCTAGATAAATTGGTCCCTCTGTTGGATTCTGTGTGTGATGAAAACGCCAGTGCAGTGATCAGAAACTTTCTGCAGACTGAATCTAGAGCCCCTGACAGATCATTGGCTGAGGAAGTAAAACTCGTGATACATTTCTATTTGAAATTTAGTTTTATATAAAATATATTTATGATATACACACAGACCATGTGTATGCATGTACACACATTTGTGTCTACTTACATACAAGCATGTTTATTTGTATAACATTGATTTACTCAATATGGTATAAAGCATTCAACTGTTATAATCATTTTCACCTTGTCATGAATTCTGTGTGGCATTTAATATGTTTAATCTGTTTCAGGCACCAACAGTTCTTGCAAACCTAAGTAAAGATGAGAAAAATATAGAGAACAAATCTTGAGAGGAAAACAAAGGGCTACAAGAATTAGAAGAAGAAATTATCTACCCAGTGACATTACACTAGAATTTACACTGTTGGGCCTTCTTGATAATCAACATCACTTTCTTTTCCCAGCTGAGGTCATTTGAGATAGTGGATCTCAGAAACCTGAAATGATCGACCTGCTCAATGACTTCACTGTTGAGAGGCTCAAGTGAAGGGACCTCTTTTCCTGCGGAAGTCAACTATCGTCTTGTTTTTAGCACGGACCTTCATTCACTGGATAAGTGTCTCTCATTCATTGCCTCTTTGCTCTATCATAGGAGTGACCAATCGTAACAAACCCTAACAACGAAGGGCTTTCGTTTCCGTTTTCTGTCAAAATGGCAGATCTTCCTAACGTAGAAGAAATTTTAGAAGTGAGTAATTAAGCCTTTCTGTCATCAGAACCTTGTTAAAGAAGATTGATTGCAAAATAAACAGTATTTTCTGTAAAATGTAGTCTGTTTGCTTATAGAAAACGCATTAAAATTTTTCGACAAGGTTATAAAATAAAAACATCGTCACAACAGATGCTGTTGACTTGTTTTACCACTAACAATTAAAAAAACATTGTTTTTGATTTTTGGGAAACATTTTTATAGATTGTTCTGTTACGAAAACAAAACATCTACTTTAAGAATTTATTTAAGATATGCGAATAAAGAAACGGAAACACGAGGTTTGTCTAACGGAAAGCTAGACTTACACCAGACATAAACCTGAGTCGCTTATCTAGTAATGAAGGTCCGTGGTTTTTAGAAACATTGAGCTGTAAACCTTAAACCTAAGAGTATTCACTCATAAATTATAAAATAATGTCTTTACCCAGACATTAAGAGAGAAAATCTATCCCATTAGACTTTAAAAATATCGAGAAGCTAAAGGGAATGAGAAATGCCATGTATAGATGACAATGTGACTAATTTGAGACCACACTTGTCTTAAATTAGCCTTTTAACAAACTTTTTGTGCAACTTTTGTGTTCAAGTGCTAAGCTATGTGTTTAATGTGTCTAACTTGAGCAAATAGGGGGGCAGGGATTTGGTGTTTTACGCCGAGCCAGCAACTAAGGCTACATCATGGCAAGGCAGCCAGCCCTGCAAACAGATGCCACATTCAGAGAAAGAACAGCATAGCTCAGACAAGAGATGAGCCCAGGACAGCCAGCTTCATTATACTGGTGACAGCCACTAACTGTTGCATCACCGGGATGCCCCACTTGTGCAAGAAAAAGAACAGGGAGACTATATAAGTGATGGGATTGAGAACTATTTAGCAGTTTAGCTGAATGTAATAAATATTTCACTTTTTATGCTCACATTGATAATCATGAAAACTGTGTTAATATTTTGCCAATGAATGCTTTGCAAAGCATTAGCCTTAATTTATAGACATATAACCAGAGAATAATGATGATGATGGTACAGGACAGTGATTATTGCGTAGTACAGAATGTCCATTTTGACTGCAACATGCATCCTGCTTTTCTGATGTAAATTTGGTCTGTGATAGCTACATTTTTCATTATTTGACATAACATTTACCACACGCTAACAAAAAGAAAAATCCCCAACCTGTCAATTCTGATATCCACCACCATATATGTTCGTATATGTTTTTATTGCCCTTTTTGAATTAATGTAGTGTTTTTTAATTTCTGCTACTTAGTCCGAGGACTAGATGTAAAAAAAAAGCAAAACTTTTGCTTATTGTTACCCTCGCAAATATAGATTTGTCGTTTGTCTCTAGAATGTTCATTTCCATTTCCATATTTCACTGACAAATATATTATGACTATAATGTTGGCATTTTTAACGCTTTTTTACAGGTTTGTGAGAATGTTTTCAGTGATATATTATAATCATGCCCTTTAAATGTTATATTGCCATTTCTTTTTGGTTTCATGCAAATAAAACTATCATAAATATAATTTTTGAAATTTTTCCACGAAGGTATTCGATCTGATTGGCAATCCTTCTGTACTGACAGACATTACCTCAAGTTCAAAATGACACTAATGTATTTTCGCAGCATATGTTACACCGCACGCCAAACATCTCAAAGTTTCCACTACCACACAAATTTAGAAGACTGTGATGTCTTCGTGCTCGTGTGCGTGCAACAAGTTACGTATGTCACGTGCTCAGTTTTCTGTATGATGGTCAGAATGCTTACCTGTTCTACATGTATTTCTTTAAATTTCTTATTAATCGTACGATCACAAGCTAAAGAAAGTTTCTAGATTGTTGCGAGAACTTATTTAATCTGGCAAGACATGTAATGACCGAATAATTAAGTTGTATTAAAAAATGTTTTTAATTTTTTTCTGTAGAATTTTATTGTTTTAGTTTGGTTTTGGAAGTATCAGAATTTTAAGTTAATTCAAGGAAACTGTCAAGAGAAGGAAAACATGACTTCATATGCTATTCAAGGTTTTCTCAAACAGTAAAGCAGTCGTCTACCTAATGCCGGGCAAGTCGTTCCTGTGAATATTGAAATCACTTCCGGTTAGAGCTGTGGCACGAAGCTGTGTAAACAAAGTAGCGTGTGCATTATAAATCCGTGAAATTGTTTTTCGTTTGCTTGCCGATAACATAAATATAATGAGTTGTACACAAAATTCTCGCAGGGACCTTTGGTTTGTTGAGTAAATGGCGCCGACAACGACGGAGAACAGATGGCCGAATGCCGAACATCGAGGTGCGATCGCAGTAAAATCTATTTTTAAAAATCGGAAGTATTCTGGTACTTTAGATTTCATGCTCGATCTTGTGAGCGGGTGAATTTTTTTTCAGGATGCAGAATAGTCTCTTGCCAAAGGGGATTTACTTTGCATATATATCATTCCAGACTGCGTACAGATGAAGACAACAGTTGGCTTGAAAAGCTAACGCCTTGGCAAGTGATGTGGGCTAGGTAGGTAGGGCAAGCATTTCATGATGTTCACTACCACTCACATCCATGCTTATCAGCACAGGAGACCAAGTGCTCTCCGCACATTTATCACATCGTCATCTTTCGGCCGTCCGGATTCCAAGGAACCATTGCGTCGTGGAATCCTGCTAACTGCTGTTGCGTGTGTCCTGCTGCTTATTGGCAGTCTTCTAACATGGTTAGGTAAAGATTGAGCTGTCTATGCGCACGCACACACGTTTTCTACAATCACCTGGAAATTCTGATAATGTCTATACTGATACAAGCATTAATAATGATTAATCCTTAAGTTTTAGTGGTTGATGAGTAGCAAGTTGATGAGTCATGACATCATCAACATGGAAAGTGTGGAAGATTTTTTTTTATTATTTCTTCCCCGCCCACATCTGCCAATCTCTCTTTGATTTTGAATGCATATGTCTTTACACTTGCTTTATTATTATCTCAGACAATTTCAGTCATTATTTCAAGCTTTGGAAAAGATTGTATTCATCATAACAAGTGGAATTACATGGGGACAGTATAAACATAAATATTTTATTTGTAATCTTTAGAATATGAATGTAATCTGTTCTTAATTCAGGATTCAATGATGTGTTTGGGGGGAAGATGTCAATGACAGGGCCACTTCTAATTGCCCTGGCACTACTGTTGCTGCTGCTATCTGTACGTCAGTTCCTTCTGGCTTGTAAACGTAATGGCAACACCCGTTCTTCTATGCGAGTAAGCAAGAAATGCATTACATTGTATTAACATTAACAAATTTGCATTGGTTAGCAAAAATGTGTGTGAAACACTGATGGTATTGGACAACTCTTTTGAATTTATGTATTCATAATAGATTAATTTGCCATGAAGTTTATCCTTTTATCTGCTAAACTGAATATTCAATAAAAAATATTTTCTTCTATTTGAAAGAAAGTGTAATCCAATATGTAATATAAGATTTGCCTATGTGAATATCAAAAGCAAAAGCAAAAATTCTTGCAGAATATAGCACTTCATAATTTAAGAAATTTCTTTTCCATGAATATTTGTTTTATTGAGCTATTTTTGTTTCAGTGGCTGTAGTAGTATATGGGTGTAATAATAGTTAAATTGTTGCTTATTAATGTTGGTGTTTTAAAATTGATGTAGTAAAATGTGGGTGTAATAATAACTCAATTGGTGATTATTAGTGGTGGTGTTTTTCAGCTTGATGCGGTGAGTGGGGGTACTGTCACTGCAGTTGTGGTGAATCATGATGATGGCCTCCACCCAGCTACTATCATCATGGATCGTTATGATCGCATGAGTTATGAACATGCTGCAGCTTTTCACAGGTTTGTTATAAACTATTGTCTGTTTTTTACCAGTGTTATTACACTTATTTATAAGCTTATGACATGATAAAGAATGAGTTCAACATGCACAAAGTAATAATAACACAATAATAATAAATGACACCATAATTAACATAATACAGAACGGAAAAATGTGTGTTTTTTATATGAACTGTGCACAGAAAGATATACATAAATGCACATCTTTCTGTGCAATAGCATTTTCTGCACATAATTTTGCTCCTTGCCCTGGCTTCATAAAAGTACTTTGTCTCCATATAAACATTATTACTCTGGTCAGCTTGAAACAGCTTTGAATTAGATACATGCTTAACAGCATCAACAATAGTATCACTTAGGCAGCAGCTGATGTAATTGTACATTACAGGCATTCAGTAGATGACTGTGCCCCACCATCCTACCATGAAGTCACCCAGATGAGTAGCAGCAGCAACACGCCATCTTGCACCACACATGATGAGCAGGATGAGTTGCCCCCGACCTATGAAGAAAGTCTGGGTGCTGCTGCTTTTCCTTCCCACATTCACGTCTCTCCATCACCTGCCTATGCGGAGCATGAAATGGGTATTCTCATCTCTACTCCCAGCATCCCTTCAGTCCCGTCCTGCACAGGGTATGAAGCAGTTCGAGTCACCATGAGCACATCAGCCCAATTGTCTGGAATCCTGGGTTCAGAGTCCATGGCTGCACAGTGCCCAGTCTTACCACCAGCGACTGTTTACCCAAACAGCATAAACAAATCTTTGCTTGGAACAGGGCTACCTTCTCTGCAACTAGATCCTCACCCAAGCCCCTTACCTGCTCACCCCAATCATTCCATCTTCCTTCATCAGTCTGGCACCCCAGCAGGCCTTTCTCCGGGCCAGAGGCTGACCCCACCACCCCTTCATCATATGTCTGCACCATCTTCACCACGCCAGCTGTCTGCTCCCGCTTCTCCTCGTCACCTTTCTGCACCATCATCTCCTCGTCCACCAGGAATGCCAAGTTCTCCACAACACCTGTCAGCACCAATATCACCGTGTCAGCTTTCAGCCCCTTTATCTCCTGGCCAGTTTCATTTTCCACCTCCCACTCAACTGTGGGGTCCTCCACACTCATCAGAAGCACAAGGCACTTCCCACGATGGATACACATGTTTCACCTTCAACTTTTCTGTCGCATTGCCACAAGAGACTCAAATTATGTCTCCCACAGCCCATGCTTTGCAGAGTCACCAGGCTTTCCCAACTATGGAATGGTCAACTATATGTTCTTCCACAGTAGGCTTCACTCGTGGGCAGGGTCAGAGACAATTTGACAGTTTGGGAAGAATGATGCAACCAGTGTCTGCTCAGCAACAGCAGTGTTACACATCTTCCCTCGGGCCATTTCCAGCACACACAACACCTGCTTGTACATCCCAGGGGGAGGCAAGACGGCATCAAAGAGTTACTCCTTTGACTGACATCCAGGAAAGTATATGAGGGTACATGACCTAAGTGAAAGCGCTTGAGCTGTCTGTCAGTGCACATGACAAAATTCTGGTAGTATTTTCTTTCAGGCCCCTCCCTTAACATTTTGTACTCTTCAGCCATTTTATTAGGGCTTATCTATTTGGTTCTTTAAAAGTACTGCCAAAAGAATTGAAATATACTGTTGTCTGTTGGAATCACTTTGCATCTAAATGTTTCATGGAAGTGCCAGTCTTCTAGTTGCTTGTTACCTACACAAAAGCATTTTTGTTTGTGACTGTTTAATGTTCTAACATTCTTGTTTATAATTTTGTTTTTGCTTGCTGTCTACCTTTACACTGATGCAGTAGTCTTTTGAGGAAGAGAAGCACAGGAAAGAGAAATGTGGAGTGGGCTTTTTCTACCCAATGGAGGGGGAGGTACATAAAAAAAACCCTAGTAGCTGAAGGGGCAGTGAACTTTTAATTGATTCAGATTTCATTTTGAGGGTGCAGCATGTGGAAAATTGAGTCCTATAGTTCCACCAGCTTTTACCTCCCCTGATAAACCAAGTATCCATATGCTCGATGGGCAACAGGAGTTATGCATCACAGGCCCAAAAACCTTCAGCTGGAGAACTGCTCCAGAGTTAAGCACACTATCCACCAGAATATGGCGCCGTCCTGTATTTATTTGATCTTAATTTTCCAAATCAAGTGTATTCAATCTATTGGCACAGTCCCTAATTGATGTTTTGGATGCTTGTTGTAGCGTATGTAATTCGTCACAGTATACACCCAGAAATGTGCATTTCTTTAAGCAGGCGGTGAACCTGCCTCGTAACTGAATCAATTAGTATATACGGGTAACCCAGCTGTCTGTGCATACAATCAACGATAACAATCAGTCTGTTTTGTGTTTGTGTTGTGTAGCCGTGAAGTCAAGAAGCATTGATCTTGTTGATTAGATTTGATTGGGCATGTGAAATATGTGTGATTCCTGAAATTGCTTGAGACTAGCCGGATAGATATTTTTAATATTTAAAATTTAACACTTTAATGCTCTGACATATGATGCAATTATCATCATATAAGTGACATCTGCTTTTTTATTGTATATATATATATATTGAATGTTTGACCAACAACAAAGGAGAAATCTGTGTTCCTGAAAATTAATATATGACTAGACTTGTTTTGAAAAAATGAACGAGTGTTTCAGTATTCTGTTACACTTTCAAAGACTGTATTTTAACTAGACTATCTTTCAGGTCCTGTTTCAACTAAATAAATGGTTCCAGGTACATGTATTTCCAGATTTTTAACTGGGTTTACTTAAAAAAAAGTAGTTGCTTAATTGTTGGACAAATATGTGCCATCTGATGATTAGCTGTAGCTTCACACAGTATTTGTCACGCTTAACCTTTTGGCCTCTTCTGTAAAATGTTTTTAGATAGGTAAGCAAGATTTGTGCTGGCACTGTCTAGTGTTTTTTTTTAAAATATATTCCCAACTTTTTTCTCCTTTTTTTTCCATACAATTTTATTACTAAAACTGCTCAGAGTATATGTCTTTTATTTGGCTGTGAAATCTTCGTGATAATGCATATTTTAACTGTTGTTTTATTTAAAAAAAAATTCAGTTACTTTTATTTATTATATTTTTTGACAGACTATTACCTTTTGTAATATTGATTACAGATGTCATTTATGACCAGTGAATTTTATATATATATATATATGTTGTATGCATGATTCAACCATTACAGTAAAACCTCTTTATTAAGACCTCGGTTATGACCCACAAATGTTTCACAGACATAATTTGCTATCTAAACATCATCTCTATTACAACTACTTCCCCAACCTGGCTTGACCGACAGTTGTGTGATGAAAAAAATTAGTACATTTCAAAAGACTGCTTCTGATAGGCCACTTCCCCTTTGTTATGATTTTCTGCAGAAATCACTTAAATTTTGAAAGAGCCTGCTTGCTCTATGGGTCTCCTGTCATTTTGGCCCAAGCCAATTCACTCTAGTCATGGGTACCATATTGTCACAATTCCGAAAGTCAGATCCATCCAGACTCAGTAACGAATCGATCTTCAATGACAGGAGTAGCCATTAACGATCTTCAATGACAGGAGTAGCCATTAACGTCAAATATTATCAACAGAGCCAAGCTTTGTTCGAGCAAGTTTAGCAACAATCGTACTAAGCAAAAATGGCCGCTTTGCAGTACAAATCATACAGTGGCATGTAACGCAATTTTCTGTTAATTTTTTTAAAACGTTTGTCGTCATTATTCCTTAGTTTAGAGGTTAATCTCTCTACTACTACCCTTCTAAGTTAAGAGCCAATTTTGGTGGGGTTTTAGCACGTCTTGATAGAGAGGTTTTACTGTACTTCTTTAAACAAGTTTGTGTGGATGACAGTATGCCAACAAAAAGTTTCAAGTAATAACTGAGCAATATTGTCAGGTCTCACTTCTGCCTTTCTAGTAAATGTTTAATTGGTCATCTGCATGTGACAGCATACATCATCGTTGCATTTTTTTAATTTAATCTTGTCAAACGGCTCCCGAGATTATAAAAATTTGAACTATGCCTGGAAGCATTATTTATAGAAGCTTTTTAAAAATCAGGATTACATTTCATCACCTTTTCACTCCTCAGATTTCCACATTTCTTTTCTAGGACAAGTGCACTGAACTTTATATAAAGTTTATATAAAAATATCAGTAAAATGCTTAGACGTAATTTTGTGTTCAGTTACCTGACATACTGTTTACTGGTTTACAAATTTATCTCTGTTTTGTTGCCTTAAGCAGACTTTTTGACACAAGTTTTATGTGTAATCTGGATCAGAAAGAAGCTGATCTTAGACATAATTCTTGTTGTGTTGCTAAATTAAGACACTATTTTTAATGAATTTCAATAAAAGTGCAATAATATAATCATAAATGAAAAACAGACTTGGTTCTTTGAATTGAAACATTTGATTTTTTGAGTGGGGGGTTTGGTTTCACTTTTTAAATGATGATACTTTTGTATATCCACATAACGCAGTGACTCATGTCATGTAAGTGTGACTTATACCTCTTAGTAGAGCATGCAATGTGTGTGTGTGAATCAATACAAATTGCTATTTTGGCAACAATAAGTTCATACTGAGGACCATAACGTGCATAGATTGCTTTACTTTGTTATGATTATGTAAATGTTTCTAGAAAGACACTATTTTATAAGAAACTAACATTGCCATAAATGAATATTTTTTCAACAAATTGTGTCTTAGGCTGTCATAATAAAAGTTGAAAAGTTTGCTTGGCGATTGAAAACTGATGACTTATAAAAGGTAGGGTGTGGCTACACAGGTTTGATAGTGGAAGTAAACTGGTTGGCATGTTTTTGCGTTTTTTTTTTAATTTCTTTTGAAGTGGATGGCTACAAGTATTGCCATTCTGTTCATTTAAGTTACCAAAGAGAATACATGTATCAGTATTCAGCCAACTATACTGGTGAGTTTTTGTTGTTTGATTAGTGGCAATAAACACTGGATCTTTATTCACCATTGTGATGTAATAGTTGTGGATGTTAATTGTTTTCACATGCACAACCTGCATATCCATGTTGTAAGCAATAAAAAGTATGTCTGTATATATTACAGTTGAAAAGTGGGTGGTTTTTAATTTGCAGATGAATGGATGGATGCCAAGTGGCTGGGGTTTCCTGTTTTGTTTTGTTTTCTGACAAATATTATGGCTATTGGAGCTATGTTAGAAACTACAAAACACAATTATGACTAGCATTGAAACTGTGACACGTCAGCAGATTTCTCAAAAGAAAAAGGAAACTTAGGCTGGAAAGTTTGTGTGCGTGAAAACGATTTTGAGTTGTTGCAATGTTCTACTCCGATGGTACACCACCTCAGAAAAGCTTAATGTAAGACCATTCAAGTGCTTTGGCATGGGAACCGATCGTTTCAGGGTTTTCATTTAAATCCTTCTGGCTAGGACCAGAACTGTGTCATCAATCTTCCAGTCAGGGGGCTGATAAGGCTAGAAAGCGCAATTTGTTTCGTTGATCTTTGATCGACGTATACACAAAGGCCTTGTGGGGCTGATTATTGGGAAGCACAGTGAGCGGGTTATCAGAGAAAGGACATGGAGAACGAAACTTGTGAGTCAGGTAAAGGAACGAATGACAAATTGCCTGTGACACATGCAGCAGGACAGCCGCCGCTTTGAACTGGAGTGCTTGGTGCACACAACCTTAGCAACTGTCGGCTTTCGCATAAACACCTCACTAGAGGGAGACCGTCGGTGGAAACATAAGCCTGCTGTAGTTTGTTGAAGACTTTTTTTGGTATGAACTGCATTTGTTCTTTACATGAGAAAAGGGTCAACCCTGCGATCTTTGGATGTGTGTATCTTTATCGTTCCAGTAGGAAACAAGACACCGACTTTTACTACTAGTTATTAAGGTGAGTTACAAATTGACTGGGTAAATGTCAGTGTAAGATAGTATTTCCCTAAATCTGGGTGAACACTTTCCCTCGCCTTCCGTTCTGGTAATACCACCAGGCATAGAGATCGATAGAACGCATCATGATTGTACATGCATACATTTACGTCTTCAAGGGAAACAGTGGGTGAGCTGGACCATATGTTCATTAGGCGTGTATGTGTACAAACAAGACGGCATGATTTTGAATTCTTTCAGTGCATGGATATGATTTTAGGAGTGTTTCTGGAGAATGAATTGGGGCTATTCGTTCACATCATGGGAAACAATATCTTGTAGTGACCTGGTCGTCTCAGACTTTGAACATCACAAGTGAGAAACCAGTAGTTTTGTTATTTCTAGTTTTAAAACGTCGTCGTGAACCTTTTATCACAAACAGTATTTCTCATTCTTGGGTTACACTTCAGACGGCTTCATCCTTGAACAACAATATGTGCAACCTCAAAGAGCAGAAGCCTTATCGTACAAAGAACTTCGTAGAATGTCTTAGAAACCAGACGACAATTTAAGTGTAACAGGCTTTGTTACTGTGATCCTCTTTGGCTGCCCTCTCAAACTAATGTCCGCATTCATTTTGGAGACACGTGACGTGGGCAGGGTGCGTGCTCGAAGACGCAAATGTTCGAGCTCGAATGCGTTCAAGAACTAAATATAAAAACGGACATAGCGCAACACTCATCCATTGGTTAAACCAAGCTGAAAGCAGCATGCAGTTAAGTAACTAAAACAACAAAGAGGTCTAATCACACGACACTTCACACTTGTATGACACTGAAAGAATGCTGAAATTTTGCTGTGAATACTTGAATCTTTCAATTCTTGACGTTCTTTACTAAAGCATTTAACATAATTTGACTGATTTTGATAACTTACCTACCAGTCAACAATGAAAGTATAACATGAGGGAACTCTTCAAGAAAGATATATATATATATATATATATGCTAATACCAACACGAAAGTCCTAAGTAAAAAATGAGGCAAAAAAAGTTTGTGACATCTCTGTCTCTCATTGAATGCATCATGTGGTTTGCTGTGTAGCAACCATGGCCAGCATGAGCCAGCTGGTGGAGGACGTCTTCTCGTGCTCGCTGTGTCTGGAGAAGGTGCGTGAGCCCCGCACGTTGCCATGCCTGCACACGTTCTGCCGTTACTGCCTCAGCGCCTACGTGCGGCAGACGGTGAAGGACTGGGTCTTTCCATGTCCCCTTTGCAGCCAGGACACACGTCCCAGCACTAAAGGTCTGTCTGTGGATCAGTGGCTGGACACCTTTCCCGCCAGTAACTTCCTCACGCAAGTAAGCCCGACACGCTTTCAATTGACGGTCATATAACATTTTCCACAGTCACGTGTTCAATATTACATGTGCCTGGTTATGAAGGTTTGTTAGTATTAGTGTTTCGAAACGAAACGGCGGATGAATGGACACAGATGAAGAGGGACGAACGCCCATACGGGAGAAACTTTAAAAAGCATTTATCCGACAGAATTATCCCGTAGCAATAAATTCAGTCATAGCCAGTATTAAACAAACCATGGCTGATGTGTGTTGGGGAAAGGAACAGTTCTGACGAATACAGAATCAGAAAAAACAGTCAAGTCATATACCAACAGCGATGAAAAGAACTGCAAGAAAAATCTGAAAAGACACCGCTCATCACCGCTTGATAGATTTTCTCCCTACATGAAACCTTTATGTATCGATGACAAATCAGTCAAGAAGGAAAAACAATTAAAGTCTGGTGCACGATCCATTTTTTTTTTTTTTTTTTGCAGTTGATGAGAGTTTTGGAGGCGCGGCAAGCAGAGCACGCATGTGACATCTGTCGACAAGAGCAGGTGTTGGTTGAGGCTATCGTGTGGTGCCGCACATGCATGGAAGCCCTATGCTCCGATTGCCAGCGCGTGCACAAGCGGTCTCGCGCCTCGCGAGATCATGCACTGTTCAGCATGGACAGTCTGGTGCACGACCCCCTGGAGAAGCTCGTGGGCTCAGCCGCGCGTGAGGGGCCGGCGCGGTGCCAGGAACATCAGGGCAAGACGGCCACACTTGTGTGCGTCGCATGCAAGAAACTGGTCTGCGAGACATGCATCTCCCTAACTCATGCTGGATGCCGCCGCATTGAACAGGCCGAGAAAGTAAGGCCAGGCTTCTGTGCAGATACGCCAGCCAGTCAAAAAAAATAAATAAATCAATACAGAAATAAAAAAAATTGCATGGCGCTCTTATCTAAGGTCATAATGACCAATAATTTATCAATAATAGAAAAAAATTGTCTATTAAAACAGAATGACTCACTTTTTCTGCAAGATCAAAAAAAAAAATCGTCGCAAATGTAATCATAGACTAGAGACGCAACGAAACTCACGGCAAATTCAGCCTCAGGATCGATCCCGAATTATCTCTACCATTAATTCATGTTTTTTTTTTTGTCTTCTTTCTTTTCTGTCACGTGACATTCATTTCAGGCGATACCGTGCTTTCGCAAAGACGTTGCAGGCGTCATGCAGCACTTGATGACGCATGTACAAACGACTCACAGCGAGGTCAAGCGGGTAGAGGACCAGCTGGACAAACTGACCCACTCACGGGAAGTTGCCATGGCATCAGTGGAGGATCTCAAGCGGCGACTGCTCGAGGCGGTCGAGAGTCGTAGTTCCAAGCTTTTGGCGGAACTGGAGACGGTGTACAGGTTTGGATTGCAGTAATCCTACGCTCTGTCTGTCCTTCTGATTTATATGAGTATGACATTACAAGATATATTACAGTATGCACATGGCAATACTAAAACGTCGGTCCATTTCCCACTTTACTCTCTGCTTCATCCACTGCACTTAGTCACTAGTTCTGCGATGCAAATCACTTATTTCGACGACAACGACGATGATGGATACGGATGTTGCCGGATGACGACGGATGGACAACAAAAACGATGGTGACGATGAAAACAACGCTGATGATTTTTTCAGCAAACAAAGACAAGACTTTGTTGCTCGTGGTGAAAAGAGCCGAGAACTGGGCAGAATACTGGGCAAAACGGTCAATTTCTTGGAACATCTTCTGGTATACGGAACAGAATGTGATATGTTGAATAACTTTGACAATGTCATACAACAAACTCGAATTGTCGATACACAGGTAAACATTTTTTAAAAATCTCTTGTCACAAAATTCAATATGTCTGTGTTGTATGGGGTTCACGCGCGACCCTGCATGTGTGTGTGTGTGTGTGTGTGTGTGTGTGTGTGTGTGTGTGTGTGTGTGTGTGTGTGTGTGTGCAGGCCTCATTCTATTTCATTCAAGTGGAGTCATATGTGACCGCGTTGAATTCTGTATAACATTTATCACAATCAATATTTATCATTCTCACAGTAGGTGTCCAGGATAATTCCTGGCATTTGTTGAAAAGTTCAGGCGCGCAATGCTGAACTTTGTCCTTTACGATTGCCGTATCTGCTCTAAGATTGCTGCTTTCAAGCACGGAAATGACAACATGGTCATGAAGTTTACGCCAGACAAAAAAGCCACGGAAACCTTACTTTCACTGACGTCTCTGGGGGACGTCAAGGTCGTTAAAAACGGCGGCCGTGGTCCGAAAGAGCAGCCCAAAGAAGAGAACACTAAGAAGGCATCGAGAGGAGACACATCAGAGAGGGCAGCAGCTGTCGTGGCTACGGCTCGTTTCAGCCCCAGAAGACTTAGTTCTCTTCAGGGGAGTTCACCCCGAACTTCCTTCAGTACAACTCCGAGAACCAAGCTGGTGGCCACGTTCTCCGGGCGAACAAACACTGACACCATGAGGACTGATCTGAGGGGCATTGTCTCTCTCAGGTCAGGAGACATCATTGTTATGGACTTGCATTTTCGTAATAGGAGGTTTGTAGAAACTTTGTCTCTATACTGAACAGGTCTTCGATTTAAAAGATAGTCACCACTGAAACGTTTTATCAAGAACTGAGAAACTGCAGATATTACCTTTAAAAGTACGAAAATGTTGAAAGTAATTTTTTTAAATGTTAAAGACATAAACAAAAATCCCGAAACATTGAAGGCAAGCAAATGTTACGTTAATCAATGATGGTATAATATTGTGTCAGTGAATGACCGGTTGTGTACTGGACAGGCTGAAGAAGTTCAGTCCTCGAGGAAAGCTGATATCTGTGGTGGACACGGGTGAGTGTCCATATGGACTGGCACTTATACCAGACATGGACCTGGTGGTGACGCACCCTCGATCGCGCGAGTTTGTGTTCGTGGCGGCCGGAGGAACGTTGCACGTGTCCGGACGAATCAAGACACACAAAAGTTATTACAGCCTTGCGTCCTCTGCGGCCAGCGGTGTACTGGCTGCAGTGGCAACCAATCCTCCTGAACCGACCTCCATAGACATGATATCCTTCGAGGGAGAGGTAAAGGTATCGCACTTACGTGGTCATGCATCTTAATAAGTCAGAAAGAAAGTCCGACTAGGAGGCAGCAAAACACAAGCTGAAATGCCACATAACTAGTTCTGTGGTATTTGAATTATTTAATCTCTTTTATTATTTTTTTTGCTCCCCTTGCTCTGAGTAAAAATTACTTTAGCAATAACTTCACACACTCATCATCGGTAAATAAAAGAACTGCGTAACAAGTAAGGGTGCTAGCAAATTGAATTTTAATTTGTGTTAAAAATATGGTAAACAAATAACAGCAATCTCAAAAGTTCTTTTGCTGAGTATTATATAACTATGTATAGTCACTTACTGTCATTAACTGTTGTCAGGTACTCAAGACCATTTCACTGGATCGAGTTCGCTTTCCCCTCCAACCAAAAGACATCTTCTTGCCCCCATCGGGAGATGTTCTGTTGCTGTTCAGCGCCAAAGAAGCTCTAGTGTGCCTGACGGACGATGGTTCTGTCAGGTACAGTTTTCAGTGCACCCAGCAGCAAGACATCAAGCGCCCCGTGTCACTGGACGGCGATCTGTCAGGAAACACCTACATTGCTGACGTGGAAGCCAGTAAAATTCACGTCATAACTGCCGACGGAAAATACTGCGGAGAACTGCTGTCTCGGAAAGATGGGATCAGAGAGCCACTGGCTCTGGGTGTGAATGACCAAGGTCAAATTCTCGTAACGCAGACGAATGGTGACGTCAAAGTATACAACGTTTAGATGTAAAACGTTGGAGACGATCATTGTCAGCAGTGATAATCACATTTGCTCGAGTGCTTACAATATATTATAGATGAGGTAAACCAAAGTAACAAGGGCTTCACAGACGTAGATCGATTGGATGGATGGATGGATGGATTTGATGATGATGATGATGATGATGATGATGATGATGATGATGATGATGATGATGATGATGATGATGATGATGATGATGATGTTCTCTGCATTCCCAGTTCGTTAAATGAATTTTTTTGAGGCATCACGAAGGAAACACACACACACACACACACACACACACACACACACACACACACACACACACACACACACACACACAAGCACACACCCGTTTCCGCACGCAGTCATCTTCAGAATCACAGTGTGGCATGGACAAAAGATGCATTAAGCTGTGACCAAACTATACTGATAATAATAAAACCTTGATTTTGATTTTGTGAGTAAATCAGTATTCATCAAAAGGACTACCTAGAGTTAGATAAGAAAATGTATGGAAACATTAAAGGGGACGATTTAGCGATTTGTTGGATCTTCGCAGAAAAGACTTTCATAAACGATAACAGATGCATGCCTTGCTTATTTGTGCGACGTAATAAAAGTGGAAATGGAAGAGGTTACAAATGTCAAATGGATCCTCACATTGATACTTAGGAACACTCATCGCATGCTCGTGATGAGAGTGATTGTGGATTTATATAGTCAGTCAAGCAGGCCATCCCATGTGACTGCCATACGTCATGTCTACATCCTCCGAGGCTCTGTGTCCCTGGCGCCTTCCTGCAAAGAACCTCTAGAAACGTCACGTGTCAGACCACGCGCAGAACTCCCCCGCACGACCTGCAGGTACGAGCTACCTGGTTCGCCGACCCCTGAACTTCGAAAACCGCTGGCCAGCGTTTTCCGATCGCCCACGGCCTCACCGGCTGAACTGTCCGGGGTTCTAAGCTTGACAGCCGGCGAGCTGATGTGGGGCAAGAACCCGCGGGAAGGCGACTTGGGCAAGTTTCTCCCCGAGTTCCGTGTGCTGAGCCTTGACTGCGAGGGGGACAGCGAGGAGGCTCCGGCTCGGCTGGAGGTAATCTTGGATGTCGAGTACATATTGTACAATGCTGGGAAGTAGGCCAAGGACGAGGGGGCGTAGAGGGGGAGGTCGGACTGTAGGATGCGGCGGCGTTTCTCTCGCTTTTTGTTTTCCAGCCACTGCTGACGCAAGTCCTCCCTTCGCTCTTCACGGATGTGACTTCGAACACTCGCCGCAAGTTCTCTGAATGAGGAGTTATTTTTGCATGTTAGACCTTTGTCTTTCGCAGGTGCGTACCTTTCCTACTAGTTGCCGTAGTTATGAAGAGAGTGAAGTCGTTGCCCTGGGGCAACATGGGGAACTCAAGGACTCTTCGTAGTTATAAAGCGGTGTCCAGACACCACAGATGTAGGTTTATCTCTGAAACCCTAGTAATAAAGAAGTGGCAAAGATGCCCTAGGGTAAAGTAACAAGCAGTAACAACAAGAAAGCAATGTCTGCGGTGTGGATCTGCACACAGCTTCGCAACACCGGAGACAAGACACTTTCCCTTGGTTTTCCCACCTTGCTCCGGGGCAACGTTTCACTTAGCTTCATAACTGCGGCACAAGGCAGTAACTTATAAATCTCAATGTCTGACCCTTGGATGAGATTCTATTCTTAATTTCAGCGTCCGATTTTTAACTTTTACAAGCACTTGGTAAATACATTTTCTTGTTGATGAAATTGTTTTATGAAATTGCAACAAACGCATATCCTCATGCACAGGGTACGCATAAATCCTTACACACACGTCCACATAAAATATGAAAAACAAAAAGAACCATTACATTTATAATAACACAGAAGAACAATAATCAGACACTGGTGGTTTGAATAAAACATACACAAACAGGAAGACAATGTGGAAGATGTGAACTTACTGGTAGCTGATGTCGCCATTCTTGCTGGACTGCATTCTTCTCGCTACTCGCATCATGTCGTCGCTGTCCAGAGGCACTCGAACTCTCTGAGTGTGCATGAATGAAACACAAGATTATTGTAATCCTGAAGACAGTTAATAACCTCGAAACTTCAGTCTTTAATTTTATCCGACACGTATTGTCAGACATGTACACTAGAAAAAAAACAATTAATGAAATCAGTAAAAATCGTAAACATGAAGCAAGAAATACTGTTTGTTTACAGAGCTGCGACTTAATAAAGTTATGAGCAATACGAGTCGAACACGTCACTTTGCGCCGCCATTTAAAATGAGCTTGGTCAAAAGTGTAAAGGTTTACACAAGAAAGCAATTTCAAAGACAAAGAGTGAGTACAGACGGGGAAAGTATTTGCTACAGAGAAAATACACGTATAGTAACAGTGACGACATGAAGGCTGTGATGTTAGTAGGCAGACAAATGGGAATTTGAGAGAAGTGTAGCTCTAAGCTCACCTTGAGACCTCTAATAAAGTTTGCTTCGGACACGCACAGTCGACTGTCGGTATCAAACACGCGGAACAGATCAACGACACGAATGCCCATCGTGCTTAGGTACCTGATTAGCAACGAGACTGGATCCTCTCTCTTGGCTGAAAAAAACACACACACATGGTGCACAAACAGACACCTAAAACTGACCCTGTTCACAAAACAATCTACTGGTGATATTGGTTAGTGAAAGAAGATGAAATAGAAAAAAGCTATAAAAAAAGAAAGAAATCGCGTGAATGTATACCAGTCAGTGACTGTGACCGTGGAAAGATTTAAATTTTGTCCCAAAGAATTCCCTGATTAGATTACCAGGATGCTTTTACTTCATTCGCAGCAAAAATTTATAAATTACAGCTGCCAAAGTTTGACAAAACATTGACTACACTCAAGGCAAAGCTGTTCACAAGTCGCGTTTAAAGGTTCGTTTTATTTGGTGACATTGCAGTATTAGTACGCATTTAATCTGCTAAATTAGTTTTAAGTTCATGCACATGCGCATTAGACAGTGTGTGTGAGAGGGGGACGTTTTCAACAAAGTGAATAAACTTAATCTAATAATGTGGGCCGTAAGGTGAAACATCCTTAAACGGGTCTGAAGCTTGAGGAAGATCGCTTCAGGATATGATATTTCCGCAAAGTGACGTGTTCGTGATAGTTACAGATATTTTACAGAGCTTTTATATGTCCTTTCTGACATATCCTCGCCAGCCATGTAAATGAACAGTAGAATTTAAATTAAATTGAAATAAATGTTTAAATGGTATAGAAGCAAATCTGAGCTTACTTCTCTGAACGCCGAAGATGTCTCGTGTGGTAATGACACCGCCATGCTCCATGGTAAACTTTCGCCTCTTTGCTATTTCTGCTGCCTTGAACGCAATTTTAGCGTCGATAGGTATCTCCTGCAGAATATAGAGAGTAAGTGTGCGCATTTTTTTCCATCTTGCATAGGACACCCTCAGAAGAAATTTCATTCTCTAAAAATGCAGTTTCTGGGCAGCGTTTCATCGGTGAACGGTACTCACGTCAATGCACTCACTCTTTTAAGGCCTCTCCGGAGGATGAAACTCGTTATAAAGTGTGCTCACAATAAAGACTATAGTGCATACTGATCAGATATATTTTCAAAATTATAGATCACATTTAAATTTTAATGATTATTTTCCCATCTGAGCTGCGCTGGTACGTTTTGAAATTTCAATTATTGCTTCTTTCGCTTGGAGGATTGAATACAATACAAACAGCTTTCCATATCAAAATCACTATTCACCAGAAATATCATTCAAGACATTTATTCAGGAAATGTACATTGCTTTCCTAGGTCTTCCTTCTACGACATCCCTTTCACTCTTGTCTTGGTCCATCTTGGACTGTATATTTCTTTTCTGCTTTTAAATGGTTGCAACTTTCTTAAGTTCATATTGGTGCTTCGTGCTTATGTTTGCTTATGTTATGTTATGCACACACACACACACACACACACACACACACACACACACACACACACACACACACACACGATTCTTGAGTTGAAAGGCACTCTCTGATGATCACCAACTCTACTCACCGCAAGGCTCAGAAAGGTAATACGTGATGAAGGTCTGTCGAGAGCTTCCAATAGTTTCAGACATCCATCCATCGACACTGGATTGCGTCCGATCTGCATAATGCATTAACCATACCCTAAAGTTAATTTTTCATCGCATGTGCTGCTATGCTTTAATAAAGAAAACAATAATGCCCAGAAAGCTTACTGATAGTATCAATGTCCTGCTTTAATCTAACTGCACTGTCAGGCACTGGTAAGTCTCAAGTTCCAAACAAATTATAAGAGCATTGATGATTTGTTTTGTAGCTGTTCCATCGTTTTACTGGTGCCTGCGTTTGTTTGAAAGAAAGAGAAAGAGAGACAAAAAGAAATGTGGTCAACGTCTCTCTCTCTCTCTCTCTCACACACACACACACACACACACACACACACACACACACACAGAGAGAGAGAGAGAGAGAGAGAGAGAGAAAGGGGGAGACAGAGAGAACAGCACAGAAGCCGTCAGACAGAATGAGAGAGAAAGTCAGATTAGAACACACCTAAACTCACCTCTAGCACCTCTAAAGTCCTGTTCATACTCAAGGCTCGAGCCAGATAAGGGATACAATCCCAGTTGACACGGTTGTTAGAGATATCCAGCTTCTTCAAAGTACGATTGCTCTTTAAACATAAGTTTTAGTCTAATTAAATGATCTTGCTCCTTGAGAAATGTCGCACCTTGTTTATGCACTTCACAGAAAATTTCGAACTATGTTGTCGCAATTCATTTGCCAAAAAGAGTACATGCAGCACTGGCAACATAACCTAACTTAAATGAAAGCTGTTAGTATCAATTATGACGTGAGACATCATCTTGTGAGCCGAAAGCCAGAAACTGAGGCTGATTGGTTAATTAAGCACTAATGCAGTTATGCAGCTCATTAACTATGGGCCAAATGCAATAAATAAATAAATAAAATAAAAAGCAATTTACTACTTTGCAAGTATTTTACACAAGAAAATAAAAACAATATGAAGTGGTGAATAACAATCTTAATAAGTGGACAAGGAGGTCTTGTCTGATTAACATGTCACAAACAATTTGTGTGAATTGGTATAGAACATGAAAAATGCAAAGATTTTAAAAGTTTTGTTTTTGCCGGTAATAACTACGGATTTGTTGATGGGTTCTACACGCAAAACCCAAGCGAGCTAACCAAGTGATGAGACTCACTCGAAGTGCCTCGCTGAGAGACAGACTTCCTTCCCAGGCCAGTCCGTTCCAAGCGAGGTTCAGTTCAGCAATGCTGCTGTTACGGGAGAGACTGTTACACAAGGCCACTGCACCTCCTCCCCGGATCATGTTCCAGCTGAGATTTAAACACATCACTGTGTTGTTGATACCTTAGGAATGCAAAGCAATGAAACCACATCAGACCTTACATATCGGGGTGATTCGTGTGATTCGTATATTTAAGAACATTTGCATTTCTGTTAACGAGGGCAATACATTAAATGATCGAACGATTGGGTACGGCCCACTGCAAAATATCAATTCCCCAAATCTAGGTGAATACCTTCTTCCGATCTCTAGATACACGCCTACAAACATTATTATGAACCGAAAGAGGTCAAAACCGTGAAATCTCAATATGCGTGATTCACATATGCTCTCAGCTCTCCCATTGCCCAAATAGAGCGTGGATACCCAAAGGCCTTCACAACGTAAAGGTATCCACGCTCTATCTGTGTTGTTGACCTCTTTCTGCGCGTGGCGAAAACATGATGTGTTTCTCAAATAACTCATCTGAAAATATTCCCAGACAGGAATCTCACCAATAGCTGTGCCAAGCTGTCTGCTTCCTCTAATATCTATCTTGTTCTTGCTTAGATTCATACAGATGACGGCGGTGTTCACCTGAGACGGACATTGTTAAAAAAAATGCAAAGAATGCAACAAGAAAAAATAAATTTCATCTAATAAATTTGTTAAATTAATAAAATCCACACTCACAACTAGCTGACGTGGCGCTTCACACACCCACACCCACACACACATATATATACTTACAATATATATAGAAAAATTTCACACACACTCATATGTGACGAGTACGAAATAATGCACGTCCAGAAATGAATTACTTACTTGTAGTCCGTTCAGTATAAACCCTATTTCAAAATCTCCGATACCGCAATCTAGCGTGGAAGGGGGAAAAAAAAACAATTTCTTTATTAACTCGAAAGAATACCCTCTGGCTAATTCATGTCTTCAACAGACAAAACTGGAAGTAGAAAACACGTTTTTGTCAACTAGTTAAGATCACAACATCAATGAAAAGAATTCGAGAAAAAAAGAACTACTAGATTTCTAGATTACTAGGTTACTAGATTTCACCATCTGGGTCACGGTAGTTCATGCTACATTAATGTTTCATTCATCTGCCGAATCTCTGAACCGTACCTGACAGATTGATGTGAGTAAGCCAGTTATTTGCAGACAGCAGTTCTCCCAAAGATCGTGCTCCTTTCTCGTCCACAATATTGCTGCTGAAGTTCTATTATTAAATAAAGTAACATCGGAAATAAATTAAAATAAATAAATCATAATTTTGATCAATAAAATTAATGGTGAAAATTACAGGTTACTAAAATTTAAAGGACCGCAATAATGTTCTTTATGATGATTAAATTCCTCTTGAGAATATTATTGTTAAAAGATACGAGCAGGGATGAAAAAAATTCCCTTCTGCTGATATATGACCGTTGATTTAATTTTTTCCAAAATATGCTCATACCGTTTTTTCAGATTTATTGTGCTGTCCTGATTGACAATGACTTCTGAACTGTATATTGAATATAAGAGGACACATTATCAACAAAACACAAAGCTCCTGTGTACCAGTTTTATGACATATATGTTTCTCTGAAGGCTGTCAGCGATATAGGCGATGCTGTCACCGGTCATTCCGTTACAGGACAGGTCCACTTCTTCCAGGCGAGAGTTGTGCTGAACTCCAGGAAGACAAAAAGGAGATGTTAGCAAACATTCCAGAAGAATAAATGTGGTAGTGTACACCTGCATACGACAGTGCTTGAATTGTACGCTTCCAAACAAACAACAGAATAGTAAGCGAACCGACTGTCACAATTGTGCTGGAGACGCACTTGAACCCCAAAGTCATTCACTGAAAAAATACTTCACCTTAATATACTGTGGGTATGTGACAGAACACAACTAGTTACTGTTGTCTTTCAAAAATAAAATTATAATACTTTTGTTATTGTACCTGTAGTGCAAGACCCAGAGCTTTGGCCTCAGCGGCGTTTAATCCGCAATGGTTCAGCTGCATACGTGTCAGAAACAGTTGGTGAGTGATCTTCAGACGAGGCGGGATGCCCAGCTTCATGCATGTCTGCTCGTATGTCACGTGACCGAAATCTGTATTATGTTGTGTCATCGACTCTGCTCTTTCTTTTAGGATGAGGTCAGCACTCTCTTCCACTTTGTAAAACAAACACAGAAAAATAGAAAAAGACTATATACCAAAATAAACAAAGGAAAAGCATACAGTATTTTGTTAGCGAATGCAGAGATAAACTTAAAAAGAATTATATCCTAAACCTGAAAAAACTGTTAAGATGCCGAATAAAGGAATTCAATTAAGCGCATGTCGAGTGCTCCCTTGACAGTATTTCACGAAAAGAAAACTAATTACCTTTAGTAGTTTTAGTCCACTGCTAGAAGGAAGACATCGACTATCTTTTTTGGTACTTTTGGCATATGTTTAGGACCCCTCTTCAGAATCGGGCTCTGCTCACTATCGCTAAAGGATCTTTTGTGACCAGCATGGCTGAGAGACTTGTAATCTTAAGATGGTCAATAATGAATAACTTCTGTGAGTCATGTAATCAAGTTGCGCTGCCTTCAGTTACAAGCTTATAGAATATGCAGGACACACACATGTAGATACTTTGATAGTTTATTGGGGTGCGGTTGTCTTTACAAGAACTCTAGAAATTCTTGGACTGCCATATTGACACCACTGGATTTAGAATTTTTCATGACACAAACAAGCAAGCAAGCAAGCAAACAAACAAACAAACAAAACAAGCATACAGATAATAAAAAATCAAACAGGGATCCCTAATAGCGGAGTAAGAATTTTTTTTAATCGGGCAGGTTTATTATTGTTGTGTTGCTCCTCACCAGTGCCTCATCATTAAAATAATTGGCAGTAGTAAGAGCAGATGGAAAAGTTTTCATGCCAAAGCCAATACACACTAGCGATAACCCGAAAGAAAAAAGAATCTTAGTGCCAGGACACGAGAAAGAATTAGCCCGAAAGAAAAAAGATTCTGAGCAAGACCAGTAAAAGGAGACAAGTTATTAAATTTCTTATTTTAATATTTCTTTGTAATCTGCAGCAAAGGCAAGATAAAGCTTTTAAAAAGTATAGTATAAAGCAGTTAGCTTTTGTAAAATACAGCACTGCCTACAAGGCTTGTTCATTAAGTGGGTGATTATACCTGTCAGTTATAACCGACTAATGGTTTACCTTCCGGCTCAAAATCTGAATCATACTGA